>JAGFMF010011752.1:1958939-2007921 GCA_019455555.1 Galemys pyrenaicus
ATGGGAACATGGATGGATCTGGAGGGGATTATGCTTAGCGAAGCAAGTCAGAAGGCAAAAGAAAAATACCAGGTGGTTCCTCCCTTAGGAGGAACATAATGGAACCTCCTTTAAAATGAGCACTAATCCCATTCCTAATTACTTCCCAAAGGCCCCACCTCCCACTACCATCATTTAGGCACTAGGTTTCAATATGGTAATCTGGGGAACACAGTATTCAGGCCAGAGCATAGATGGTACTCAGTGTATGTCAGCTATAAATGGATGAATAAATTTTAAGTATTTAGTTAGGACCTGATTTTTTATGCAGAAGATGGAGCCTCAAGGAAGAGTCCAGATGGAAAGCACATTTTAGAAATGATTGCATTTTTTACCATGACAGTGGTTGAAGTTATGGACTATAAGGGCAATAATGAAATGAAAGTTGATTGAGGAAGAACATGCATTCTAGGTTAGAGAAGTGAACTAGCCATAAATTAAGGTTGTGGTTATGGGGACCAGTCAAGATAGATTCCAGAGTGGTTGTGAGGACTTTATAAATAGCGTACCAAGTAAAGACTGATAAAATTTAATTGAAAGTAGCTGTTTAAATGACATATTAATTGGGGCAATGGACATGAAGATGTTGAAAAATTCATTGTAATGATGTAAATTATATGTGAATGATCACTACTTGCATGCATTCAAAATAGTTCTGTTGTCAACTTTCAAAAGTCTTTGATAATTTAGATTAATATAATTTATTTAAGAACTTTATCAATAGTAATAAATGATATTCACTATCATGTCAAGACCTTACTCAAGCCATGGAATGTGGTGCATACTTTTATAGTCATTATCTTTAATATTCTAGTACAACTGTTCACATTTTACAAATGAGAAAATAGAGGAGAGTTCAATCTCCCTATCTTTGATCACATGACTATTAAATTGAATATCTGACATTAAATCCATTATATTTGAATCAAAAGTCTGGGCTTTATTATACTCTACTGTACTGTGTCCTACAGAATCTCTGAAATATGCTCACATTTTCATTGTTTAAAATGACAAGCATAAATTTGGTTTATGTCTTACATGGCCACTCATTTGTTTGTTCATTCCTCCAGCATTCATTGACTTTCTAGGTACTTCTCTAACTACTGCAGACACAGCAACCACAGGCCCTTGTAGAATTTACAGTGGAAGTGAATGGCAGAAACATAAATGACTGTGAAATAACAATTTTGAGAAATGTTATGAAAAAAAAATATAGTGCATTTGTTAAGCAAATTACAGAGCAGGATTCACACAAATTTACTTTCCTGTGGGCAAATGTAATTAGATTCACAATATAACTTACTGTAACCCAAGAAGATGCTTAAAATAACGTTAGATAAGTGGTACCACCCAGTGTAATCAAGCTGGGCAGCCTGGAAACATTGGTTTTCCACAGTCTTTCCACAGCACAAAAGAAATGTTGGGGAAGTGAAGAAAATTGTGGTGTTAGAGCTAACAGGTTTTGAAAATTGACCAAATGTCATATCTGTACTTCAGCTTTGGAAGATGAATTAGGAACTCTCTCAATAATGACTTACATCTGTTCACAAACATGAGCAAATAGCCATGGTGATCATTATTACATGCCCTTTTGAGAGAAGTATCATCCTGTTATGACTGAGTGTGTGGGGGATTTCTAACTAGAAATATGAAGAAAATATTTAATACATTTATGTATTTGCCTTCAGATATTGCTAACAGTTGGCATAAAATCTAAATAGCAACAAAACTGAAAGAAAAGTTGTGTTATTTAGGGCTTACTAAAGTCAGGTAGACGATAAAAAACTCCAAAAAGTAATGTGAACAAAGCAGAGAAAACAGCATAAACCTTTACCAGATGTTAATAACAACACAGCACTGGCTTTATTGAAGTTCAAAGGTTATAAAATTCTAAATGTCAACTTTAGAAGTTAACTTAGGTCTCTATTATTATAAGTAACTTATACTTAAGGAATTTATGAAGACTGCACCAAAAAAACAAAGTCAATGATCTGTATATTTAATTTGATATTTTTCCCAATAAACATCTGTGTTGTAGCTTTATTTCTCTTCCCACTGTCCTCTTGCACAACCCTTTCATAAACAGATGGAAAACTAGTCATTTCCTGAAGTTGGAGATATTTTTGTAATGATCTGCGAATCTGAGAGGTTAAGACTTTATTCCTCAACTGTGAGGGGGCAATTGAAAAACTGTTCATGGAATAAGTGTAAATGCCTGTGAAAGATAGAAGTTAAGCAAGAATTCTGATATCATAATTGAAACGCATCATCGATCAACTCTAGAGCTTGTGAAACTCCCTTGTTACACCTTTCTTGGGAGTTCACTATCCTGCGGGTCCCTCTCACTCTCTTTTCTCTGAATCTTTCTTGCATACCATTCTCACAGAAGAGGAAGTCTGAATTGGGTCTTGAGGAATAAATAGGAGCTTACCTAAAGAAAAGTGAGAAAAGGATTCCCTCCTAGATACTGTCTAGTAAGACAGTAAAGACACAAATTTAGGAAATAGTCTGGGATAAACTGACACTGAAACTTATTCTGTGTTGTTTTACAATGTGCAACTTGGGGGCAGATGTAACACAAGATGAGATTGAAGGACAAAAGGGTCAATTTTGATATCAAAATCATCCACGGTCAAGATGAAATTATCACATGTCAGTGGAGGGCCTCTTTGGTGACCACGAAGGAATTTAGCTCTCCTACCACAGCAGAAGGGAATGAATGAAGGGCTCCTAGAGATACAAAAAAAGTGTGAGACTTAATGCCTGGACTGATAAGTTTCATTTACTCTGTGAATAAGAAGCCAGATCAACTGTAGGTGATGAGTGACTATGACTATGGAAGCTGAAGAAGGGGGAGGATGCTCAGATGTGTAGATGAAAGGAAAGAAAGACCCTAAGAGGTGTGAGAAAAAGCTTACTGGAAAGGCATTGATAAATTTGAAATCTATGCACATGTAGTGCCACCAATAGGCACATTTATTCTTCCCCCCACCAAAAGCTCTATTCAGCTATCTAATTGTGGGATCCAAACTCAGTCTGGCATCTTGATTGTCCTTGTTGCAGCAAGACAAAGGTATGAATGACAAGAATGTTGGTCATTAAGGAGACACTATTTACTGTGCTGGGACTTGTGCTTGCATGCTGTATATTTTGTCACATCTAGTCCCTTTTTACTTAAAAAAAATGAGGATCCACAATACTGCAGTTCAGCAGGGAAGAAACTAAGATCAGTAAAGGACCAATTGTTTGAGAGAAGATGTGTCAGGGAAGTGAAAGATTTCCAGATTTTAGAACAAGATGGAAATAACATTTTTACGTTTGTGTAAGAAGTAGGGATCTGTGGTAGGAAGCAGGGTATCAATGTTGCTACCCACTACATATAAAAAATAATGTGATATTTTTTCTATCTCTGGAGTGACAGAAGCATTCTCAGTGGCTACTGAGGTTCAAGTTGGAAATGGATAACACGAT
The DNA here is from genome assembly GCA_019455555.1 of Galemys pyrenaicus. Taxonomy (NCBI): domain Eukaryota; kingdom Metazoa; phylum Chordata; class Mammalia; order Eulipotyphla; family Talpidae; genus Galemys; species Galemys pyrenaicus. The sequence continues at coordinate 1,962,450 of JAGFMF010011752.1, forward strand.
CAGAGTGGAAGCGGAAACGGAGGTCTTCCTTTCTCTGGCTGTTATTGATTGCATTGTGTGGGTATTGATTACAAACATTGATTATGGTGGGAATGTGGACTGAAGGGAAACGGGTTTTGAAAAGAAGACCTTAAAGCTAATGAGTCCCAGTGTTAGGGTGATCTTGCTTGGTGAAGTGAACTTAAATGAAGAAAAATTTCATTGCGTGAGTTGAAAAAATACTGATGTGAAAGCCATAGAGTGGAACTAGGATTATGCTGAGTCCCTATTCCAGACCTGAAAATACAGAATTAGCATGTGCTCAAGAAGACTTCATGAAACTCAGATCTTCAAGGATTAAAGAATGTGGAGACAACGCAATGTCCTGGTTGGGAATAAGGAATATATACATATATATACCACGATATATATAGTAGTAGCAAGGTGGCAGGGAGGACACAGTAGAAAATATTGGGAAGGGAACTGAGAGGAGTCTGGTAGGATGGCGAGTATAAATAAAATGGTGGAAAAGTACATAGATGCGCAAGTATGAGATTGAGAAAGAATACTGATTATAATACATAATTGATCTTTGATAGTGGCAAAAACAAGAAGCCTATGTGGAATTTGATAGCTTCAAATTAGTAAATGGCACATATATTTAAAGGTGTCTTACTATTTTGGTTCTATAAATCATTGCATGACCTGAATTCAACCACATTAATGTCTGAATTCAGTAAAGATGGTACTGTCCATCATTATGTTGGCCTTGGGCAGATACACATACTTGTTTTGCTCAGTTCAGTATCAGATTTGGATGAAATTAACTGGATTTACACCTTTGGTTTTGTGACCTTGTTTAATTGTATTTTACTTAAAGACTTCTAAATTTTACACTCATTAATTGCTGATGCAAACATTCAGGGTCATTTCATGAAAGATATGTCTTATAACTATGTGCTAAGTGTGGAGAGTATTATCAAACATAGAGGACAGGATATTGACTCAAGCCTATAATTGTGTACCTGAGAACTATTGTTTCCCTGTTCTATTAAATGTTGATGTAAGTATTGTCCAGGAGTGATTATGAGAATTGGAAACCATTTTTCTTTTGAATGTCTGTAGTTACCTCTGTAGTTTTCTAATCCATTTCCTGTAGTTCACTATTGTTGGAACTATATTAGAAATTTGAAAATTGGTTAAAACTGAGTTTTGCACTGAGTTCAATTTTTGATGTTTATGCAACAACCTGGGATAGACAATTTAATAATAATGTTGGTTTATTTTCCCCAAAGATAGCTATTGATAGTTAACGAATACCCAGTATATGCCAGACAATGCTATGTGTGAATCCTCTGGCCTAAATCAGTCACTAGAGGATTTCCACATATCCCAGGAATGGTCTGCTTGAGTATCTGTGCTATGCTCAGATGAAATGTGGACTCTATTGTTTCAGCAATGGTATTCAGACCTTGGTCAATTATACTTTCTCTAGTTGGAGGTTTTTGAGGCACACTCTAAAGCGCTCTACACCATATCTGTCCATCCTAATCATATGTGATAATAATATTGCTAAAGTTTCTGGTGTACAATTTGCTTCATAGAATAAAAGACAAATGTAAATTTGGCTGTAGGGAAGACAGGAGTCAATAGTAGTTCCTATATGGTGAGCTCTCTTCTCATTTATTTCCTCTTGGCCACCCCACAAGTATCACAGAAACGTAAGCTAAGCATGGTGACACACCACCAAGGCAAGCTTTTTGAAATGTGCTTGTACACTTTGGGTTTTGTCCTTCGTCATGATTGATTTTTCAGTACAAAACAAATTATATTTTTTCAATAACCATCGATTTTCTGAGATTTTTGACTACCTAAATTAGCAGGACAGGTGATTTATATCTCCATAATAAAGATGTGTGAACAAAATTAGTGTGTTCAATATTTCTGCTAAATTTCCTCAGTCAAAACTTTTCTTTCCTAGTTTGTTCTTACTTTATGCTCATTCTAAGATTGTGTAAGTCAGTTCCATAGATCCCACTCAAGTACTTTTATTGTTGTTGCTTGGGGATTAGGTTATATGACTGATTAAGGAGTGCAATGGCATTTCTTGAAGTCAGTCATGAAAATGGCTAGATGCAGAGCTGGAGTGTTTGAAGTTGTGTGCCACAAGGCTTTCGAGGCTCTCTCTCCTGTGACTTTCAAACATCCTTTTAGCTGGTTGTGTAAATGTAAAACAATGATTTGTTTTTGGATGTCTAAGTATGAAGTTGTGTATCATGCTTGTCATTTAACAGTTAAAGGAATGTTACTTTTCAACTTGGCCATTCTGTATGCACATTCTTCAGCCTTGGGTCAGTCAGCCACTTATCAGCTGATGTGATTTTTAAATTTTTTTTTTTGATCGTTAATCACTCCCTTTAAGAGCTTGTCCTTTGCTTCCAAAACAAACATGTTTTTTATGCTTATGAGGAAAGGAAAGGAGAAGGAATTTTAAAAGAAAATAATAGATGGTTCCTAGTTATTTTTGGCTTTATTATTAATGCTAAATATTATCATAAAGTATGGAATTATGATTCATGTATTAATGAATAATTCATTCAAGGAACTTTTTGTTAAGCCCTAATGAACACTGAATATTTACAAAAATGATTGGATGTTGCTATTAAGTTAAAGGAAAAACCTTTCTCTCCTAAGAGAGCAGGATTATCTGCTATTTCTCCTGAAAATTTAGAAGTGGGTTTACAAAATGTTATATATTTTACTTAGCTTTATAATGATTTCTAAAGATGTTGCTTATTTTTTGAGGATTTTTGTCCACTTTGTCAAGTAGACCCCTGAAATTACCTATTTTAGTTGATATAATTTTTGATATTTATCACTCTAGGTAATAGCCAAACATGTAAACATGAATAGTGTATTTCTCTCTTCTTCACTACATATTACTATCTCTCTTAATAAATACTTTTGTAAAAATGGGTTTTAGTTATGTCTTAATAAATTTTGTGAGTTAGAAAAATTATGGGCTCTGGGTATTACACCTTAGTTGAACTAAAATTACAAAGTCAGTTAATTATGAGATAATCATACACAAACTTTATCATACCCCAAAGTATTGAACGAGCTATTGGTTCTTCTTTAAAAATTTGACATTTTCACTGCCCAAATAATGGTCCCTTAAATTGAAAAATTAAAAATAGCATTTTTTCCTAAGTGATAATTGGATAAGAACTTGAACACTAACAGATAATTCTGGAGGCTTCCTCTTATTTGTATTGATTTTCAGTAAAATGACCAAGAATTTCTCTTAACTTTTGAGTTTTTCTAGAGATACAGTCTACGTTTTTGGCATTGGGTTCATAGTAAAGGAATTATAAAATGAGTTGCTTTATTTTAATAAGTAAAAGTCTTTTAAAACTTACATGTGACTTAAACTTTGCGTATTTCAGAAGATCATACATTTTAAACTTTGTACCAAAGTAAAGGCTGTTCAGAAGGTCAAAAGGTATCAAAGTACAGAAAATACTTTATTTCATTTTTCTTACTTCTCTTTATATCTTTATATAGGAGACATAGTCATGTAACATATTGGTCCACATTTATCTTTTAACATTTATTCGTGTTTATGTTTTTTTAAAATGGAATTGCACACTGAAGTTATAAAAAAATCTTTTGCTGCCCTATTTGGCATAGCAAAGTATTGTAAATTAAAAATTAACTTTGATAGTCTAATGTTCTAGAGTAAAATCAAGAGATTTCTAAATTCAAGTTGTTAAGATAACTTTACAGATGAGATAAAAAGAAAAGAAAAAAATCTCCCTTATCTCATTTTCAAATATAATAATACTATTTTACCCTTCATGAGAATCAAAATATATGAGATGATGTTTTTTAAGGATTGGAGTAAAATGTAATTATGTAGACAAGTATATTGTAGCAAATAATACCACTATATCATCATACCTATAAATGAAATGAATTAAAAATTAAATACTTTAATGGTAGTCACCCAAGCAAAAAAAAATAATTGTAGTAAGATATTGTTTTCAACATGTTAACTTTATTATATATATAGCTTTTACTTATTATGTTCTAATAATACCAGTAATTTTGTAAAACATATTTTTTTAAGATTTATTTATTTATGCATACAAGCACTGGGGTACAGGCCAGAGGTGTGGGGTGTGTGTGAGAGGATTCACCACAGAGAGCAGGGAGCAGAATAGGCAGATCAACAGAAGTACACTGCTGAGGGGAGCAGCGGGCACAGCAAGAGAGGTCTGCCGCACCATGTGGGTCCCCTCCCTGGCCAGCAGCAGGGATGGAACTCGTGCTGCAGTGGCTGCAGTTTGCTGCATAGTGCTTTGCTTAACCCACTGCGCCACCAGGGAGGCCCAAAACATATTTTCATATTGCTTCTAAAAACAAATGAATTTAATTATCTATGTAGATATTGACATGTAGAATTGACATGTTGTCCTGTGATATTTACTAAATGAGACCATTATATGTAAATAATTTGTTTATTATAGTCTTAAACTTACACTGTAAGTTTGACTGCCAGTCCAAAATTCCGTTTATTTTAGATTACAAAGTCACAGATTCTCTGGTCAAATCAGGTGCTATCTAAAAGACATTATAATATCTCTGTTCTCTTTCTTAAGTTTTGCTTTTGTGAAAAATATTTGAATAGTCTTTGCACTACTTTGTAGTGCTTTACTTTGTAAAGCAATCTGGTATTTCTGGATTGTGTCTGAAAGTTGATTAATTACATTCCTTTAATAAGACAGGTATCAGGATTTATATAGAAACAAGTTTAATTTTTCAAGTTGGGAATCAGCAAGGATATAGTTTCCTTCTACATAAATAATTTTTTCACTCCTAAGAACCAACTGTTACTATTTATTGTGTTTCTCCTCATTATTTCATTGCCAAACACTGTGCTAACATTTTGCAAGTATTAACTGATTTAATTTAATACCTACAATTTTGAGTCAAATATTACTATGACTTCCCTTTTTTCCAGGTAAGGTAATTATCGGAGAAGTGAAAAACTTGTTTCAAGGTCCATTTAATTAAAGAACATATGGGAATTGATGGTCAAACTTTAATGATTTTTAAAGGTTTTCTGGCTTATTGTAAGACTTTAGAAATCTTCCTGCTAGAAGGGATGATGCCCAGTGAAATAAACCAGAAAATAAATGAAAATATCTGGATGGTTTCACTTACAGGAGGAATGTAGATGAAACAAATAGGGAACTAAGGAAAAATTAATTATAATAAATTAAAAATCAAAATCAACAGAAAACTATAAATCTGAGACATTCCCCAGGAAGGAAGAGAGAGAAGGAACAAACTGGGTGGGAAGAGCACAAGGGACCATGGTGATGGGATGTGAATGAATTGGTGATGGGAATTTCACAGGTACTACACCTGAGAGGAGAAAGCATACACTGTATAAAAATTAAGAATAATGTAAATATATATATAAAATAAAAAAAATCTTCCTGCAATCCTTTTTCAATTTTTTAAATTAGCAAATCTAATGTAAATAAACTATCTATTTACATAAATTTCACCTTATTTCTTTATAAACACACACATACACACACATATACATATATTATTTTACCAGATGTGCAGGGAAAATTGTCCCTACATTTAAAATTAAGTTTTCATTTTAAAATCCCAAATTTATTGGTCTTAAATGAATCTCTAGGCTATGTTCAGGAATTCTTCTGCACTTTGGGAAAAAAAAAAAAAAAAACCAGCACGAAATGTAATGACAGGTATCATAGTTTTAGCATGAGGTTTGTGTTGATATGTCTATCTATTGCGGGGTCTTTAAATGAAAACTTAGAAAATCAAAACAAGGCAAACAACAGTTTCAGCCAGTATAGTAGAAATGCATCTTTCAGAGACTTACCATTAAGTCTTTCAGAGATGCAATTTATTTTTGTCAGTTTTTTAAAAACATGCATCTGAACACTTAATGGTTTCTCTTATTTTCTGCTTCTTCCAGGGGTCAGAATTAAGATGTGATGCTTTCCTGTGAAACCTTATACAAAAATCTCAGAAACCAAAGGACTTTAGGACTCAGTGCCAATCAAGTTACATTGTGAGTACTCACTGTGTAAATATGTTTACTTTTGTTCAAATTATTCTAATTCATGTTTGTGGAATTGATAATTCTTATTGTGAATGAGACTACTAATGTGGCATGTGTTTAAATCTGCTTTTAAAAATAGAATGGGTCTTAAAGTTGGGATTTGTAACCTTTAGAGCCTCTATGAATTCACTTCCTGTGTGATCCTGCTGAATAAATTAAGCCTCAGTTTTCTCTGTATATGAAATAGACGTACATATAAGCACTTCATAGAAGTGATATTAGAAAGGTCAGTTGCTGATCAGGTGACCTTGAGATTATTCTTGGTTTTATACATGAATCCAGTGTAATCACCAAGGGCTTGATAAATGAAACAGAGATGTCTGCATGAAAAGGACTCAGAGTGACCTTGGTGTGAAGTCGGAAGGATGGAGAACAAACCAGGGAATAAAAGTGATTTTTAGAAGCCAGAGAAGAAAAGGAAATGGTATCTGATATTTATTTATTTTATTTATTTTTTTACTCTGGTGAGACTTCTGATCTCTAGAATGATAAGATAATACAGTTGTGTTGTGTTAGGTCACTAAGTATGAGGCAGTTTATTATACTAGCAATATAAAACTAATAATACCAATTCTGAGAATAAGGGAAAAAAAGAAGTAATTTAGTTTATGCCAGGGTGTCATTAGGTCCATCATGAATTCAGTTGACTGTGAGATTTGTTAATGTTTACCTGATGCTAAGCTGATGATTGTTGAGGTAGGATGTAGTACTCTATGTGGTCCACTTTGGCCACATGGTTTGCTAAGAGAACTGGCTTGTCCCTGTTTATTCCTTACTGGTTAAGGTCACAGACAATGGATTCTGAATATTTGAGTTGAAATCCTGGCTCTGATTCTTACTAATTATAATCTCCTTCTCTTAGGGCTGCTGTGAAAGTTAATGATGTTAATTTACGTTAAGTAGAACGTTGGCACATGGTAGGGACTCTATAAGTATTAGTGATTGCTGTTTGATTACTTTTATTCCTTCAACATTATATTCTTCAGACTCAAACTCTTTTTTCAGATATAGAGGGGAGTATTCAAAACTGAGATGAATGCCTTTGAAGTAAAAGCATTTTAACGCAACTGATTTCTATCAATTGTATAATTCGTTACATAACATAATTTTTAAAGTTCCTTATACTTTTAAATTATGCTTTTTTTTGGTCATCACATATATAGAGATAAGCAAATTTTGCATATCCATAATAATTTATTTCCTTTGTTTTTCTGTATTGGCTGTTTCACATTGTGAAATTTTAGATCTGTTTTAATGTTACTATTTAAACATGTAAATGCCTTGGTACTAGGACAAGTAGGCATGAATATGTGAAAAGATATCCTAAATAAAAAATATTTTGCATATAAGATAAATGTAGTGTGGATGTTACATTTTCAAAAACATCCTATTAAAAGAGCCTCTGGAGTGAATCGATACTGCTACTTCTGTCAATTACATTTTTACTCTCCAGCATTTGTAATTGGGTTTCCATTAGGTTTATTATGAAATATTTGATCAATTCTTTAGACTTTGGGCAGAGTAGCTATAATTCAAGGCATGATACATTAATTAAATTAGCCAGCATGTGTTACATACCTCCTAATATTATTAGATAAAATATGTATGTTAGAGGCTTTCCCAGTGAAGTAGGGATTCTTGGAGCAGCACAAATTCTAGTAGTTAGAATCAAGAAGGAATAGAAAGTGTATTAATTCCATCTAGCTACTCACACATAAATGAGTGACACATAAATAACTCAGCACACTGAGTTATTATATAGTTTTGATCATGATTATTCTTAAAGAATAGCTTGTCTGTGCCTCTTTTTTTTACTCTCTGGATTTTCTTTTTCTATTGGATACTTAAAGACTATAAACATATACCTCTTGAGTATATGGTTAAGAACTAAGCAATCATATTGTGCACTTTTATCAATTAAATGAGATTTTATTTTTTACTCAAATACACTTGACATCTTAGTGGTGCCCATTAGCCAATCACTTCAATTTCTGTTTTACAACCCCTACTCTTACCACCATTCTGTAATTGGCATCTCATTTGCCTGGATCTGAAAATCACTGAAATCAACTGAAAATCACAGAAAATTAAGAGGGACTTTCCCCAAGGTGTTTAACTAAGTGTAAATAAATAAATCGTTATGTGACCTCAGAGAAAGTTTTGAACACTGAACCTACAAAGGGAATTACTCTTTCTGCCTTTTCATTAACTTTAATCTAGCAATTAGTAGAAGGATAGCAAGAAAAAAAGAGAAATTATTTGAACAAAAATGTCACTGGAATGACATACCCAGCTATGTTCTTTACCTTTACTTACCTTTCTACTATGAACCATGTCACAATGTGAGAAGGCTGTGTGAGCCCAGCAATATTCTCCCTACTCACCCACTCCCTTTGTCCTCACTTCTGCTTTGACTGGTTTCTGTGGGTTGATGTCAATGCTAATGACCAAATAATTATGCTTTATCTTTCAAGTTGAATTGACTAGATTTGTATATTTTTGGCTGTCTTGATGCTGGAAAAGGGATAAGAACATGGCTGCCTGTTGACATGGAAATGGACCCAGGTAGAGGGTCCTTCCCCCATACCCACACCTGAGTATGTGTCTCATTTGCTTTCCCAGCTTCTAGTAGTGTCACCAAGAATTTATCCCAGAGATAAAATGTATTGTGCACCTGGTTAACCCCAGTTAAAGCCTTTCTATATATAAATGTTTAAGATTTGGAGCTGAGCATGGAAAACTCTTGTATTAGGGTAGCCCAAGACAAAGACTCCTAAATATCCCTTTTAATTATAACTTCTACATACCATGGCCTGCTTTTCTCTTCTGTCTTTCTTTGTCTCTGTGCAAAAGGGCCAGTTTCAGAAGCTCTTGTGACCCAATATTTAAACTGATAAAAATTTTTAAATTAAACATTCAGCCTTCTCATTTATGTACTAGTCTAGAAAAATGACTTAATTAGGAGTTCCTATTATGAGCAAATCAGCTGCATTTACTAATGTGTCCACGAAAACTTTAGTTCATAAAGAGTACATTTGTTTTAGAAGAGGGCAATGTTTTTATGATATGTCCTGATAATCAAGTCCTAAGTTTGATTAGTAGATTTATGATGTTATGACAGATGTCACAGGTAGTTTTATGATATTGGTTCTTACCTATAGTATATGTAAATGTATTAGGGATGAATTAAATCATACAATGTTTTATAGTAAATGGAGACTATATTTTTTAGCTTTAATAATTCTGGCTTATAAACTCTTTATAAAACCATCTTCTTTCATGAAAGAATGACTATTTGAGAAAAGAGAACCTGTCTTAGTTATCCTAACATCTCTAATATTGATAGCATAATAACTCTTGTATGCTAGCTGCTCACTAAATGCTGGTTAAGTTGAGCACTTGACACAAGAGAAACAAATAGATTCAACTTGTCCTTGACTCATCTATTTTATTCTCAAAACTAGTACCAAATTGGAGAACGTTGCTCGTACATATGGTAAAGAAGGAGTTTCTAATTTTAAATTTATTTCCAAAATGTAAACTTTCCTTTTGTAGGATAAGAATATGCCTTGGTAAAATTGTCATATGGTGTAGATAAAACATAATGTTCAAAGAGTTCAAAAAACACCCTTTATAATAGGGTGAATAAGAATAGCAAAGAGTTATGGTACACCATAGTACGAAATAGCTGGTCCCAAAGGGAATGGAGACTGGGGCCTATCACTGGCCCAGACAGAGGCAAAGCATGTCTCTGTACTCTGCTTATTGCTGAGGAGCACACCAAAAAAAATAGAGCCAACACAAACAAACTGGAGAGGAATAAGTTCATTGAAGCTGTGGACTTTCATTTATGGTCACTCCATGGAATTAAGACTAGTGCTCGGGCATGGTTATAACTCCTATAAAGTAACTTTTCCATATGACTTTATATTGCTTTCTCTCTCCTTCCCCCCAGATTATAGAGATGTAGATGACAAATCACATTGTCACTGAGATGATCTGATACATTGCAAAATGTTTATACAATAATGAGAAGATATCTTTCACCTCATACAATTACTACTTATTGTTAATATGGAAATGACATTGAAGTTCTACTCTCAGGTAGTAATTTGGCATTGTTTACTATGGTCACCATGCTCCTTATGAGACTCCTGGAACACTTTACAACTGGAAATTTGTACCTTTGGCCAAAGTCTCCCTACTCCCCACCCTTCAGTCTCTGACTCCCACCATTCTCATTATCTCTATTTCTATGATTTCAGTATTTTTAGACTCCACTTATATGTGAAATCTTATAGTATTTATCTTTGACTTATTTCACTTGCATAATGACCTCAAGGTTGTCACAAAAGGCAAAATTTCAATCCTTTATATGAGATATATATACATTGCATATTTACACTTTTTTTTATCCATTCATTTTTGATGGACACTAAAGTTATATTCCTCCATTGGCTATTGTGAATAATGCAGCAATGAACATGGAAGTGCAGTTATCTGTTCATCCTTTTAGATATAAACCCAGAAGACTACTGGGCCATGTGGTGTTCTATTTTATTATTTTTGAATAACCTCCATACTGTTTTCAATAGTCAATGTACCAATTTATATTTGCACCAACATTGCATTAAGAGTCTTCCTTTTCTACATTTTCACCTGCTAGTATTTGTTATCTCTGTTCTTTTTTTGCAATTTTGATTTTAGTGGTAGAGAAATAGAGACAATATTGCTGATTAAGATTCAGCAGAATGCTAGTTCATTTAATAGAAAGTGTGAGACCACAGAACACACTGAGGTGGTGGCTGGGAGCCTACAGGGAATTTTTGAAGCACTTTCTCTTTGAACATTTCCTGTTTTGGCAGGATGCAGTAAGATCATCTATTGATCAAAGAAGGAATGTCCCAAACACTCCGCTCACTCTTCAATAATTCTATTCTATTAATGAGCTAGTGCTGTCAGCAAGAAGGGGTAAATCTGCTAAAGTGGTAAAATACTTGTATGTTTTGTGTTGAGGGCCACCTTACTTCCATTATGTCTTCCTGTGGTATATTGAACCTTTAAAGGAATTTTTCTGTGAAAGTAAATTTAACTGAAGACGTTTCCTTTTTATATTATAACTCAAGGATAATTAACTCAGGGAATACATTTGGATTGTTTTCTTCTGCTATTGTAATTAGGAATTCAGAAAAAAAAGTCAGTTGTGCTAAGTGAACGTTAAGATTATAGTACTCTTTTCAGGAAAAGAATAGGAAAAATAATATCCAAATAAGAAGAGAAATTCATTAGATTTCCATCATCTTTATGAGGTGTTTGATTTTTGTGTCTTCTGACTAGGTCACTGCTATTTCTCACCCAAAATATACGCCTGAGTTTTTGCTCTGCAGAATTTCTTGCACTTTCTAGTCAAATAAAAACTTGGGTTTTCCACATTAATTCAGTTTATAGTCTTTAGCTGTAATGCAAAAAAAAAGAAAGAAAATCAACATCAAAATCTCACAAGGGAAATGTGCAAATGCTTCATGGAACTGGGGAATAATGTTATAAACAAATCCACTGCCAAGAACTTATTGTCATGTTTCAAACACAGAATTAATAACCTGTTCCAAGAGCACACATGCTATTTATCAAGGTTCTCCCCTGAGACTGTATTTCCTCTCTCTTATATTGATATTTTTGAAGAATTTTGGAAACTAGAATTTAAATATATATATAAATAAATATATATTGTCATGTTTTTGGAATTACTCTTGAGAATTTGTAACCTTGGCAAAGGTTAGTCACCTTCAGCCATTTTCTCCCTAGAGCTCATCGTGAACAAGTATGTTTTGCATTTGCTTTTCTTTGCTCAAAGGTTTATGTAGCAAAAACAACTGCATTGAGAAGTATGTTTGAAAATTATCATCTCTCTCTCTACCTTAGCAAACATTAAATTAAATGAAATAATTTTGAATTTTTGGTACATTTGCTAAAATTATATTCAAATTGTTAAAATAATTTAGGATTATCTTTAGTGGAAAAAATTTTAACTATTGAAGGCAAATAAATCATTTATAATCAGAGCTCTGTAAACTTTCTAACAGGCTCTGTAGAACTAACAAACCATCATCATTTCTATCACTTGTATAATAATTTTTAAAACTTTAATATTGTAATGTCAATAAGAAAAATCATACAAAATAAGTGAAAAATATATTGTCTGCATTTCTGCCAATTCTAATCTTTGCAGATCTTAAGTTACGAAGATACTTTCTTGATAACATAATTTTTACATATTAAACATACATGTATCTTTGTATTTCTCTTTGTTTTTAGTGTTAGTACTTTCATAATGATAGAAATATATTAATAGAAATATAAGTATATTAATTTTAGATTTAGCATTCTTGGTGGAACTAATAGCATGTCTGCTGAAAAAGTTAATAGTCATTTATTTGCATAAAATTGAATCTTATTGTCATATTTGCACATTAAAGTTGTTAAACAACTTTAATAAAGTGTTATTCTTCTACCTTTTAAAAAATACTAATTTGAGGTGTTCTACAGAATACAGAATATTTATTGATAAAGGATTTATATTATATCAGATTATTTTACACCAAATAAATACATTGAGCACCTACTAGCTACTAAGCATTTTTCTATGTTGAGGCAAAAGTATTTGAAGAATTCTCAGTAAAAAATGTCATTAACTTTTGATAGTCATATATATCATGTAATTGTTGAATCTGTAGTACTATTTGTTCAGTATCTTAAAACTCAGTATATGCCTAGGTTTACACTAGGCAAATATCCTAATTACTTTATTTTTTGTCACTTAATTTTTTGAACTTAAAGTTTTAGTGGAAAAAAACAGAAAAAAATACAACATCTTATTTTAAAGACACGTGTTTTATTTGGTTAAGTGACGTAGAGGAAATTCCCAGAGATTGTTTATGTTAATATCTGGTTCTTATAACCTTTAGGTACATCTAGAAATCAGCCCATTAAAATCTTTGGGAAGCATACTTTACAATGAGCTGCTGCTTAGTGCCTAGATCTAAATAACAGTGTCTTTCTCATGGGAAACCACATTCTTCTCACTCACTGACCTTAGAAAGGCTGACCTGCTTTTCAGTGGAGAGGATTCTAGACTTTGCCTTCAGACAAACTAGAATTGGAGTCTATGACCAATTTTTTAGCAGCTGTATGACCTCACATAAGTAACCAAAACCTGATAATCAGTTAATGTTTTGTTTATATGATATAGAGAATGAGGTAATAGATATAGATTTTTTGGTAAAATACCTACATAAATATGAGAAAAACTCAACTAGTGATTGCTTCTCGCTTTTCCAAAAGTATTGTAATTTCTTCAGATACAAAGATGACAATTCTGACTCACCATCAGATTCACTTCTTAGATGAGGCCCTTTATACTAGAGGGCATGCATTTATTTAGAGAGTGGCTGGCAGGGTATAATGTGTGTTTTGGCAACAGAAGGAAAATAACTGACTCTTAAAGGATTCAACACCTGACCTTGACTTATTAATTGTTCATAACTTACTGAGTTATCTGACCCTAGTTTGTGTGAAGATATGCTGATACAAATCATACATTATAGTATATTTGCACTGTTACATACATGATAATAAATCACATGATGGTACTTACACTTGAAAATATGGTTATATTAACAACAGAGAAAGTGAATCAGAAGATTAAATTTAGCAGTTCATATTGCCAGACTTGGTCACCTTCTTTGACCGGTGATACAATTTATGCCAAGTTAACTTTACACTGTGAAACAAGAAGTAATTGTGCATGTCAAAGCAAGTTACTACAGAAGAGAGAGGGCTACCTTTCCCCTATTTGAGACAAGCAAGAGGGAAGGGCAAAGCAGACACTCTGTTGAGATATGTGTGTTAAGTTTGCTTCTGACTAAAAGTTAATGATCAGTTGCCTTTGTCCTCAGCTCTGATCCCTGAGAAAAGTGGCAAACTCAAGTTCTCTCTCTATTCAGGTAACCTTTAAATTATACAAATTGCACCCTTGTTAAGTTATACTTCAGGTTATATATTTTTCTTATTTTTATTGTCAACTGATGTTATGTTCTAAGCTTAATGCAAGAATATTGAAAAACTTTTTAAATACTGGCTCAAATATTTTGCTTGAGTTGTATCAAGTTTAAGACTGTTGTATTCTGTGCTTGTATTAGGGAAAAAGAGTTTTAAAATATTTTTAATAAAACTAACATTGTTTTATACCTCTTGGGTAAAATATATGTTAATCATAACTATTTAAAATAATATAGTATGTTCCATAGTGTCAATTATTGATTAGTATGAAAAATTGTAAAGTTTGCTAAGCATTGAAATGTTCAAAACAACACTGAATTTCTAATTATTAATTTTGTTTTGATTTGATATTATGTAATATATCAAAAGCAATCTTATTTTTCTTATTCTAAATCATATGTTTTGTAAATAACCGTGTACTTTGTGGAAAAAAGTTAAAAGTGAAATGTGTGTTAAATGGGGCTTATGTAACTTATTCCCAAACATTTGGGATTGTAATATGTTAAACTATGAAGTTATTATGCATTCCAAGTGATGCCATTTATATAATTAGATGTAATTAAATGTGTTGTTTACAAAATCTTATAATTTTTAAATTCAGTTTCTAAAAATAAAAGTATATACCCTATATATTTACAGAATATTTGATTCTGTGTTGAGTTCCCAGCATAGGAGATGCATCCTTTAAACCACTTGAGCTATAAATTATATGTAATTGTGCAGAGCTTGGTTCTTGCTAAAGTGTCCTTATTAGTGTTATCTTTATCCAGCAAGTAACCAAGAAAACTTGTTTAGGTTGTATTTAGACTCAAATGATGAAGACAAGTAAATATCAAATGCTAAATATTATTGTGGTATTACACATGCAGATTTTCATTTATATTTCTCATGAATGGAAATTAAATGCCAGATAATGATTAATGATTTGGATGCAGGAAGGACATCACATTTGTATATGAAGTACTGGGTTCAGAGAGGGAAAAAGCAGTAGCTATTGGGAGTGTTTGAGCTATTTACTGGATAACAAAGTTAATGGGTTATTAGTCAAATTTGATGTTATTTATGAAAGGGAAATCATATATTGTATCCCTTAATACATTTCTATTTAGACAAATAACTAGTTAAACACTGGAATTTAAGTTGCAGATCTGTATTTCCCAGACTGATCCTTGGTATAACCAAAACTTGTATATCAAGTTATCATAATTTATATAATCCAGTCTGTGTCTGTATATGAATCTGCTTAGGTATTTTTAAGTTCCCAAGGTTAGAGAAGAGAGTATTGTCAGTTCTCATCTTAATGCACACTAAACTCATGCTGACTGGTTTATAATTTATAAATTATATATTCAGGTAGCTGAAGTTTCATAAGGAAATTTTAAATGTGAATAAAATAGAAATATGCAGAACATATGAAACACCTTCACATAAAATATGAAACCATCTGCATGCAAATAAAGATTGCAGATAATTATTTGATGTCATGCAGTTATCTGAATTATGATTAAAAATTAAGCATAATACCCTAAAATTAAGGTAGTGTTTTTTTAAAGTTGCATATATATAGGTTTCTGTCACTAATTTTTTGTAGACTCATTTATCTCTACAAAATGTAAAAGATATTTACATTTAGAACCTGGTTTGTACATATTAATGTGCTATCCCAGTCTTCTGTTAAGAGTATACAAATTAAGTTTTAATTTAAAAATTATTACTGATCCTTCAGTCCATTATCAGATACACTCCATGAATTGCTAAAAAGTTCTCCAAGGACCTCTATCAGTTACCCATAGATATTAATACACACACACACACATACACACACATGATCTATAAAGGGGGGAGATGCTTTCAATGTCATGAGTGGGTATTGGTATCTAAAAACAGCTCACCATCCCATGTCACTTACTTTTCAAATCATGAGTTATGTTAACTGAACTCTCAATGGGGATTATAACAATAATAATAGCATTTTCTCACTTGTTTAGCATAATAATCATGAAATTTATATAAAATATTACCTATAGACTAAATCCTTACTGAGCTCTTGCTAGGAGTGCAATAACAAAGGTGGCAAAGTGCTTCTCCCTGTTCTTTTTTCTTTTTTCCTCAGATAAATTCTTGTTGACCAGCACTTAGAAATTTTCTAGGAAAATGAATATTTCCACTTCTTAATTGTTTATTTCCTCTCCTTCCTTCCTTCCTTCCTTCTTTGATTTTCAGTGTGATATAGGCTGCTTAAAAGCTTGTGGAAAAATGAGTTCATGTAATGGAGAAATGAGTTCATGTGTAATACATTTTCCTATCTCTACTAAACCAGATACTTAAAATAACCTTAACAAAAAAGTTAGAAAATAATAAAAAAAGAACTTTAACATTGTAACTATTCTTGATGTAGGGTTTTCTTGTTTACAATGTGCCTCTGCATCTATACCATTTTGAAATTGCCAGTTATGCTACAAGCATTTACAAGTATCCTTCCTTCCATCAGGAACTCTTATATTTTGTGTTCTCACTTTTCTTGGTATTTGTTTAAGGCTTTCTCTGTGAGGTGTTTTCTGACCAACAGGTTTAAAATTGCACCATTTAACCTCCTGGGTTTATATTCTTTTGGGTTTCATCTTAACTCCCTGATAATTAACTTTATGGGAAATACTTTGAATTTTACTTGTTCATTCTCTGCCTTCTTTCTTTTTTCTACCAGAATGTAAATTCCTTGAGGGAAACAATTTCAGTCTGTTGGTAACTTTGTTTATCCCTTATCCCCATAGCCTAAAATAGTGCCAAGAACATAGTAGGTACATAATATAGTTGACTGAATAATCAAATATCTCAGTTAATTAAGCACTAATTATTCAGAGATGCAGACGAAGACTTTTTTTTACTCTTTTCTTATTACACCTATTCTCTCCTTTCCTAAAATTTGTAATAATTGCCTTGCTGAATTTGAGGGCTACCATTGTCATTCATGTTTTGTACTATTTCTCTCTCTCGCTCTATACACACACACACGCATATATAATATTTTATATGGTTTGTGAGTTATCAATTTTCACATATTGGTATTATCTTTATTTCTTTTGCAACATGTTTTATGTGTTATTTGACATGTTTTAACCACATAGGTTTAAGTCCTTTTTCTATTTTATTTATAGGATTAATTTAATTATCCTCTATCTTATTGATATACACTTGATTTGTTATTAGTTTTTTTTTAATTTTTGCAACCATACTGCTCTCTCTTTACATATTTTCTCACATACAAATTGTGCACACAGCATAGAAATTAATGATTTTAAGATTTGCATGGCTTCAAGAAGATATTTTTGAAATAGAAGAGAGTTCCCAGTGTCACATCTTATTTGAAAGCCAGAGAAATCTAGGATTTGAGTCATAGAGTAGCTTTATTTGTTTTTGTTGTAAATTTCTGCCTCCTATTAGCTCAAGAAACCCCCAAAATAAAAACCTATATTGTCTTAGGTAGTGATGGTAACAATTTTATCTTCCTCTGTTCAGTAAAGACTGAACATATGGAAAACAGTTCCAGACTAGCTCAGACTGGTATCCACCCCCTTCTTTCCCATCTTGTATAGAACACTTTCCTCTATCACACACAATGTGAACTCCTGCTTCATAAAGCACTTCCAGTTCCGGATTGTATCAGGCTCATTGTTTCACCATACCTTGTTTCCTGTCAAGGGAGATGTTTTTTGTTGTTATTTTGATTAGTTACTTGATGTGGCTTTCTCTTTTCAAAATTTATTTTTTAGAACAAAAGGTCAAGGAAAAATTCAAATCTAGCAAGCTGAGCATAGATATGAAACATTCAGTAATGGAGGCAGAGAGTCAAAACAGGGAGGAAAGAACACAAGGGGCTATGGTGATGGTTCATGGGTGACATGGTGGCAGGAGGACTACGGGGATAACAACAATATAAGAAATTTTTTTACAGATTTCTTTTATTTATTTATTCATAGAAGAACTGGAGTATAGGCCAGAGGTGCGGTGGGGTGTGTGTGAGATGATTCACCAGAAACAGAGTAGGGAGCAAAACTGAAATACCTGCTGAGGGAAGCAGAGGGCAAGACAGGAAAGGTTTGCTGTGCTATATGGGTCAGCTCCCTTGTGGGGGATTGAACTCATGCTGCAGTTGCTGGCAATAGATTGATAGCACTGAGACTTTAACTTCTGTGCCACCAAGGAAGCCCCAAGGAAAAAAAATTAATTAATCAATAAAAAATTTATTGCCACAATGTGCTTAGGGGTTCTATCCAAATGTAAAATTTACAAATTTATCTCAATCTACCTTATCTAACTTTATCTTAACCTGATTTTTGACTTATGTTAAATCGCAAATAATCAAGATTGGAATGGCTTGACAGTTCTGTATTGTAACAAAATAGATCTGTTTTGGTATTCTAAATGTATGTGGCAAAATGACATTATTAGATAAAAATCAAAGAGATATACTTATATTCTTGTCCAGATAAAAGGATGTGCCATCTTTGTACCAATACGACTCTGGAAAGTATTTTATATACTCAAAAGACTTGAACTCAAACACAGTTTTGGATCTAATAAGCTATTGAACCAAAGTTTTAACACATTTTGGGATTCTACCCTACCAAACATAAAAGAGTTGACTCTGACTTGAGATATTTTGTGGGCAGAAATATCTTCATTTCTGTCTATCATAAAAGAACTTAAGGGCTCTTAAAAATTTTAGAATTTTGAGTAGTGTGATAAGCATGTCAGGATGATTTTGCTACATAAAACTTTAAAGTATAGTGACACTAACCTTGTTAGATAGAATTGTTTAGCAGTTATAACTGTGTAGAGAAGAAATGATGAGTTCATTTTTTGGGCATACTTAATATTGAGCCATTCTTTCTGATATTAGCAAAAAGACTCAATTGTTTCTTGAAGTGAGTTCTGAAATTTACTAGTAAATCCATGTCCTTAAATATAATAGAATGAATGCTGGAGATAAGAATCCTATAATGTTGAACAAATTTAAAACCTAGCTCAGTAACATAATGCACTATGTTACATATGGACTGGATCAGTTGCCAGTTAAGTGTTTTTGTTTTTCACTGGTAATCCTGCACATATTCAATTTTTCGGCAATAAAATATTTTCTGTCAATGATTAATATATTTTCTTCTCTATACTGTAGGCTAAATTCAAAGAAATAGTGAATAACTGTCTCATATAACCTTGAAGGACATTGGCAATAACGAAGAAAATTCTACAATATCCAATTCTTAACCACAACACTAAACTTAACCTTGGAGAAACTTTATAAAGATGAAACTTTGTATTTTATTCTGTATATCAGGTTTTCCAAGTGATTTCAGTCTATTGGATAATGCTGTGATATTTTCTGGGACATCATTGGCTGTCTAACAGTTCACTTTTATGTGTTAGTTCTCAAAGGTTACCATTATCTCTCTCACCAAGAGCCTTTGCAAAATATTCTTGTTGTATCACTTTTTTCCATTTCACTCAATCTTACTCACTTTTAAGACTCAATCAAAAAGCATATATGATCTCCTCAGACTGGTTTTATTATACTTCCTAATAAAATTGTTATTACCATAGACTAGTTTCCTCAAGTAGAAGTTGATGAAAAAAATTATACTTTAAAGCCATAAATCTTAGTATCTAAGTCATCCATTGCATGTTTTGAATTAACTTTTCTCCTATGCATTGAGGTACATGCTATTTATGTATCATCATCAAGAGAATGAAGAAAATAGTCACTCAAATCATTTTCTGTGTTCCGGATTTGGATAGCTCCAGTTGAGATAAAGTAACACAGACTATTATAATCCCCCTTGTTTGTTGTCATTCAATTATATCCTCTGTGAAGGCATAAGCCACATCTTTTTCAATCATTGTACACCTAATGCTAGCACATTAAACTCCTGTTGTGTAGATTTTGTTTGCTAAATATTTGTGAATTAAATAACAGAATAAGAAAAACTTCAAAGGATTAAGTTGACCAATAATTCATATCCCAATGTCCAAGGCAGGATATGTGAGCCTAGGTCACCTATGAATTGCTGTTAATATTTGAAAGGTACAGTCAGATGGAGAGAACTGTGACGGTCTGTTTCATATTGTGCCAGAATGGAGGGGCTGGATCCTTCAGCTGTAAGGTCATTTTACTTATCACTGAGACAATGGAGGTCAGCAAGAACAACAGTGGGATAGGGACACGGGGGTCTTTTATTATTCTGCAACCTAATTTGGTTTCCTTTATCTGATGGTGATGGGAGAGGTCCCAAGAGCAGCAAGAGAGGTATCTCAAATACACAAATGCTTTTCAAGCATCCATTTGTTCTTTATTTGCACCAGCCTTGTGTCCCTCATAAGTTCCTATGTTGAAGTCCTAACTCAACATGTGATGGTATTTGAGATGGGGCATTAAGGAGGGTGGGACCTGCTCTACATAATTATTTGCTTTATGAAAAGGGACACTAGACCATTCGATCTGTCTATCGTCTGCATACTTATGCCAGGAACAGACCAAGGGAGCACGTGGTGAGATGGTAACTCTGTAAGTCAGGAAGAAGACTCTCAGGAGACTTCAACCAGACTGGCACCCTGACCTCTGACTGCCAATATGTGATAGTGTGAGAAAAATTAATTTCTGTTATTTAGACCGCCGGTGGTATCTTGCTGTGGCACACAGACTCATGCACACGGCAAGTCACATGGCCAAGCCTAGAGCAAGTGTGAGAGGGAGCTATTTAAAGAGGTGGATCCAGAGAAAGGAATCATTTCTGGCCTTTTTTATAGTCTGTCATAATGACATCACAGTATATAAATAAATATGATGTAATAAAGTTTGGGTAGGTATCATAAATTCAGGAATTATGCTTCTTTTGACATTAAACATTTAAAAACCAGCTATCCCTTTAGAAAAAAATGACCTGGGAACAGATGTGATCTTATTCAATGTGTCTCCTTTGCATATCATACACTTATTAAATGTACTTCAGAACTATTATTTATTTAACTAGTTTTGCAGGTTCTTATTTCCCAGTGGATATATATATGAGGGTAAATGACAATGCATACTAACTGTTCATTAAATCCTCCTTCACATAATCTGTTCAAAATTTAAAATTTCTATTATTTCATTGCCAATTGACCTTCAAGCAAATTGTCAAGAAATTTATGAGGATGGCAACATGAATATGTGTCCCCAAGTGTCTCTTGGGTAAAATATGACTCATGGCTTTTAAGTTCCTGAAATGATTAAGCCTCAAACCCGTAGTTGACAGCAGAGTCATTGTACAGATTGATGGCCTCAATGACTAGCATTTGACAGCATTTGCTTCTGATTTATTATGCTTCTAGGTAGAAATAATTTACCTCAGTATTTAGTATTTTACTGTGCTTTTTCACTAATTCGATGAAAAATATATTTTTTTATATTTGAAGATGTGCTTTTTGAATGAACTAATCATTTTCAGTCAAACTTTATTTATGAAGAAAGTATAATTTCATTGTAACTTTTAATAGTCTCACATGATCCTGCTCTTTTCTTTTTTGATGTCAAGTAGCTCTTATTTTTTAAGAAATTTGCATTTAACAGTAAACCCAAAACTTGTATGAAATTTATGTAAAAGTTATGGATATTTTAATTACCATTTATCTATTTAGCCACAGCAAATATACTTGAAAAACAACCATACACAATTAGGCCTATCCCCACTAAATGAACTTTGTATTCATGGAAATAGAGAAATTAAGAAATCACTTTCTCTTACCTCTCAGGAGCACTTTGAATTATTATAGTGTTTTACATTTTTTTTTTTTTTAGAGAATTAAAATATGTCACATGAAAGAAGGGTACAAAATGCAAGCAAGGGGAGAGGAACAGTAATATTCAATTTCTCCCTGTGATATTTTCCTTTGTTAAGTAGATGAAAAGACCATTACTATTTATTTACACATGTTCTGTAGCATTGTATTTGTTAAATACAAAATTTTAAGTAACATTTCTATGGATCAAAGAGGAGATTAATGTAATACATTTTCAGAGGCCAACTACTTAATTGAATAATTTATTAGAAATATCATTCAAAATTCCTATTCTATTTTACCCTATCCCCTACCCATGGAGATAACCATTTTTCTAGACTTTGTATCTGTCTATTGTTTATGACTGTGTATGTTTGTGTGTTTATCCCAGTGTTATTGAGACATGGTTGACAAACAATATGGCATAAATTCAGTATCTACAATATAATGATTTGATACATATCTGATGAAATGATCACAATTGAGTAGTTAACATGTCTATCTCCTCATACAATTTGCATTTTTATTTCATTTTGAGAACATTTAAGATCTACTGTCTTGGCAACTTTTAAGCATATAATGAAATTTTAGTAACTGTTTTCATTGTGCTACATTTTAAATCCCCTATATGCAAATAACACGTTATCTCTTGTCTTCTTAATCATAGTCCTTCTAACACATGTGAGGTGACACATCATTGTGGTTTTTTATTTGCATTTCCCTGATAAATGATGTTGAACTTTTTTTCATTATACCTGTTGGAAATTTGAACTGAAAATACTGTCATTTTTCCATTTAGTATTCTTCATTCTCTATTATATATGTGTGGGTTTATTTCTGAGCTCTCAACACTGTTATGTTGGTCTGTGTATCTATTTTTATGCCAGTACAATACTGTTTTCATTACTAAATGAAACACACCCTCACAAACACTTGTTTCTGGTATATTACTGATACTGACCATTCTGACAGGTGTGAGGTAGTATCTCAATATGATTTTAATTTGCATTTTCCTGAGGACAAGTGATGATGACTATTTTTCCCTTCGGTATGCCTTTGAAAAAGCATCTCTTTAATTCTTCTGCCCATTGTTTTGATTATTATTACTTTTTTTAAGTGGTAGAGTTTTTTAGATCTTGGGTATTAGCCTTTAGTTGGCATTGCACTATGAAAATATGTTCTCCCATTTAGTAGGATACCTTTTTTTTTATTGCATTAACACTGGTTTACAACATCATTTATGATTTAGAGATATAGGATCACACCCATCAGGCAAATGTTACCACACACACCACACACCACACCCATCTCCAAGGCACCATAAGACATCCACTATAATCCACTGAGTCACCTTCCCACTTTTCTTTCACCCCTCCTTTTCTCCCTCTGATACTGAAAATGAATTTCAACCTCACCCCAGAATCTTCGCATATATCTCCTCAGTTAGGAGTGAGTTTCTACACTAAGCAGCTATCCACACTCAAAGATCTCCCTACCATGGAAATGTAGGTTTGAACCTACATTGGTTCTCACCCTATCTGTAGTCTCTTGTTACCTCTTCCACTCGCCTTTATTTTGTACAGAATCAAATTTCCTCAATTTTTCTTTTGGAGTGGTCTGTGTTGGTCTTCTGTCCAATGTACAGAAGGTGCTCTTTTTGTCCTAAGTCACAGATTCCTCTGAGTCCAGTACATCTCTGCACTACTTTAGATTATCTTCCTGTATGTGAAACAGGGACCTTCCTCTGTCACTTTATACCCAGCCTGATCTCTAGAGTATATTTCAATTCCAGTGTTTTCTTATTGTTTTTTGCCTCTTTGAAATTTGGGTATTAAAATCCCTACTGTTCTTGTGTTCTTTTTAAATTTCTTTCTTTCATTTCTGTAAGTATTTGCTTAGTATATTTAAATGCTTTGATATTAGTTACGTATATGTGTATAACTATTTTATCTTCTTAATGAATAAACATCTTTATTATATGTTGACCTACCTCATCTCTTATTAGGGTTTTTGACTTAAAGTCTACCTTGATTGATATAAATTAAGCTACCTTGATTTTTTTTAATTTCAATTTTCATGGAAATCTGTTTCTGTCCCTCCACTCTGTTCCTATGTTTGTCCATAAAGCGGAAGTCTTATATTGATAGCAAATATTTTTTGTATTTTTTAAACCACCAAGTCACTGAATACTTTTTAATTAAGAATTTAATGTATTTAAAATTGAAGTAATTATTGGAAAGTGAGGACTTTCTCACTTATCTTACTCATTGGTTTTTAATACTTTGTAGCTTCTTCATTCTTGATTTCTTCTCTTGCTTAATGAATTTATTTTATTTAATAGTATGCTTTAACTTCCTTCTTTTTATCTTTTATATGTCTTTCACAGCTTTTCCTTTATGATTACCATGAGGCTAACAGAGCACCCTGTCTCTATAATGGTCTATTTTATTCCAATAATAACTTGAACCTAAGTTACATGCATACAAATAGATCCTTTACACTTTACTCACTTTCAACCACATTTTATGCTTTCGATGCTACAATTTATCTCTTTTACATTATGTATCCATTAACCAATTATTCTGAATATTGTTTTTTTTAAACATTTTTGCCCTTAACCTTTATACTAGATTTAAGTGGTTAGGACAATATTACAATAATATAGTATTTTGACTGTAAGGACTTACAAAGTGTCCTTTCATTTCAGTTTGAAGAACCACTTTCTGTTTTTTTTAAGGCAGGTCTAGTGGTGATGAACTCCTTAGACTTTTTTTTTTTTTTTGCAAGGTAAGGATATTCTTGTTAGCATTTTCTTTCATTCAGTGCTCTGAATATATCTTTCAATTCTTAAAAATTCTACTGAGAATTTCACTTGTAGTCTTACTGGAATTCCTGTGTATATGAGATTTTTTTAAAAAAAAATATATTGCTAACTCTAAGTTCTATTTGTCTTCAGTTTTAAACACTTTTATAATAGTGAACCCAGGAGAAAATCAATTTTCAGGGAATTATAAGGTCATATTAGGTTTATGAATTTGGCCATTTTTCTGGAGTTGGTTACTGGAAAATTACTGTGTTCCTTTGGTGGTGTCATGTTTCTTTGATTTTCCATGTTCCATGGTACCTTGTATTACTGTCGTTATCTTTTGAAGAGATGGTTGATCCTCCCATGTTTACTGATGGTGTGGTGTTTGATAGAGATAAATACCTTCTGTCAACTCTGCTATGGATTGTGAGAATTTCTGAGATCTTATATTATTGCTCCTCTTCCTAACTTCTTGCTCCCTCTTGTGGCAGATTTTGAAAGCTTTTATATCATCTCGATCCTGCAAGTCAGGCTCTGTGCCCAGTCTTCCTTTTACTTTCCCTTGGGAGGTGCTGAATGTTCACATATGTGGCTTTTGTCAGGCCTGTAAGTCAGTTAGTTTTCTACTCATGCTGATGAGCCTTCTTGGGAGTCAGGTGTGGACTTTGGGCATGTTATGGTGGAAGCCGTGAGGAACATCAGAGGTGACTGTGGACAGTTGGGGTACCCTGTACAGATATTATCTGATACCTTCCTAAAGACGTCTGTGATGTAGTGAGTAGGCCCAGCATTCCTTTACTGTATTTCCTTTTGAGTCCTAGTTGCTGTTCTCTAGTGTCTCACTATCTCCCAGTCATGTAGTTCATGATTTACTATTCTACTAGTATCTGAGAGAAGTGGGTCTCACAGAGCTTCAAAGACCAGAAGTTCACTGATAATCCTCTGCAAGAGATGTCGCGATCTGAGAAGTTCTCTCTGAACATTGAACTTTGCTCAATGAGAGAGTGACAGTGGCATATTAAAATTAAAATCTCAGACGATATTGCTGCAATGGTCTACAGCAACTTCTCCACAGGACTCTTCCACAAAATCTCTACCATTGTGAACAATCGTCTAGTTTTGTTTTGGGGGCAAATAGCTTAAACTCTTATTCTGACATAATAATGATGCTAGTGCCCCTGTTATATGTGTTTTAGTGTTATCTGTAATTTTTTGCCTCAGTAGAAAAAAAATGAAATAAAAATGGTTAATTTTTTGTATCCTTGAGTTTACAAAGGAATCTGGGAGGAGCTCTTAAGACTGTTTTTTCACAAACTACATTTTGCTTTCTAATGAAAAGATGACATTTGGAAGAAGCTTATTGAAAAGAACAACATCCAAAACTTAGATATACCAATCTGTGTGTATTTGTTTGTTTAGGTGTTTTTGTGAGATTCACAATTTTGACCAGTATGGTAAAGAAAGGGGGAAGGGAAAGAAAATATTTTCTTTTCTCTGCATCAGATTGGGAGATTAATTCTGTTGGGGTGCATTGAACTGAAGCCTGATGTGGAGAGAGCTTTGGGAGGTAAGAATAGGAAACTGAAGATGAGACAGTTCTTAGGAACTATATGAGGTAAACAGGGATGTCAGCTATGCTGATCACATGAGAAGTGGAAAGAAAAATGTATTCAAGAACTATTAAAGAAAAAAAAAAAGGCTTTAAAGTGGGAAGATGAAAGGACTCAGGATTTTTTAGCCTAGTAACTGACTTTTACTATAATGAGCAGAATTAGTGGGAATTTAACATTTGGTGAGTGTGTCCTTTTGAAAATTTACAGAAAGCAGTTAGTAATGAAGAATTACAATCTGAAAAAGCATTGCCATAAAGGGTGGAGAACTGGAACACACAAACATAAAAATGGTAGTTGAATCTATGGATATAGGCAAGGTGTTAGTGAGAGTATATAAAAGAGAGTCAAATATGTAGCCTTTTTGAGAATCCACATATGTTGGACTTGAGGAAAGCAAGTCATAGGTGATAGGATGATATAGTGAGATAGAAGCCGGAGTCTCAAGTTCAAGGTACAATTAAATATCATTAAATACCATAGAAATGTTAATGAGATGAGATCCAGCAGCTTTGGAAATTAGGAAGTCATAGCTCATCTTCAAGAGAAAATTTATTCAGTGAAGCTTGCAAAAGGAAGGACTGAAGCAAGGGATTTTGAGTAGGTGGTTTGGAAAGATGGTCCCCCTGAATGAAGTGAAGTTGAGAGAAATACAGTGACAACCCAAGAGAAAAACAGGATCTAGACACAGCTCTGCTTCCCTACTATTTTAAACTTATGCAGTTAAATACATTTTGTAGGTTAAATGAAAGAACCAGAAACGATCAACAGATTAAATATATAGACTAAAAATTATCAGAGAAAACCTCTCAATAAGGTGAGACCTCATTAACAATGATGAGTAAATGGGTTAATTTTAGAAAAAGAGATGGTTGCCTTTTTCTCTAGGACCAAATAGGGGGACAAATTTGTTTGATATGGCATTTAAAGATAAGATCCCCTTTCTGCTTTTTCCAGGTTTGAAATGTCATTGTTTTTGTGTGGAGGGCAGAAAGGAGGTCAGTTTTTCACTCTTTTCTCAACTGCTGTCATTTTGTCTGTCAGGTTGGGAATGGTCAATTTCATGTCTGAGAAAGCTCAGTGTTTTCTTGTGGAGCAGGAAGGCGGGAAAAAGAACCATTAGAGCAAGGAGCTGATTCAGACCACAGCTAAGTCAGAATAAACACAAGTGACTTCTCTTGGAAAGAGTGGTAACTAGTAAACAGGAGGATCTCTGGACTGGGAGAAGGCTCAGATTCCAGTTATATGAAGAATGGACAAGGTGGAAGTAAAATTAAACTATGAAAATAACCCAGAAATTAAACTTAAGCTCAAGATAATGCCTGGAAATACTGATCTTTTCTGCCCAATTGGCAGGCATACCTGAAAGAGGGCAACCTAAATGGAAAAAGCCTAGGGGGGAAGAAATAGATGCAAGGTGCAAAGGTGAAAAAATAATTTCATCACTTCTAGTTTGGGTGGCAAGTATGTCCTCAATTCCCAGAAGAGATATGTGTTTGTTTAAGTGTTTTTGTGGGATTCACAATCTTGACCAGTACAGTGAGGAAGTGAGGAAAGGGGAAGGGAAAGAGATATTCTTTTCTCTGCAACGGGGGCAATGCTTCTTTCTGGTGACCTTCCAGAAGTGACAAGCGGGATCGAACCAATTGATTTATTCCCAGCAGCTCCTGTAGCTCTCATCTAGGTTGTATTTAACTTTGGATTTGTTTTTGTTCCAGTCAGCACCAACTTCATTATCAGTGTTCAGTGGGTCTCACATAATAATAACATCAGATTCTAAATAGGAGGGTTTGAAATTGTGATTTCTGGGTGCTTCACAGTGAGACTTCCTGTGAGGATCTTCACCGTAAATCTTGAGAGTGTCATAAAATGTGATGAAAGTGATCACTTTCAGCTTGCCTCCAACTTCAGCAAGGTTTTATTGCTCTTTTATAAGAAATGACCACAGTTAACTGTACCCACCGACAGTGTCATAAAATTTATATGTAAGTTG
Source organism: Galemys pyrenaicus (assembly GCA_019455555.1). Classification (NCBI taxonomy): domain Eukaryota; kingdom Metazoa; phylum Chordata; class Mammalia; order Eulipotyphla; family Talpidae; genus Galemys; species Galemys pyrenaicus. Next base: position 1,990,877 of record JAGFMF010011752.1, read on the forward strand.
GACAAGAGGAATTGTCTCTTGGCATGTTTATAAATAATCAAGTCTTATGCATTATTAATGATACCTTTAGTGATTGTTTAAATTCTCTTGAACATATTTTCATCAAGTACTATATGATGGATGTGATGACCTTTTGGTAGTTGTAGAGTATAATTTTTTATTTATGGTAAATAATTGGATAGATATGGGATTAAAATGTACAGTGTATTAAATGAAATATTGCATAATTCTTTATAATGTTTTATATTTAATACTCACAGTACTGTTTTTATTCTCTCTTTGAAATATAGATTCATATCTAATTTATTTGTAACATTGAACCACATTGCCCCACTTTTATGGGACATATTTTATTAAAAACATAAAAATGTGCATTAATATATTAATCTCAATAAATGAAAAACTATTCAAATATATACCAGATTCTCTGACAATTTCATTCAATAACTGTTATGGAAACTACATTGTATTTTAAATTGAATAAAATTCTAAATATGCTTAAGAGAGTAATGCTTGGACTTTAGGAGTCTCTAGCATTTAATTGCTAAGTGCATGGATCTGTTTACGTACTTAAGGGATTTTTGAGATGATTCTTTTAAGAAAACTTTTCTTATTCAGTGCATTGCTTTTAAAATCTTGTAAAATTGCTCATAAAATGTCTATCTGTTCATTATTTATTTTTGAATGGAAGTAGTGTTTTCTTAGGCAGGGAAGAAATTTGTATTTTACATGCTAAGAAAATCTATACAAGAGAACTATTTTCATGTCATATAAGCAAAATATATGAACTGAGAGGGACCTCAAAGAACTCCTAATTCTACTCTAACATTTTACAAATAAGGAAACTGAGAATTGGTGTGCATGCCACAAGCTTAAATCGTTACAACACTTTAGTGACATTTACTATGACATACGTGTTTACATTTTTCCTAGTGTTATATCTCTGCATGCCACATAAAGCAAGTCATGGGGTACTGGAGTCATTTTGATTATTTGATACTTTTGCATTGTTAGCCATGGCTGTTTCTTTCTACTTGGGCTGGTAGCACATTTTGTAGTATAACCTTTAAACAGAAGTTTCTGAATTACTTGGATCTTAGTGCAATAGTAATATTCTTAGCAATATTCTTAGAGGCATGTGTCTTCAAATATACTTATTTACAGACAATTTGAGTTTATTAAACCATTGATTTCTTCAAACTTACTCCCAACTATTTTTCAGACTGAGAGAATTTACTTTTGTCTGTCTTAAGCCTGTAGAGTTTTAAGAAAAGTTATTAAGGTTACATCTTTTCTTTGGTCTTTTCCTTCTTTTAACTGACCTTGCTTTTGATTTAGCTTTTCCCTGAGGCAGTGTCTTAACTTGAGAATATTCTATAAGGCTAAAAATGGGGGGAAATGCATTTTTAAACTCTGCAGTGGTTATAATATGTGCATTATCCCTTCTCTCCGTTGATATTTGTTTGCAAACATGAAATCTATTAAGATCACGTTGTCTCTCTTAGTACTTATTGAACATTGCTGGTAATAGTCAACTCCTTCTGTCAACATTCTTTCTCCAAATACCTTCTCCCAGAATCCCAGTGGCATTGTATGCACTTTATGCCTTTCAAGATATCATAGACAATAGTTTTTCCTAAGAGCTTGCCACTGCTTGACAAAAGTTGTCATTTTTTAAATCTTTTTTAGCAGGGTCCTTACCACCAGCTGAACACCCCTAAAGCTAACATGTTTTAAGATTTTCTTTTAAATACTCAGATTTATTGCCCTATCAAAAACCTCTGATAATGGCAGGGGGTGGAGGTTTACAAAAACAGATAATTATTTCCTGCTACTTGGAAGCTATGGTTAGGCTATGGTCCTGAGTTGACTCCAGTGAAATTTGTTGACCTTCAAAGATGTTCTTATTTTCAGGGATCTGAGATAATGGGGTATGTTCTAATATTGAAGGTAAAGAATACAGATATAGAGTAAAAACATGTAAACACATTTGAAGTTACTCTTGGACATGACCTATAATTCATCAGCTTATATTCTAGTGATGAAATAAGTCACATGGCCTAACAAAAAGCATTTTTCTGTCTGCAAAGAAGTGAGATAAAGATAGGTAGACAGCTAATTATTGATAAAAAAATAAAATTGCTAATTTAATTTTCTCATGTCATTGAAGAAATAACTGATAACTTTATTAGGTTTCTAAGAGTTCTATAAGCCTTCTCATTAAAGTGTGATAGTGGTGACCACTGGTACAATTATCTTGAATCCATTCAACAGCTAATGTAAAGTGGGTTCCAGCTCTTGTTTCTTCTTCCAGTTTTGGAGATTACCAACTAATTGTAGGGAGGCACATAGATGGCGAGCCACAGAAAACCCAGACAAGTGACAATAAGTGAGCATTAGAAGAGGCAAAATACAGTAAGGTGGAGAAAGGGTAGTGAGGTGAACATTTCAAGCAGTTCTTGATTAAAAATTAGCATGATTATAGTAAGACGTCTTTATTTAACAGTCTAAGAGCCTAGTTCTACAGTGAAATAGATGCTGCAAGTAGATTTAAAATAAAGCACTTTATGTGGTAGAGATTTCTATTTCACTACCTACAAAATGTAGGAATAACTATTAATAAAAGTGTGAGAAAATGCATGTTAAGGCATCAAGAGTCTTTGTAAGTGACTCTTGTAACATAACAGATGATGGTAAATGTTACTTACAGAGGTAATTGGTAATCAGCAAATATATAGATATAGATATATATATAAATTTATCTGTGAGTGTCATCTCTAGATGTATGCTTTAGAACTTATACAAAAGCCTCATACTTTTATACATACCAGAGAATTATAAAGCCAAAAAAAGAAACTTAAAAATAGAAACAAGATTGCTAAATAAAACAGTTTCCAGTATTACCATATTATTTTATAGTAACCATATTGAATGAGTAATAAACTAGTTAAAATTAAGTTACTTTTCAATACAGAGATAAAAACCAAAATTAAGGAAAATCATTAAATATGTAATATTAACTTAGAGTATTTCATAGATAAAAGAGTAGTATTATCTAAAGTTAGTATATTAAGGATATGTAATTTTCTACAACCCACACTCTAACAAGTTAGCTCAAATGTTTTCTTTTTATGGGTCTATCTTAGCACATATTTTGAGTTTTACTGTCATATAAATTTTTATCATCTTTTTGGTGATGCTTAGATAATAAATATCTCCCAAATATGTCATGATGTTCATAACCATCATTTAATATATGTGTAATAGACTTATTGAGTACAATAATATATTCAACTATTTCCCAAAGTTGGGCAGTTATGTTGTTTTTAATTTTCTATTGTAAACACATTTGCACAAAGGAGGTGATAGCAGAGGCTCTAGAATCATGAGACTACAACTGAAAAAGTGCTAGATTACAAATAAGTCCTAGACGGAAATATTATGTACAGGATTCTAAACAGAACAATGGTTCACAGGAAACTTCAGCTATTTGGTGCTAGGTAAAGGGGTCAATAGACCAGGGAAACATCTTACTGAAATGGAAAACCATGTTATTCAAATGCTTCTGGCCAAGTTGGTTCACCTTGCTGTGGCACTATTTCTTGATCCTGCCTCCAGTTGTGGCACTAGAAACTTCTAGGAGATTCTAGTATATTTCTGAAGCTCATCATAGGTAGCAGGGTATCTTAGGGCTTTTTTTTTTTTTTTACTCAATTTTTTTAAATGAGTTTTTCAATAAAAGGGTACGAAAAGTATCTTCTGGCCCTGTGATCTTCCTAAAAGCATTCAGGAACATATTTTAAACCTACTTCTTTGTACCTTTACAAATTAAGGAAAGAACCAGTCCAACAAAAAATCTATGAGGAAAAAATGCAAAAGACCTCAAATGCCTTAAGTATCATTTCATTTTTTTGTCCATGTTGACCAGAGAATGTCACTTAATATGAGAGAGAAAGATAATACAAAATCTCTCCAACTATGCTCCAAGTTATTTTAAGGTTCTTAGGGGCTATTTCAGGGTATGAGTCAAGGAATGATGACAGGTGGAGATACAGGATCTTTTTGTCACCCCCCATAAACCAAAGTAGCTTGTTTGGGTACTGACATAATCAGTGATATTTTTCCTTTTTTAAAGGATTGTATGGCTTTGAAAACTCATGATCCAGAGAACCCATGAGTTGAGACAGCACAAGGTCCCACAGCTCGTTTGAAACTGCTCTGGGCCTTTGTACTCTTGGCCTGTGATGGGAAGGGCAGTCCTTAAGATTTTTGAATTGTATTCGGGATTATTCTTCCATTGTGCTAGTTTTGTTGGGAGGACTGGCAAATCTTATTAAATGGTATTTTTTCACATATTTACTGCTTTCTTTTGACCATATTTTCTCATTCTTTTCAGTATGGATGGGCTGAGTACTCTAAATCTTTACAATTCTGTCTTTAAATCATATTGTTCTTTTGCTATTTGGCTGTAAGGAGTTAGGAGTAACCAAGCCCTCTCACTTAGAAATAACTTCAGCTAAATATCTGATTTCGTTACTCACAAATTCTATAGTAGATCTAGAAGATGAACTCAATGCAGATAAGTTATTTGCCACTTTTATTGCAAAGATCATATTTTTCCCATAGTCTAATAACACATTCTTAGTTTCTGTCTCTGAGACCTCAGCATAATGGTTTTTAACCTATAAGTTTCTAACAACATTCTGTTCAAGATTTTTACATATGACCTAAGAAGATAGAGGCCTTCTCTTCAGTGTTCCTTCTGTGGGGGTTCTCACCAATGTCACCCCTAAGGGTCCATTCATTGCAATAGTCTTTTTTCTCTCATAATACCTTAAAAAATATCCAGTTTCTATCACTGCCCAGTTCCGAAGCCACATCTAGAGTATTAGGTGTTCTACAGAACCCCAGTCCTAGTAACAATGCCTGTCTTAATCTATTAGGGCTACTATTACAGTGTCATAAACTGAAGTTTCATCAACAATTGACATTGATTTCTCATAGTTTTAAAGGTTAGGAAGGCCAAGATTAAGAATCCACTGTCTGGTGGGGAGCCTCTTCCTGGTTCATAGACAGTTGTTATTCACTGTGTCCTCACATGACAGAAAAGGTGAGGTAGCTCTCTCAGTTTTTATTTATAAGGGAACAAATCCCATTCTTAAAGATTTAACCTTGTTTAGTATGAAGCATACATTTCCAGTTCTTCATAGGTAAATACATGCTGCTTTGTATTTGCGTCTAATTTTTCCAGTAGTTTGACCCTTATTATTAATTGATAATACTAATTGGTATTCACAGAGTCCTTTTAACCAGGGGAATAATTTACTTATAAAAATAGGTTTTGTGTTACTTTGTGGGCTATGCATTATCAATATCTTGTTGTCAAAGTAAATCAGTCAATCAGATTTAAAAGATGGTCCATTTTGAAGAATAAAATACCTCTCAGGATTAGATTTCAATTTTAATTCAGTTATATGTTGGGAAAGAAAAGATTTAACTCAATTTCATTCCTGTTATAAAACTGGGTGAATTTTCACCTAAATTTAAGTACTGTACATTAATTTGACATTACTATATACTTTTATGTAAGGAAGAGAGAATAACAAGTAAAACACCAGTATATTATTCTTTTAGGAACATATTAAATTCTAGGAGAATAGGTCACTTCATAGATAGGATGTGAAGAACAAGTCATGCTTTATCTATAGACTATCTAGAAGAATTTATTGTAAAGTCAATAGTCTCTTACCATCTATTGATTTAATTTGGAACTTAGTTTGCTGAGTACATTATTTCTGGGCTGTGTTTTGAAATGTTAACTTCTGCATAGCATGGACAATTGATAATGGTTCATAAAATTGAAACATACCGATTTAGATTTAGGAAGTTGAAATAATCATCACAAAGTATGTAAAAAAACATCCTGGTATTCTGTACAGCCTAATGAGAAAGGACTTTGGATATAACTTAAGAGTCTAACCATGAGTTATGGATATTTTCCTTATTTGTCCTAACTCATCATCTTTATGGATTATTTATCCCATATTGATCCCTATATGATTAGGCAAAATTCTTGAGTTTCAGCACATCTCACTGCATAAATTTTTGAAATTAGTAGTCATCAAATCATTCTTTTAGAATAAAATTAGGACACTAGCTCATACCATGCACAAAAATCAACTCAAAATGTATAAAATATCTGAACATAAGACCTGAAACCATAAAATATAGAGAAGAAAATATAGGTAAAACACTACAAGACATATATCTTAGTAACATCTTTAGGACTCATCCCCCAAAGCAAAGTGAAGGAAAGTTAAACAGCTGAGATTACATCAAACTAAAAAGCTGCTGCACCTCAAAAGAGACATTGTCCAAAACAAAGAGATACCGTACTGATTGGGAGAAAAATTTTGTACTCTGTATAACTGATAAGGGACTGATCACAGAGATATACAAAGAACTCAAGTGACTCAACAAAAACAAAGTAAATAATCTGTCAACAAATGGGCAGAAGAACTTCAAAGACACTCCTTCATAGAGGAAATGTAAATGGCTAATAAGCATATGCAAAAATGTTCAACATCTCTCATATCAGGGAAATGCAAATCAAAACCACAATGAGATATCACCTTCCACCAGTAAGAATGACACATATTAAAAACAAACAAACAAACAAACAAAAAAAACAACAAATGTTGACAAGGATTTGGTGAAAAAGGAGCTCTCCTACCTGCTGGTTGGAATGCAAACTAGTCCAACCACTATGGAAAGCTCTATGGAGTTTCCTCAGTCTACTAAAAATAGAGTTACCTTATGAATCAGCAGTTCCACCACTCGGGATAAACCCAAAGGACACAAAAACACTAATTCAGAAGAATACCCATACCACTATGTTTATTAAAGCACTATTTATAATAGGTAAGACTTGGAAACAAACCAAATGCCCAAAAATAGATGACTGGATCAAGAGAATGTGATATATATACACAATGGAATACTATTCAGCAATCAAAAAGTTAAATTAATGTTATTTGTAGCAACGTGGATAGAACTGAAAGGGATTATGCTCAGTGAAGTATATCAGAAGGAAAAAAGAAAAAAATATAGGAACTATATATATATATGTATATATATATATATATATCACTTATAGGAAGACTATAGGAGAACCAAATAAGGCATTAGGGAAAATATAGGAACAATAAAAAACAAACCAAAAATAAACAAACAACCATAAATCAGAGATATTCTGCAGGGGAGGAGGAGGGAAAATGATCAAAGCAAGGGAGGGATGAATACAAGGGACTAAGGTGATGGTGCACTGGTGAACTGGTAGTGGAAATTCTATGGGGATTACACCCGAGAAAAGAAAGCAACCATTGTAAAAAAAAATTAAAAATGATATAAAATATATGTAAATAAATTTTAAAAAACTACCTAAAAAATCATTATTTTATTAATGATGATGATATTTTTATATAGTCTATCTGCTCAAAAACTTTATAGAAGAGACAGATGCTAGTACGTGGGAATAATTAATTTCTAAAGGCTTTTACATTTAGACCTTTGGGGTTTAGAATTAAAAATATATGTGTGACAACACATTAAAGGATGTGACCCTGACCCTAAATCATATACAGTATTGTAAACCAATATTAAGAATTCAATTACAAAATAGATAGTTAAAAAATACAACTATTCGATTACTGAGGGACAAGACAGGCAAGGGTATGTGCAGGAACTGAAATTTGGAAATTCACCCTAGAAATAAAATGAAAGACTATTTATAAGTGAAAAGAACAGCCTCCAAGTTGATGTATTAAAGTAAAATTAGCAACAAGTGAATTAAGACAGAAAGTGTAAGACAGTTACTGGATGATTTCACTTGTTTGTGGAATATAAATAATCCAAAGAAAACAAACTGTCAATGCACAGCAAAACTATTCATTGAACTTTGTGAAAAATTACTGGTTACCAGATGGAATTTGAGGGAGGGAAGAAGAGGGTAAGACATTGGCATGGGCATTTTGGAGAATGGTGACTGAAGCATATGCATATATGGAGGTGTGAAAAAATGTGCCCACAAACTTACATAACTAAGTAAATAACTGGCAAACTAATAAAATTTGAGTAAAAACATGGAATCAACAACATGGGCAATATAAGATTAACTAGTCATGGGGCCAATTTGAACACTTGTCCATCATCACACTTTGGAAAAATCACTTGGCATCTCAACTATAAATGTGATTAAAAATACCACTTCCTTTTAGTTCATGGGATTATTGTAATTAAGTTTATCTTCAGAAAAAACAAGTAATTCTTAAGCATTGCTTATTTGTTCATGCACCCTGTTATAAGTAAAACCCATTGTAAAACATGCAGCATAAATGAGAATTGCTAAGGAACCAGTTTAGATTGCATGACAGTCTAGCTTCTAGCTACTAACAGTTAGCACTAGTCTAGTCTTGCTGGAAAGAATTAATGTTATGTCTACATGAACTCAGAAGGCCTTCACATTTTCTTCATTGTTGATCCTTTACTTTTTTTTTTTTTTGCTAGACATACAAATTGTAAAATATATTTTTCATTTTTAAAAATTAAGACCCATATCCACATTGTAGATCTACATAAATGTATAGTAAATCACACTATGATGATAATGATGATAAGCGACTTGGTCAGATCCCAACTTCCAGAAATGTCTCAGGCTTTCCTTTGAAGTCTCCACAGAACCCAGAGCAGCTCTCTCTGCCATAGGAAACTCAAAGCAAATGTATTTCCTCAAAATGTAAGGAAGAGTTTCCTGCATTTGGATGAGCTGGTTACTTGTGGTAAAATGGGCTGGGGTCACTAAATGTACCTGCTTTATTAAAGTCCCAAATCCCCAAAGTTTATGAGGGGCACCAGGGTAGTGTGAGCATCTCTTCCCTGCTATGACCCCCAGTCCTAGGAAACTCATTTAAGTGAGTTCTTCATTTCTAGTACAACTTAAAACTTTAACCCCAGTGCCTCCCTGGTGGTTCAGGGATTAAAGACACAACTCTATCAAGCGGTCCACAGTCACTGCAGCATGAGTTCGATCCCCCACCTGGGAGTTGATCCACGTGGCGCAGTAGACCTCTCCTATCTCTCCTGCTGCTTCCCTCAGCAGTGTATTTCAGTGGCTCTGCCTGTAGATCCCCACTCTGTCTCTGGTGAATTCTCTCACCCCCTTCGTCCTCTGGCCTACACCCCCAGTTCTTGTATGCATGAATACATAAATCTTAAAAACAACAACAACATCAACAAAAACTTTTCATGCCACATTGTCCACTCCTTCTGAGGAGTCTCTGTGACTTTGTAATTCCTTTACTGGTCTCATCTGAGTTCCTCCCTGTTCCTCACTGACTTAGCAACAAGATCACATACTTTCCTCATACTCCCATAGAACCCACATTTGACCTGGGGACTGTGTTGGGTGGGGTTCATTCAGTACTTTAGGATAAATGGCCCTGGATAAAGGCAGGCAACTGAGGCTATTGAAAGAGTTGAAGTTTTCTCAAATTTAATCTAGGCAAAGGAATGTCTGGCTCATACAGGATAATCTCTAAATACTACTTTCTTTATGCTCAGTACCAGCTTTAGGTTGAAATAAAGGCATTTGCTGGATGTGTTATGGAGACTTAGCTTGTTCACCTATTACCCACATTTGATTGAAAACTCTGAATTGTAAATCAAAAGATATATAAAATACTTTGTACGTTTTTTTCATTAACCTGTCTGTCTCATTGTAATAATGATAGAATTTTCAATAATTTTCTTTTAATGTTCTATTTATAGAAAATTTCCATTTTCAATGTATATTTTATTTAACAGAACTTAAGTGAATTATTAAATTAGTATAGGGAATTATTTGAATAAGAGCTAATGAATGCCAATAAACTTCCTCTTCATATGGTAAATTTGTAATCCATTGTCATTTATTTAAAAACCCTAATTTTCTATTTTATATGTTTTTACTTTTTGCTCATGTCCATGTGACACATGCATTTAAAAAATGTTTATTCTATATAGTATACACATGCACATACATTTAGATGTTATATTTTAAAAGGATAGAAAATGGAGAAAGAAAAAGGGGCACCTGCATACTCACAGGTGGACAGGAGAGCTGTTTATCAATATTTTTAGTCCATTGCCTTTTAATATTCATATATATATATACACTCAATGTGCTAATTATTAAAACATGATCCAATTGGGATAAGTTGAACCAGTAGTTCTAATAAGTGTACATGTATTTCTTGTTTTCCTATTTTTTTTAGATAATTCAGGGTTTGTTCTACCTCTCTTCATTTGTGTTGCCTTCTAATATCACATTTCAAGAAGCAGCAACTAAATTTAACAATTCCACGTGTAATCCAAAGAATCTGTTCAAGTGGACATCTGTCAGTAGGTAAAATTATACTTTTAACTGTTTTTCTTGAATATGTCTTCATTATAAGGAACAAGACACGATAGCCATAAGTTGCATAAAATGTTGCAGAATCATGCACAGGAAAATAAAGTGATAATTCATAAAAATTTATGAATTGGATTTTGACCATTGCCAACTCAAGTTAGAGACATGTTAATAAAGAACAGGTGACACTCTTGGAAGTGTAATTATCAAGCATTAATTGGTTCTGCATCCACTTTGTCATGACTTAGTTAAAAGATCTTAAAATGTCAAAATAGGCTAGGAGTTAAAGGAGAGAAGATTCTCAATCTGGAGTATGCAATTATAATTAAGATCAAGTAAATGTGGTGGAAATAAACAATCATATACAAAGGATGTGGGATATGTTTGCAAATGTTCACAGGAGCATTTGGATAATGACAACTAGCTGGAAGCAATTTATTAATCTTTACATATATACATATGTAAATAAATAAATACACACATGAATATACACACAGATATTCAGAAGTAGTCAATCCTTATTATTCATAATTTCATATTTATAAATTTGGCTACTCACAAATATGTGTTAATAATTATAGTTTTGGAGCTCCCTTGTGACACTGGGGTTAAAGTCTCAGCACTATCAAGCTATCACCTGCCACTGCAGCATGATTTTGACCCCCAGCCAAGGAGATGATCCACATGGCACAGCAGACCTCTCCTGTATTGCCCACTGCTCCCCTCAGCAGTGTATTTCAGTCAATCTGTCTATTCTGTTCCCCACTCTGTCTCTTGTTAATCTTCTCATCCCCATACCTCTGGCCTTTATCCCAGTTCTTGTATGCATAAATAAATATATTAAAAAAAACCCAAAACTGAATTTCCAAGAATATAAAATTTATAAACTTGTTTTTAAGTAAGAGGCTATAATAAAAAAAATAAGTATTTTTATTGCTTGTGCTCCTCCAATATATTAACCAGTATTCTTAATTATCATTCTTCATATAATTTTAAGAGACAGCAGTGATTAGTGTATATAGTTCCTAAAATTATTATTATTAGTTGGCTCTAGTTTCTTAATCTTTCAAGGTTTCAGATCATATTAAAAGTAGGACAGCATCTTTAAGGATATTGTGGAAATTTTAACAGTTAATTATTTAAAAAGCACTTTCTTAGCATAAGAACTCAGTATGTATTGAATCAGAGGTTCTTTTTCCATTTTTGTAAATTTATGGATTAGATTATAGATTATTATATTATTTTATGTATAATTTTATTGTGTTACATATACTATATACTATACATTATTAAGATATATTTTAATAAGGTAAGAAAGAGCAAATTAATCTTTTGAAACTGTCTTGTCTAGTTAACATCATTGTTTTTAGAAAGACTGTACCTATTTTGTTTCACTTTTATCATAATTTCTCTTAATGAATTTCTGAAATCAAAGTCTGGGTAGGTGCATGGAAAAATTAGAAAACTTTAATATGGAGAATATTTTCACTTAAACTCCAGTAGATTATATAGAAGATCATTGAAATACCTATAATTTCACATTAAACAAATGCTAAATTCCACATTATTTTCATAAATATGTTGTTTTTTGTAGACTTTCTGAAAGTGTGGCAAATCAACTTTTATGGACTTATTTCCAATATTATCTGACAACAGAAAAGTGTTTCTCTTTTTCCTCCCTGTTTCAATTGAAAATATTCATCTATGGAATGAGATTAGTAAAAAGAGGAATATTTGAAAAATACTAGATGTCACAGGTAAAAGCTAAGTGAGCAGCATCACTCTATAACACATTGATTAGGGAACCAAGATGTTTTAAACTCAACCTTAATTATATTACGCTCTATGTGACTATTTTTTCCACATGAGAGTGGGTACTTTATACCATAAAGGTGGCAGTTAAGTATTCCTCAGCATATTCAAAAACAAAGCCCATTTCTTTAAAAAAAAAATAGCATACCACCTGTTCAATTGCTATGAAAAATGTAGAAATGTATCACTCATAATATGATGACAATAGGTAGTACCATTTGTGAAAAATTCATTAAAACTAACTTATTTATTAGAATCAGGCATTTGCTAATCCTATAGGCTTAGCAAATAGATCCATGAGAAAATGTTTTTAAGTATACTCGATTACTAAAAATGGAAAATTCTAATTATGCCCATTATTTAATTCTTCAAAATTCATTATATTTAATATGTGGTCCGTTTTTCTCTTTATATAGAAAATTATACATTAATTTTACATGAATAAGTTATTCAAGGTGATGACAGTTGCATTTTTCTCAACCTTAGAAATCAGATTGAGATTACTTAGTTTTCACTTTATCAATTTTTTTGTAATTCAGGTGACATTGGTTTAAAACATTTGTATGCTTAATAAGAGGCATAAGACCACCCTTCTCTGGATGAATGTCCTCACACCACACCGGGACCAAGGGGTCAATAGTCCTCTACCCTAGCCCCTTACGCCTCCTCCTCCTCAATGTGACCACCCTCTCCCCTCTTGGAACCTCAGTTCCACAGTTAGTTTTCTAGGGTTTGTTACTGGTTTGTTTTTTAACTGACCCTTTGTTTTGTTTCTCCCTATTCCACATATAAATGAAGCCCTATGGTGTTTATCTCTCTCCTACTGACTTATTTCATTAGCCTTATCTCTTCCAGTTCCACCCATATTGCTGCATATGGCAAAAAGTCATCTTTTTGTAATAGCTGAGCAGTTTTCCATGATGTGTATATACACCACACTTTTTAAGCCTTCCCTCTGTCCTAGGGCAATTAGGCTGTTTCCATAATTTGACAATTGTAAATAGTCCTGCAATGAACATAGGAGTGCATATATCTCTCGAAGCTAGTGTTTTTGTATTCTTGGATAGGTTGAGATAGCTTTTCTTTTGTAATCAAGACAGATTTGAAATCTTAATTTCTCTTTGAGTATTTTTTTTGTTGCCCTAAGCAAATTAAATCTGTTCAGTTTTTAATCCTTCACAGTTACTTCCCTCACTATTTTTTTATACGTTTTCTAAGTACAAATATTAAAAAATATTAATGAGAAAATACAATTGTAGTTATACTGGAAATACTGTCGGTGACTATAAAGAGTGATAAAGAAAGATGAAAATATGGTTTAATCTGTTATTTGTTTTTTTCATATAGGTTACTTGAATTTCAATAGAGAAGCAAAAATGCCACCACCTGCAGTTGCCCCACCAGTACATCCACCTCCAGATGGAGGATGGGGCTGGGTAGTGGTTGGAGCATCTTTTATCTCCATTGGATTTTCATATGCATTTCCCAAAGCCATCACAGTATTTTTCAAAGAAATTCAGCAAATATTCAACACATCCTACAGTGAAATAGCATGGATATCCTCCATCATGCTGGCTGTTATGTATGCTGGAGGTAAGGTTCTTTAGAATAAATAGAATTCTGGATTAAGGCAATGAATCCTCTATAACAATATTTTTCATATAATGTCTTGATATAGGAAAGCCCTGTTTTCATATTATAGTCACTTAAAACCAAACAAAAGTATAATTAGAACTGATTTCTTAATGGTTTTAGTTTTACAGAAGCTTTAACCAGTCATGTCATTCTGAATCTTATTAGTGTCTTTTTGAATGAAGATTTACATTTTACTAAATTATAGAATAGCCAAAGGAAGTATCTTTCCATTTAATTCAGAATAAAGTCTTCACTGAAGTGTTGGTGTTATTTCCTTCTATTGCTATCACTGGTCAAAATACTTTATTCTGAACGAGTAAGAAGCTCAAGTTGCTGACAGTCTATAAACCTGGAAAGGATTTCACCTGAACCTGCAAAAAAAATGGAGTGTTACAATTTCAGATTTGTGGCATTGAGATAATTCCTGTCTCTGTAGTACTTATAAAATATGACATTAGGTTATTTAAATGGTTGCCTGATAATTATCTTGTATTATCCCATGTTCAAGTGAGGATATGATTCATGATGGATAATGAACAAATGAAAGTATCATTTCTGAGTGTTAAAAAAGTTAGACTTATTAGAGCATTATTATGTCAAATATATTCATTAAATCACTTTCAACAGCAGACCAGACAGACTTGTAGATCTCTAAGTCATTACTTAAAACATTTACATTTTTGAGTTTTTATTTTTAACTGAATATTTCACAGTGGAACAAGTATAGACTCAGAATATAAAGCATTTAAAAGAAATCATACAAATCATCTACTGCAAATTACTTTGCAGGTAAAGATAATTCAATATTAATTGATATTTATTTCAACTGAGGTTTATTTAAATTATTGCTATGTATCATACTACCTAATTCTCTTAGCAATCTGTGAAATAAGTTTACCTTTTTTCTATTTCATAGCTGAATAAATAGAGATAAAATAGTTTTCCATGTCAAATAGTTCATTAATGGCAGATCGATATTAAGACTCAGACATTTAATGACTATGCTATTCTTGCACCTTCCTCTTTACCTCTGGAAAGTGACAGAGGCAGATCTAGGCCAAGCCTTCTACAGCTCTAGAAATGTCATTTGCTTAGTGATATAATAATTACTTTTTGAGATATTCTCGCTTCATTGTACTATCAAGGTAAAATATTTGGCCCTCTGATAACCGTGTGTGTGTGTGTGTTGTTTTGTGTTGGTTTATTGTCCAGTTTCTATATGCCAGATTTTACAGTAATCCTTACACTTTTGGCTAACTTAGATTGATACAGGTCTGTTCCAGTACCAACAGGTATATTTAATAAGCTATTTGGGAATATCACTGAAAAATTCTGCTTCCAAAACATTTTCTAAGATTCTCCTTTGAACATTTTCTATAAGAATTGTAACTGTTTGGTTTCTGATGACTGCAGAAACATAATGTATTGTGCTCCAGGACTTACTCCTCTGCCCCTGTATCAGATGTTCCTTAATAATGTTTTTTGTAGAATATTAAAAATAGTAACCATAAAATCCATCTTGTTATAAGCTCCAAGATATGCTGCTTTTTAAGATACATAGATTTTTCCCCCTCACCCTTAACTGTAACTGAAACATATTCCTCTAATGAATTCATTTAAGTCTATTGAATTTGGACTTCAGAATATATTAATAATTTTCTGTTGAGTAAGTAGATGACCAACTCATAAACAACTCATAAGTTAAACTTTGTAGTTAAGTCTTAATTTACTTTCTCTATTGGTTTTAAGCAAACAACCTTCAAGTCATAGTCCCTGAAGAGAATACAAGTTTATTTCTTGTTCAAGCAATATTACCTAATAGCTATGCAATCACCTAAGGCTTTTCGGTTTTCCCTAAATCTGTTCCATTTGACTAGACATGGAATGAAGGCAGACATTCCTATAATGAAAGATTATATGCAGCAGTTTGGATGCCAGCCTCACATGGGATAAACATCATTTCTCTACACATTCCACTCAACTAGAGAGAGGGCCAGGGGTACTAGGAAAAGCATATTTCCTAGAAGAAGAAACAGAACTCCTTCCTATCATTGAGTTTCAGATAAAACTTGATACCCCAACAATTATGTTTCATCCAGTGAAAGCAAGATGTGTTTATTAACTTGCCATGGTCATATGCTAACCTTCCATTCCCTGGCTGCATTAAAAGGAGGTTTAGAATGAAGAGAAAAATTAATTATTTTTCTCAAACAATTAAAATTCAGTATCAAATTACATTAAGTAAATGCTTGCTTATCATTACATGAGTGTTTTCATTTAATTCATGCTCATGTTTAATAGATAAAAAAGTTCAAAAGCATATAAGACAAATCTTTTGAATTTACTCAAGGAATAGTTTGGTAAAATAGTTATCAAATTAGGAAAAAAAACTGCTAAAATCTTTAGGGTAATAGATGAGTAAAATATGTGTAAATTGAAAATTAACAGAGATTTTATTTCTAGTTGTTTCAAGAAAGCAATGTGAGATACATGAAAATACTAAGTATTTAGTAATTGATAATGATACTATATTGCTAAGTAGTTGGAATATTGTTTAAAGTTCTGAATCATCTGAAGTAAACTCAGACATGATTTACCTCTGGTCATGGAGAAAAGTCAGGAATTGAAGAAAGTCTGTTACCCTTTGTAACCTCTGTTGGAGTTTCTCTTAAAGATAAAAAACAATTCCAGGCTCCTTGCCTACTTGCCTACCTACCATATCCGATTTTAATGAAGAGCCTAGATAATTAACATGAGTTGTTAGAAATAACATTCTTCTTTTGTTAATTAATATTTAATCTCTTAACAAGAAACAACTGGCATATTTAAAACTGTAATCTCAATATGAAGACAATTTCCCTTATTCACATCAATGAAGATAATGTTTTCAGAAATGAAAAATTTCTGAGAGAAATTTCTGAGAGAAACCTATGAGAAAAAAAAGTCAGATTGATTCATTTAATCTAAGACACAGCTATTGGTCCTGTTATTCGCTTTGCAGTGTTTTTTCTGGTGTGGTCCACAGATTTTCTGCTTCTGAATCACAAGTGTCTTTTTTTTTTTTTAAAGATTTATTTATTTATGCGTACAAGCACTGGGGTACAGGCCAGAGGTGTGGGGGGGTGAGAGGATTCACCACAGACAGAGCGGG
>JAGFMF010011752.1:2007971-2032688 GCA_019455555.1 Galemys pyrenaicus
TCCCCTCCCTGGCCGGCAGCAGGGATCGAACTCGTGCTGCAGTGGTTGCAGTTTGCTTCATAGTGCGTTGCTTAACCCACTGCGCCACCAGGGAGGCCCTGAATCACAAGTTTCTTTTTAAATAAACATAGTTCTAGGTTTCCTGGCAAACTTTCTTTTATCAGAATTTCTGTTGGTAGAGTTCAGAAACTTGGCTTTTGGCAAACATCTTTGAAAACTATTTCAGTTTGTGTCTAAGATAGAAATTCACTATTGCAGACAAAGTCAATATTTGATCACAAAAATTATTTCAATTTTCTTCTAATGTTTGTAAGATTTCTATTTATAGAGGCTTTTTAGTTAATGATTAGAAAATAAATTCAAAGCCCATAAGATGAAAAGACTTAGAATTTACTATGAAGTATAATAAGTCTCTCTACTAAGTAACTGAAATACCCTGTTCAACATAATACTAATTGCCTCAGCCTGGAGAACATCTAAGATTTGACACACTCATTAGGGCTTAGCACTCAACCTATTAATCACCACAGTGGGGTCACTGGGTAAGATGGAGTGTGTTCAGAGGCCTGGCCTGTGATGTCAGGGTTGGAGTCTCTTGTAGTAATTAGTTGGCATCTGAGCCTTGGTAGCAAGGTATTATCTTCCCTTCTGATGTCTGAATTAAAAATGAAACTAATAAAAGGTATGCAGGAAGGATGGGAAATAATGCAAATTATGTTTATCCCTTATTTCATCCTTAGAATAATGGCATTAAATTACAGCAGCCATCTGGCTGCCCATATGGTCTCCTGGAGTTCAAATGCTTTTCACCAAATAGGTCAAGCAGAGTGGTCACCCCATTAATAAAGCACTAAGTAGAGGTGGAAACCATATTACAACGTAAGTGTTTTACATTATTTAGACAGATACAGGAATTTATTTTGTAAATAGTGATTACATAGGATTATCTTTGAGTGCAATATGTGTCTTTGTTATCCTGTCAAAAGATAATGTGAATGTTGTTAGCTCCATAGTTACTAGATACAGATTTTGGGCTGCTACTCTCTGTGAGTGCCCCATGTTATTTTTCTGATAATATCTTTTATAACTTGGAAAAATTGGCCATTGTGGAGAGGAGAATTGGCTTTGTCTCCATGGTAACTTACTCTTCTGTTTTATGTGAACAGTGACTACCAGTTGTGCTAATGTATGGGTGAGTATTTTATGATGGGCTGCTTTACACAGAGGACAAAGCAGTAGGCCATTTACCCTAATTTACTATAGGTCAAGAAGGAAAGAGTATTAGGTATAGGGGGTTAGTGGCCATAACATAAAGTATATATTGTGCCATTTATTTTAAGGCAAGGTGAGCTCATTGTATAGTTTTACTTAATGCTCATAATACTTTGCAGAAAGAAAACTATTAAAATACACCATTGAGTAATGCATATTTGCAGCAACAAAGAAAAGGAAGACCATTTTATTCCTGTGCTTGAAATACCTACAACTTTCATCTTAGCTTTACAAAAACCAGAAAGTATACTTGGATAGCCCAGTGCAAGTTGTCTGTGTACTTCTTATACCTGAGCCAGGGTAGATTTTTTATTCATGAACACAGATAAAATTTTCCTAAGAAATATATATGGTACAGCAGATAGCATTAAGTGACTCGACTGACCAACAAAGTGTGAGTAGGAGGATGCCCGTCTTCCCCGGGCACCTGGATTAACACTTTTAGCTCACGACTCCTTCCATGTCCCCATGGAGGTTTAGCATGAAATATTTTCCTGACGTATATTGATTGATTTTAACTATTTCTATGAATATTCCTTTGAAAAGAAGGGATATTCAATGTCTCCCAAAACAGCACTTATATTAGGATTGAGAATGCAATTACAATTGAGTTGTATTGTTCAATCTACTAAGATTGAGAATATATTATTCAGTTAACTATTTTAAAATGATCTTATAAATATAGAAATCAAATCTCATATTTTTATGTCTTATAAGTGACATTGGAGGGTTAATGTTAGAGAATCGGAAATGTCCTTTTTTACTTTCTTCTAACAGCAGTGACTATAGCAGAGTGATTGCACTATTTCAGGGAGTTTTTTAAATGATTAATCTCAGTGGCTGTTCTTAAGCAAGAATTTGCTCAACTAGTTAGAATTACATATGCAGATCTGACCCTAATGTGAGGCTCCTGGCTATGGCAGAAGCTTTTGTTCTGCTCAGTTATTGCACAAGTATTTGTTTGTGATCATCAGAGATGGTGGTGATATATAGGGAATCTATGAAAATGTATATAATTTATTTTACACACTTGAATTACACAGAGATATATTAAGTATTTCAAAGGACAAAGTACTGGCTTGGTACAGGAGAAACCAAATCAAGTTTTGAAACCCAACTGTGCTTACAGGCTATGACATAGTTCTTTTATCATTCTCTATTTAATTATGTTTATGAGAAATTTGAATAAATAAACAGAATAGTTGGGATTAAACTATACAAAAAAGGACACAGATCTCATAACTGAGTGATGGGGAGTTATTTCTTTGAACTGAACTTGAAGGAGGAGGATGAAGTATTAATCAAAGAAAGGGAGTATTGAAGGCAAAGGAATACATATGAAAGCCCCCAATAGGGAAGAGATACATTGAATGAATCCAGAGAAGAGGATCAGAAGATGGCCATGTCGGGTACCAAGTCCAAATGAAGTGTTGCTCTCCTTTTTTTATGTAATGACTTAGTACTGGCTTATGTACTGTCTTAGCTTATTCATTGTCCAAAAGTATAATAATACAGTCTATTCTCATTTTTTGCATTAATATGTTCAATTAAATTGATATGGACATGGCATCAACATTGAACTCTTGCTCTTAATTCTACAAGGTTAGGCTCCTATAAGTCAGTGGTCACATTTTCACCAAATAATCAATATAGAACTTTATTTTGTGCATGCTTCTATTTAAAGATACCTTATTAAGTATATATTGTTAACTGATTTACATTAAGCTCATAGCAAACAGCACTGTAACTCCTGCTTGAGAAAAGCTTATGTAACATACATGTAAGATGCATCACAGTTTTCTTGTGCTTCAGTACTATGCTTGAAGGCCATTTTAAATAGCAAAATCATCAACAGAGTACAAAAATGGGTAGAACTTATCACTGTATCAAAAAAAGGACACTTGTTTACAGTATGTGAACTGAAACAAAAAGTGTCATTTGACTTCAGCTGGGAGTATTTGTTTCAGGTGATTCAAATTTTCCACTTCTGCAGTTTTTCCATGAATGACTGTAAAAATACATGAATAGCTGATTTGGAGGTTATAATAACCTTTAGTGAATAGGCAAGTTTGCAAATATGAGATTAAAGATGATGATCAATGGTAACTATAGACTTTCTCTGGCAGATTTACTCTTTCCTATGTTTTATAAGTGGATTTGGAGTTACCCAATGTTTTAAATACATTTGCTTAATCTACTTGGAAAATAAACTGTACAACTGCAACACCTATTTACATTAACATTTATGTAGATATACATTGATTATGATCCTAGATTTTTATCAAAGTTCTTCCTAAGAAAGAAAACTTTCTCAAGCTATTGAAGTAAGAATAATTATACTTAAACAATCTTTTTAGTCCCCAGGAGGACTTTAAATGTAAAGCTTTAGAAAGCTCTGGCAGCTTTGATAGATTTTTTGGAGACTGATGCTAACGTGATGCTCCACAGATCTGCATTATTCTAACTACAGTGTGCTTTACATACTCTGGAAGTGTTTGATGGCTGTAGCTTTCACTCGGTTTGTGTTGTTCCTGTTTGGTCTCACTTCTCATGCCATCAATGATTGGGTTCAAGATTCACATGGAGAAACAAATGGAAGCAATCTGTATATTATCTTAGCTCCCAGAAATGGGTTTGCATTCATGGAAGGCCCAAAGGTTATGAACCAGTAAATAGAACTTTGATCTCCTCAGACTCATCTATTCTTTTCAGCTAATGAGTAAAAAGTATCTGCAAATAAGAATATGAGTGAAGTCTGGACAAAAGGAGAAACATGACATGGTTGTTTAAGTCACTAGAGTTTTTAAATTTTTTTGTTTACATTTCTACTAGGTAATCCACTGTTCATGGCCAGGACTTACACTGATAGAGAAGCATAAGAGTCATCAATAGATCAAAAACATTTCAAGTATCTTTTTAGTCTTATTAATTAGGAGGACAAAAAATACAATCAAACTTTTCTGAGGTTTAATCTCAACTTCTGTAAACTGTTGAATTATTAGTTGGAAAATGAAATGTCATGTGTCTGGGAAAGACAGTTGTGAAATCCACGTGGCACAAACAACAGATTCTTCTTGTTGATTTTGGGGCAGGAACTGGGCTACAGAAACTTGGTTTTGAAACAGAGGTCTGTGTCAATGTTGCAGATTTCTATCATTCTAAAGGATGGGCACATAACTAGGGATTGAGAAACTTTTCAAAGTCTCCCTGTGTTGTTTTTTTTTTTCCTTTTGGCTGGGACAAACATGTCCCCTCTACCAGAAATATGCAAAGGGTTACATTTTAATAACAATGTCCTTTAACACACAGAGGTTATTAACCTTCAGGTGCTGGTGCTTCTTGGGTACAAGGAATAAATATTTATATAGAATTAATTTTTTCATTTTCAGACAAAGAAAAACAAGTTTGATGAGATGAATCAGGTAAAATGAGCAACAAGTTTTTGTCATGAACACTGCTTCACACGAAAATATTAAATACCTTTATGTTGTGGCAAGAAATATTACTTAGAGGTTTTTCCTAAATCAAACATGATGTATTTTAGAAGCTCGGTAAAACTTTTCAAAGGCATCATAACCTCTGCTCCTGAAAGCTGGCTCCCAATTAGTTCAAATGCAACTGAACTAAAAGCTTGAGGTAATTTGAGTGCTTGTGAAACCACTTTCCCTAATAAAATAGCCTGGCCCCTGTATACAAATAAATATTCCAAAATGTTCATGTGGGGGAAAAAAGGCAAAGAAAATGTGCTCTCTCTTTTGTAAGTTTACATTTGTGAGGTCTTATTTTGTCTCTTGGACTAATTTTATTCTCTTTGGTTTAATACGAACAGCAGGTAATAATGGCTAATTACCAGGGATAGATTGTTTTTTTTCTACTTGTGACAAAACAAAATTGAAACTAGAAATTGTTTATGCTTTCAATATTTTCTGCAGTCTTTCATTCTCCACTGGGGAGTTAGTAGTAGTGACAGAGATTCACATCTTGTAAAAAATCTGAATTTCTGTTTGGTTTCACGTAGTACTTTTTCATTTTTTAAAGTTATCACAAATATTTACTTCTCATATACTGAATTTACTAAGGTCCAAGTTCAGTTAGCTAAATGTCTGAGTACTAGTTTTACTTTCAATGATACTTATATAAGATTCATGAATTTCCACTGTAACAATTTATTTGTTATGCTTTTTCTAAGAGTTACTCTTTTATCTACTGGCAGTCTGTTTTGTTTACTCCTTTTTAATACCTGATTATTGATTGCTAGATGAAGACTGTGCATGCATTCTTGTTTCAAACATGCCAAAAGCTTTCAAAGGTGAATATCATATTTTTAAAATAAATGCTTAATCACAGATAAGTTTTTTGGCCCTTTTACTTTTTTTATATTGGGGAAATAGTGTGACATAGAGGAATAATAGTTTAGGTCATGGACTTGGATTTGGGTGTGTTCAGATCCTACAACTATCACTTTATAGCTAAATAGAGCTTGAAAATTACTTAATAGCTCTCTGATTCAAATCTTTATATATAAAATATCCGTGCTTTTTTCATGAATATATATATATTTCTGAACTTTCTGTTAGTGCTTTATCGCCCCTAATTAAACACATAATAAAGAATCTCCCTTAATTAAACACATAATAAAGAATAAAGGTTATCTGAGCGACATACTATCCACAGAAACCTGTGCATATTAAGGGTCAAGCATTATCCTTATTTAATCCACTTTGAAAATTCGAAGACTTAGGCAGCATTTCCAGTGTAGCCACATAAAACATGACACCAATTTGGTCTTAGATTTCAACCTAGAACAAAGGAAAAAAGACCCATATTTTTCTTACTTTGACATATTATGCTTATTTTCTAGACATTATCTTAATTAGATGTTTTAACTTTTAGTCCAGACTTTGTATTTTATTATCTGAGTTTCTTTCCCCTTATTTCATATCTTTTTAATGTAATAAATGAGAAAAGATATCTGATGTGAGAATGCATGAGTCACAAAATCCATTGTAATTGCACAGAAGCGAATGCACTTTCCTCACATTTTGCTGTGAATGGCTGTGTATTGTGTTTAGTGAATTTTAAGACAATGTGGGCACAGAATGAACACCACACTCAAAACATCAGAGAAAATTCAAAACAAGAAAGCTAAAATGATCAGAAACAGATATTTGTGACTTTGTTTTTCAAATAGAGAATACCTCTTCCATTAAGACAGATAAATCAGATTTTGTCTTTCTAGGATGGAAATACCATGGCTAAGAAAAGACGTAATAAAACAATATGAATTCCTGATGGATATGGATTATGTGAATAGATGTGTTAACTAAATTCCACAATATTGGAATTCCACAATATTGAGAAAGAAAAGAGAAGCTCAAGAGCATCTCAAAAAGATAAATTCTATAATATAAAGGAATGATAATCTAATAGAATTTATATCCCAATAAAAATGAGCTAGACCAATTTATAACAGAATCAAATTTTAATAATACTTTTATGAGTAATAGCTGTAAATATAAGTGGAAACAAAGGTATTTAATATATATTCCTCATCAATTCACCCTTTTTGGGATTATTGATTTGTGGATTTACTAAGAATAATATAACATGCTGATCTTTCAAGGAAATATTACACACAGGAATTGTACCTTGGCATGTCTGAATTTAAATTTCAATATTCTGCTCACTTTTCTATATTAATGACACATAAGTGAGTTTATTATTACTGTATCACAATCTGTCTCCTAATATTCAGGTTTGAGTAATGTCTAACAGTCACATAGTCCATCAAATCCATCACTATTGAAATGACACATAATTGGAAGGGCAGTAAATTTATACTACTTTGGAATTTTCTTACATCATTGTTATATATTTATAGTTGACTAAAATTTCTAATTAGATCAGCCTTTTTTTCTTGTAGCATACGTTCCTGGATTTTGTCTTACATCTTTAAAAATAGAATATAGCATTGTGAAGGTATATTTCTCATATCAATGGGAAATAGTTTTGTGTTATTGAACAGGATCAATTACAATAGTTTGAACTTTTACTATTTAGATAAAAAAAAACATATCTTTGAAATCAGCTAGACATAACAATGTCCCATTTCTTAAATCTTTGTAAGAGTATTATTGTTCCTTGTTCCTTCTAAGTACTTTAGTTCTTTCTCTACAAAATAAAAAGAAAATATCATTCTAACCTAGATATTCTGTTATAATAGAAAAGGTGATGTACAAGTCATCATCAGCATCACCATCATTAACATCCAGTGAAACTCTAACTCCCATGTTCACATCCTAAACTGCATTACCAACAAGATTCAAATCTTGTATAATCTCATTTTCTTAAATCTTACTCTCCAGAACAAGGCCATGTTTTCCAGCCCATTTCCATCTGGACACTAATTCCATTAATCCTTCAGCATCACTAAAACTGTCCACTTGTTGATACCACTGGTATTATCACTTCTTCTCTCTTGTTCTCTCTCGCCATCTTTACCCTCTTCCCTAAACATCACTTTCAATGACTACCACTTGCATGCATTCTCAACTTAATTACCCACCACTCATTTTTTTTTTGTACTCCCTGATGAGAACAGTATTATTTAAAGCAGATTTTCCAACTGTGCAGTGCCTGCATCTGCACATCTAAATATAACTAAAGAAAAATATGCTGCATGATATACTGGTCCCTTTAAATTGTTGGCCAGTAATCTCAAGTGAACCTTTAAACTGTCTTCACCTAGTCTTTATCCCATTCTGTGAGATGATTATTTCTCATTGAATACTCATTCCACATCTAATATCATTCCCTCCTTCATTTTTCCATCCAAGATAATAACTTTTTTTTAAAAAATTTTTGCAGAGAAGACCTTGGGTGTAGATCAGAGGTGTGGGGGAGGTGAGAGTATTCACCAGAGACAGAATGGGCAGCAGAATAAGAGGATCTACTGAAATACACTCCTGAGGCAGGCTACGGGCAAAACAGGAGAGATCTGGTTTGTTATGTGGGTCAGCTCCCTGGTCAGGACTGAACTCAGCCTGTAGCAGTGATAGTGTTGGAACTTGACCCTTAGTTCACCAGGGAGACACCCAGAAAATAAATCTGCTTCTGACTTCATTCATAAAGTTGAAGTAATCAAAATTGTCATAGGCTTCTACAACCACATTCCTCCCACGGTTTACATCTGTGCCTTGTATTTTCTCTTCTCTACTGTTTGTATCCTAAGAGCAACTCCTTTACTCAAATTTTTATCTTTTGCTACTCACCTGTTGAAAGACACTACTATAGATGGAATTCTATCTTCTCCCCCCTTTAGTAACACTTTTTCCCCTATGACAGGATTATTCCCATAATATATAACCATATTATATATTTTCACTCGAGTAAAAACAAGACAACTAAGAAATTAATTTCCACACTAATATATTCTGTTCATTACAACCCTACTTACTTCTTCCCCTTTAAACCTAAATTCTTAAAAGTGCTATGATGATTGGTATCTGTATTTCCTCTCTTGCCAACATCTTGATCTCCATTCCAATCAATCTTTGCTCCTGACAATGGTCTGAAACTGCTGCTGTTATGATCTCTCATGACTTCTCTGTTGTCAGTTTAGTAATCACTTCTCAGTGCTCATCATACTGAAACTTTCACTTTGCATTTGATGTGGTAGTTGGTCACTATCTCTTCAGTAAATGCTTAATTAATTTTTCTTGTAAAATGCCACATGTGTATGTGTGTGTTTTGATGCATCTTCAGTATTTATTTCTGGTGCTGCTTTATTCCCTTAAGCTCTCAACATTGGAAGGATTGATTCTTGAGTCTGTTCTCTTTCCAGATATATTTAGCTCATAGATGACTTGTGCTTTAGCTTTAGGTAGGTATGATTAAAAAATGGATGGCTCCTCAATTTATCTCTCCCTTTATGATCTTTCCTGAAGTCTAAACATGTATGTGCAGCATCCTTTCAACAAAGGAAATGTTGGCAGAAAGGGAAATGGTATGATTTCCTGGAGGATAGAGAGGATTAGAAATGTTTCAAAAGAGCTAGCATTCTGGAATTAGGGCAACCTAAACCATGTCAAAGTAATTCTTTCCCATGACATAAAGTGTGGATATGTGGGATATTTGAATCCAAGGCATTGCATAATATTACATGACTCCGTATGCTATTATGCTGTTGTAGCATTGATATTGATAAGAAAACTATTTATGTAAATATATAAATACTTTATTTCAGAAAAAAACCACATATTTTACTTAGTATAGTTCTATTACAAAGTTATAAAATAATAGTTTTTCATTATAACGGTTGTTCCCTGTTTACATTTCCTTTTTATATTTATTGGCCCTCTTTCCATATCTATAAATGTTTCCTACTTTAAGTTAGGGAATATATTACAGATCTTTCTTTTTCATTCCTAAGCAGTTATGCTGATTATATAAACTGACCATGAAAATTTTAATTGTGGAGATAAAATGTATGTGTTTGCATACTATCTATATAACATATAATGTAACATGTAATATGTAATGATATATAGATATATTATTTTGCTATAGTAGATAACCTCATCAGTTCCATAAGCAGCAACTGTACTTTCCAAGAAAACTTCTGAGCAGGAAAGTCTGAGAGGCCATGAAAGTGGAAAGCAGTTTCTCTTTGATCTTTAATGGAATACAGCTTTTTTTGTCTGTCTTGTTTAGTGCTGAGGATTAGATGTCAGTGGAATAAAGAGAGGTTTGAATGTGGCAAAGCAGGGTGCGGTTTCACCTTTCACTCTAGCCAAAGAACATATCAGATGTTTCCCCTGAAAGTTAATCTTATTGTCATAGTTCAGTTCTCAGGTGTCCATACCTAAAAAGAAATAAGAAAATAAACTGTTAAATAAGAATAATGATATTTCACATCAATAGTGACATCTCAAAATTTTTCTTGAGTTTAGTCTTCATGTTTTTATATTAATTACAAACAAAAAAAATGAATTTTCCAGTCTACTGTATTATATCCAAGTTAATACGTGTTGTATTTTATCTAGATTTAAATTATATAGAATCAAAGTAAATTTCTAGAACCAATGAGGTGCTGATATTTGCAATGTTTTCCAAATTGTAAAAACAGAATAGGACTAGAATTTAAGACACTAAATGTGACTCTGTAATCTAATTATATGAAACATTATTTACTAGTTTATGCACTAAAAATAATTAATGATATATTTAAAGAGATGTTGGATTTTTTTGTATTTTAGCAATAACTTTTTAAAAATTATGATGTTTACAGAATTTCTGCATTCATGGTTTAATAATAGTAGAAAGACCCATAGGAGTTTCTCATCTATAAGATGAGATTGATACTAGAAAATTTTTAGTCTATAAAAATGTCGGTTAATTAGGTAAATTATGCAAAGTAGTGCATTTCTTTTTTTTTTTTTAAGATTTTTTATTTATGCATACAAGCACTGGGGTACAGGCCAGAGGTGTAGGGGCGGTGAAAGGATTCACCACAGAGAGCGGGGAGCAGAACAGGCAGATCAACTGAAGTACACTGCTGAGGGGAGCAGCGGGCACAGCAGAAGAGGTCTGCTGCACCATGTGGGTCCCCCTCCTGGCCGGTGGCAGGGATCAAACTCATGCTGCAGCGGCTGCGGTTTGCTTCACAGTGTGTTGCTTAACCCACTGCGCCACCAGGAAGGCCCAAGTAGTGCATTTCTATACTACAATAAATTGCTCAAAGCGATAGCTATTAATACTTTAGTGCCTAAGAATAATAGTTTATCTCCACAAATATTGTTGAGCAAATGTTTTCTCTTAACAACATAACCATATTTAATAAGAAAGTAAAAGGGAGTAATTCTTATATTCATAAATAAAAAAATAGAATGCTGATGATGAGTCCTTAGTGCCACATTATCTGTACAAGTTTTCATTCAACTGCTAAAATTTACCTTTAAGATCATATACTTTAATATTATTGACAGATATTTCACACTTTGAATTGTCAGTGTATAAATTCATAAAGCTTCATAATGTGAAGGACAGTTTTGTCCACTTTATTGTGGCTTGAATTTAGAAATTAAAACAAAGTTAGGGGGCCGCCCTGGTGGCACAAGGTGTTAAGTCTCAGCACTATGAAGCTATCTGTATCCATTGAAGCACAAGTTCCATCCCTGGCCAGGGAGGTGACCCACATGGTGCAGCAGACATCTCCTGTCTGCTCTCTTCAGCAGTGGATTTCAGTCAGTCTACCTGTTCTGTTCCCCACTCTGGTGAATCCTCTCAACACCTCCTCCCCAACCCCCCATGATCTTTGCCTACACCCAGCTCTTGTATGCATAAATAAATAAATCTTTAAAAAAAAAAAAAAAACAGAGTGAGAAACTTAGGAGTTTTCCCAAAGTCATGCAGAGAGTAGCAGTGGTAGGATAAGCAGGGACACCATCCTCCTCTTGTGAAGATGATGTTCGCATGGTACCATCCTTCATGATTATTACTGCTTGTTAGGTTAGTCTCCATCGTTCCTGATAAAAATAATACATGACGTTCTTCCATCAGAAATAATTCCACTGCCAAATTGTCTTCACCACACACACATAAATATTTTATGGGTTTAAAATAGTTTCTGTGTTGCTTAATTGCACTCTCAAAATACATCTTGCACTCGAGATACATCTTGAAAATTCTGCCAGAGATGTAAGCTATATAGTGATTATTGTTACCCTAGTTGGTGAATAAATGCTTTCCTTTCAACGTATTTAAGTCCCTCAGAAATTATGAGCCATTATTCCATCACCCTCTTTAGTCCTGTTTGACCAAGCTACTCATTTTTTGTTCTCTTAATCATTCCTCATAAATCAGACCTTAGCCTTTTAGACATTTTGTCTGTTCCTCCCTAAACTTCCTCCTACATGCTCTTATTATTGTAATTTATTTTCCCAATGTTGACAGTTTACTCAGCACTGTTCAAAACTTAACACCTTTGTTTTTAGAAAGGTGACTCAAATTGAACATTGCATTAAGTGCATTCTTAGCCAACCACAGAGTGAATGTGGAACTAAACCATCCCAATCAAAGATTTGGATATGAGGGAAATATCAGAACTATAAGTTGGTGGGTACAATTCAGAAACATTTAGTAGCCTCAATCCAATTTCTCCCAACAAGGCTTAAAGTTATCTCAATTACTGTGAGAAATGAGTACATGTCCCTTATTTGGTTTGTATTGGATCTAGGGATTACCAGACTCATAACTTGAATTTCAGTGACATTCATGGGGAAAATAAAATCAACTTGAAACTCTATGAGGAAAAGCCTTTGGAATAGAAAAAACAAAAACAAAAGACCCTGCTTTCAGTTAGCCAAGTGTGTGTTTCTTAATATTTTAGACAGTTTTGAAAAAAGAGAAAATATTTAAAGTTTATAGGTTTAGATTGATAGACCTATTAAGTATATGGCTTTTAAGTAGATATTCTACTTTAAAATATAGAAAGGGATGAAAAATGGAAGTGGGGGAAAAAGGGAGGGACAGATACTGACTTTAGGATATGTAAGGCACTAATACAGGCTTGTTGTTTGATACAACATTATCATATTCTCACTGCCTTTGGGTACTAAATTGTGTGATAAAATTGTCCTGGACAATTTCTGATCCACTAGATTTTCATGACTAGAGCAATGGGTTATGAATTTAATATGGAAGCATTGATAAGAAAGATCAGTTCTCGAGTAACAATCATGCACAGAGATTTGTGTTATTTTTTTGTTTTGTTTAATTTGTGATGGAGATAACATGGTTTACAACAGTGTATGTAATCTAGAAGTAGAGGATCACACCCTGCAGGGTATTTGCCTGCCTCCAAGATGCCCATTGTCTCTCACCATAGTTGATTGTTCCCCCTCCCCACTTTGGATGTAATGTCTGTGAGCAGCTCTTTAAATAGCAGACAATAGCAGTGTGTCAATAAATGATAGTGACTTGAATTAGAATGGCAAATGATCAGTAGGAGTTTCCCCCAAAAAAGATATATATTTTCTCAGATTTATGAACAAAAATAGTATTTGAGTTGACAAGGCTAAGAATCTACCATGAAGCAATGTTCTAGACAATTTATGCCACATTGGGACACCGTGGGGGTGGTATTCAGCCAGATTTCCTAAATGGACAAATACTTCTACTCATTGCAGTGTATTTTTTTCCCTCTTACCCAGAAAATTTGAAACCTAGAAATTCTGAAATTTACCAACTTTTTAAACAGAAAAATACCAAATAGATGTCTCATATAGATGTTTACCAGAGATTGTCTAAACTTCTCTTATAATATGGAACTATCAATTAAAATTTGTCTGTTTCTATGAAAAAGTTAAAAGTGACTTTTGTTACGGTAGGTGGCTCTAAGTTTTTCACATTCACAAAGGATCTTCTGCAATGCCTTCACTGAAGTTGGGTCAGTTATGACCGAACTATAAATTGAATTTTCATACAGTGGTTTCCAGTCATTAGTTTAAAAGCTACCAGAAATTAATAAAGCCTTACCTTTCAGGTACCCCATGCCACCTACTTATGCACATCTCTGTCAGCACCAAAAAGAATTAGTAAACTTCTGGTCCTAGCCACACGAATAGCCTATTTCAGCTCAAAAAGATTGGACTCTTTAAAATTATAAGCAACCAGGAAACACAGCTCCTAAAATGATAGACTGCTGGAGCTTCCAAATTACCTCCTGTTTCTTTTGATGACATATTTTTTTGATGGTATACATATATTTAAGTGTGAGAATTACTATGTTAGCATAGAAGCTTATATTAAATTTCTTGTTGTATAGTTGCATCTGGCTAAAATACTAGTAAAGCTAAAAGCAATATTATTTGATAAAAAACAAACATCAAGGATAACTTAGCTAAATGGACTAGATTGGTGGCTATAGTGGTCTGGAAACATTGTACCTGAGTATTTGGGCAGTATCCATCTATTTTACTTTCCTCCTCCTAATTTGCTTTGAGATATATTCAGTTTGAGAGGGAGTTTTTATGTTCTACAACTCAACTGTCTCTTGAAATACTTTTCAGAATGCAATGGTTTGGTATTATTCTGTTCCACTACAATGTAACTGTTAATTGATCTAAGGGAATTTCAGAGTTTTGTATCTTCACCACCCATGTTTATTTATAGCAATAGTTATTCATATTTCCTCTGTTTCTCTCTATCCCAAGATAGATAGCTTTGTGCTGTTTAACAGATTAGAAACAAAGGCAAAGAGAATATAACTCTCCCTAAAATAATCATGAAAATGTAATCTAAGAAAATATGTTTATTAAATTTCTCCTAGGATAGGTCCTAAATATCTTTATTTCGAGTACCCATCCCTCCCTCCCTTCCTTCCTCCCTTCCTCTCTCCCTCACTTCCTCCCTTCCTTCCTTCCTCCCTCCCTTCTTTCCTTCCCAGTATAGTTGCTTTTATGTAATAAATAAAAATTAAAATTCAATGTAAATATTTAAACAAACATGTATAGATTTTTACATTTTATTCTTATTTTCAAAACTTAGGAATCAAATAAGAAACTATCCTAGACTTTTTCTAAAATATTAGTCACAAAAATTTAATACTTTATATTTGTGTTACATTTTAGAGTTTGTAATATTCTCTAACATGTCTTTCCCAGTTTGAATTTTAAACAACTGAGTTTGGGGAATGGTATGATCATTATTTTCTAGATTACATAACTGAAGTTAAAAAAGGTTAAGTAATTGGAGAAAGATCATAGGATTCAGCTATAGGATGGCAAGCCCTGTGGCCCCAAGCTTAGTGCTTTGAAGTGTTTGGCAGCAGAATAAGAGATCCAGCTATAAGTCCCATTCGCTTTAATCTTTGCCTTTTTAAATCCTGAATTCATGGGTATTTAAGAACTTTGTATTTAAAATAAAAAATAAAGTTTTAGGTTTCACTCCACTGTCTGTGAGTCTTGTGATTCTTCTGAAGTTGCCTGAACTCTGAGTCTCCTTGTTCATCTGCAGTGAGGTTATGATGCAGCTTTGGCTCTACCCACAGTGCCATGTGACTCTCACCAAACAGGGAAAGAACTCTGAAGAACCTAAAGTGCTGCTCTTCTAAATATTAAGCAAATATTTATTTTGTAATATCTTGGCATTTTGTAATGAAGATTTCACCCACAGGTAAAGGACATAGAGATTAAACTTCAACCCACTACTGAAGTTATGTGAATCCAAGCAAACCCTTGAACCAATGGGTTAATCGCACACTGAGTGATATTTGTATCACTGCAATAGTGAGAGTTATCTATTACAGATTTTTGTGAGAGATCTAGTGGAATGAAAACATACAAACAAGACCTTTAATGTATGATGGTTTTCATACACTGGAATAGGAGTGATAAGAAAATATAAAACATTTTTAAATATATGGAGAAAAGCTTCATTAGCATGTAGCATAAAACAAAAAACATTAAAAAGTGTTTTATTGTTTTAGTCCTTATATCTGACTTAAAAATGGCTCCTGAACCTTTATGGGTTCTAAAGGAAATAAGCCAAAGATGATATATGACAGGATAATTTGCAAAGAATGATATATGTGACCAATACATAGTGTGTAACTTTAGTTTGGCTTGTCTTCATACTTTCCCTTTATAAAGGAGTTTCAATTTCATTTTCCTTTATAAATAGTTTCTTCAAATACCCAGAATTCTTAATTTTCTCCTGCTTTTCTAAGGGACTTCATAAAATTCCACTTGATATTCCACATTGACTCTTTCTTCCATATATAATTCATCACTCCATTCACTTCATTAAGCCAACTGCAAGCTTGAGATAGATCCAGTTAGACTTCTGGCCTGATCCTCCCTGCCAACTTTAATTTTGAAAACCAGAGGGTATTAGATGAAGGGTTGATTTCTATAAGAGTTGACATAGAGCTCACTTTTAAAATGGCTTTGTTGAAAGAACATGCAATTCATTCTCACTGGTATGTGAAAAAGTTTCCCGAAGCTTCCAGTGCAGGGGAAACCTAAGAAAGACTCTGGGGGTGAACAAACATATTTAAATGGTAACTTTACACCCTCTATGTGCACCTGCTGTGGGTTGTCTCAATTCAAGCCTGATTTTTTGCCTACAGAGGAAATAAAGAGAACAAACTGAGAGACTCAGGTTAAGATCACAATTCCTCCTAAAACTATTTTAACATTATAGTTGACAATGTGGATTTGGGGACTGACAATTTAGATCATTGTAATTATTTTATTTATGTAGTTAGATATCATTCAATGTTACATTTGAAAGAAAAATTATTTACAAAAAAGATTAAGAAACATGTTCATAATCATACATTAAAAGTCTTACATGTCATAAATTAATACCTTCATGTATTCAGTTTCCTAAAATTTAGCTTGAATTTACTATTCTAAGACACCAACAATAAAGCTTAATGCACTTCTCACATAATTAAATCATTTTGAAAAGAATTTAAAACACAAAAGAAAGCAAAATTGTCTTTTATGGCACATCAATATATTTGGAATGGTCCCTGTTTTGTGATTTACATGGCAAATAGCTAAAGTTAAAATAATAAGAAACTAAGACGTTTATGAAAATAGTAAACCACTTTGATTTGAGAAATATTTAACTTCTACCTCAAAGACATAGTTTTTCTATTGGAAGAAATGTTTTTCCTACTAGGAAACCTAAATATGTTCATTACAAGCATAATATGCTATGTCCTTCCCGAAATCAGTGTATTTCACTGGATCATTTTAATATGCTCTGAGTGCAGAATATCAATATCACTCTTCAGGTGAAAGGGGTTCCAGTAATGCCTGATGTCTAAGCATCATTTGTAATACAAATGATGGGAGCCTATGGCTTAATGGCCACTAATTTATTTTGAATTTATGATGCATTGCAGCTATTAGAAGTAAGTCATTTTATATCAGTTCATGGGGAATAAGAGTTCTATTTGTGGTGGGTTTTATTTATTGTTGGCAGCTAAGAAAATATGCCCATTTCAAAAGAAAAAGAAAGGGTCTATAATAAAGAAGATTAAGTCAGAAGTCTACCAGTTCTGGATAAAAGTTTCATACATCATGCATTTCACTGTGCCTTTTCCCCAGTAACTCTGAAAGACTGTGGCTTTGCTGTTTTTGCATTTAACTCAAACATAAATTTAGCAAGCATAAATTTCCGCTATTTTTCTTAACATTTTCTTTGTATACCTTTATTATTAAATACCTAAGAATAAGTATATTATAAATTTTATTTAATGGAGATGGACATATATTTAAGTATCAATATTAGAATAAAATTAAAATTTCAAATAACACTTAACAGTATAAATTCTCTATGACTTATTCAAACTTCTTGAATAAGTTTTTGATAGAAAAATATTTTTTCATGCTTGGTTTTAGTAGTAATTGAAGGCAACAGGTAGTGATATTTATTCCTAGTAAATAAGAGGAGATATATTCCTACATCTGACAATAGATGGTGCCAGTGTTTGGAAACATGAGAGCAGAGCTCCAAGGACAGAACCTTCACATTCAAGGACATGGTTGAGTTTAAGATGGGTCTTAAAGGAACAACAAATAGAATCACAGACAACATGTACATAAAAGATGATGGAGGCAAAAGAATATGACAAATTGCTAGAAGGTAGACAGCAAATCAAATAGTTTATCTGGAAACAGAGATTTTATAAATTTGAAATAATACCAGATAAGGTAGACTTGAAAGACTTTATACGCTAAAACAAAACAAAACACAAAACCTTAAACAATTCATAAGTAATTTCACAATATGCAAATTTTTAACTAAAGTAGTTAATAAGGTCTGTTGAAGGGTGACTTCCTGACATCAAGGAATTTTCTCCCCAGCCTCTGTTCAGGCATCACTTCAAGGCTTAACTGATCCAGGAATCTACACGTGGTTTCTCTAGCTGTACTATAAAATGCTTGAGAGGTTGGAACCATGCGGTTAAATATATCCTTTGAAAGAACAGTCTGGGAGGACATCACCTTAGGACATTAACAAAAGAACTTTTGTCCAGTCTCCTTAGCCTTACTTCCTAGTTCCTCCTGGGAGATAAGACCATTTAGCTTGGTATTTTTGTTTAGCCTCACTACTAAGTACAAACCCTCCTATTTTGCTTGTCCTGTGAATAACTTCCTTCTTACTTATACTCACCAGTGAGTTCTCAATGATTTCAAGTCCTACATATACATCCTTCATCCTTCCAGTTCTTTTGTGATTGCCTTTACATCATGTGTTCTATCCTTTAGTCTCTACATGCTCAGACCCTTACAATGAATAAGCCTCTGACTCCTTTTCTTATACAAGCCCTGATTTCTTTCTTGACTCTACTTCTCAAGTAGAAAAGAAAATCCCACAGGATATTATGAGTGAGTCACCAAAACACATCCCAAGACTCAGTATCTGTGCTGTGCACTGAGATTCCATTCCAGATGTGTAGGAAGCAAATGTTAAGCATAAAGGACATTAAGGTTAGCTTCAAATGGGATATGCATTCATTTTGTGTGTTCTACCTATTGTTTTCTACTAGATTATCCTTTTTAAAAAGATTTGGTATGTTTGTCAAAGCTTAGATTAGACCCTCAAAGAGCTGTAAATTATACATCCTACATCCTATTGGTGCTTTTTTATAGAGAAATTACACTTTTAAAAAATGGGTTTATGACAGTTCTAGAACAGATATCTGGCCTGTGCTAGTCTGCTTATCATGTGTGCCACATTTGATTTGAGAAGCTTCAGGTTTTGATTTGGAGAATCACTTTAACAGTATAGGTCACACCATCACATAGCTGAAATCTATCTACCAAGGCATGAATAAATTTAAATTCATCTAACAAGTATGGAATTATACTATAAGATTTTCAAGGAAGGCCACCTCTTACAAACAAAATATAATTTTTAAGGGAGTGTTGTCAATGATTATGAAATACAAGTATAAATTGGAATTGAGTGAGAAAGATAGGTTAACTGAAAAATTAAATTTGGGTTATAAATACCGTAGAACACTTAACCTTCAGTCTTGTCAATAGTTCAGTAGGTTGCAAGAAAGTCAGCAAGGTCATTGTTCACTGGATTTAAGTAGCTCTGCCTGATGTCTTTGTTCACCAGGTAAGCAGTTTGGGATTATCACATACTTAGTGATGGAAAGTAGGAAAAGGATAGGCTGTTAATTTGGAGAGATTTAGGGAGAAAACTGAATAGCATTGCATATAATTTGAGCAATTTGGCTTTAAGAACTGGAAGAGAATGGCTGAGCAGCTTGGAAATAGTCACTCTTCAACAAGATAGCAGATAATGAATTTTAATTAAAAACAGCTTTGGGCTCAATCTTACAGGAGTAAATATTAGTCAACCTCAGATGACTACATCTAATGAGTAACTGGTGACATTGTCAGAAACCTGAGTAGGGCAGCTTGCTACTGACAACAAGACAAGGCATTCGAGTGGGTTTATTAGCACATTTATAAAGTGTGGTGAGCTAATAATAGAAGTACTTCTGCTTTGAAAACTTCCCAGTTTCATCAAGTTAGTGGATTAAATTCTTTCTCAAACATTAGCAGCACTTTGTCTCTTTGATCTGAATTCAAATATCTGACTTGTTTAATTCTGCTTTTCAAAGACAGAAAGATGGTACTAGTCAAAATGATTATCTTAACAAAAATATATCAAACAAATCTCTGAAAGAATAGTTTGGATTGTGTCCTTTAGATTCTGTCTTCATCTTCTCATTTATCCTTGTAGGCTTTTATTTTGCATTATTTAATTTTTTTTAATGTTAAAGTGTCAAGTGTTAAGAACACTTAAGAACTACCTTCTTAAATGTTTCAGTGTGTAATACTATACTGTTAATTATAGGTCTAAAATTTAATCAACTTGTTTAACTGAAGTTTTGTGCTGTTGTTTAAGAATTCCCCATTTATTCCTCCTCCCCAGTTCCTATCAACCTTTATTCCAAATTTAATGCAATGAATTATATTATTTTAGATACCTCATATAAGTGGTGTAAATAACTCATATAAGTATATAAACAACTGCCAGAAACTTCTCTTTGCTCATGGTTCTGGGTTAGTCTTGGGATTATTGGACTTGCTTAGGTTTTACATTAGTGTTTATTAAATATAGGAGGGGGAATCTAGAGCTACAATGAAGAGTGAGTTTGTCTTTTTTCAGAAAATAATGAGGGGTAACTTGTCCTAGAGATAGCAAGTGAATGCATTATCCATCTTTAGCTACCACTCCACTTTATAAACTCAATTTTAGAGCTTTTTCAAGAAATACGAAAGCATCATTTGAACCTCAAGATAAACCTCCAGGGATTCTGAGTCCAGCAAAGGGCTAAAAACAGTAGCTTTATGCTACTGATTTTTTGGTTTATAATTAATTTTAGGATAGAAAGAAGTACCTCTTCAGTGCCCATTTTGCTGCTGTCAGTTCCCCATCATGCCCCCAAATGGCAATTGAGGAGGGCAAATGAAAAATTTCTGTGCATGTGGGGAACTTCAAAGAATGTTCTTCAGTTAAAGAGAAATTCAAAGCAAGGTAAAATGTCCTAAAGAAAGTTAATGGAAATAGAATTTTAAAACATTCAAGCATCTACAGAGAATACCATGATCTAAAAGATAAACTAAAAGGAGAGGCACATTATGAAGAATTTAGAAAAGAAATAACTGTATTATTTAATGATATTACTTCTGTGGAGATTTTTAAGGCTATGCAAAAATTAAGGAATGAGAATGAAAAATGTCCTGGGTTACATCTTCATCAGTATTTTCATAAATGATTAAAAATATATTTTAGAGTTTTTCTTTTCTCTAGCATATTTTTTCTCTCCATATAAATTTTAACACAGCTAACGTCAGTTAATTTTCTTCAAAATTTTCCTATTTTAGTTCTATTTTGTCACTAAAGCTACATTTATTGGATGTTTAAGAAAGATTCTTTCCACCTACAAGAAATCATATGTCTGTAAATTGTTAAACAAAAAGATGACTCAATGCACAGAAATTATACTGAAAAAAGGAAACCAGTCTTCCATAGCTTAATGTATGTAAAATTAGACTGCAGAAGGAGCAATGTTTGATGTGCTAGAAAAAAACTACGTATGAATACCAAGAAAAGTTAGCACAATTACTGAGAAATTAAGACAATAGGAAAACTTTATAAATTACTTATAAACTGAAATGCACATTTTCTGCAGTGAATTTTTGGACTTAAAAAAAAAACACTAAACTTGTATTGACAATGTATCATTTATCTCATTTATCATTTAATTTCATTTTAAAATTCACTCTGATAATTTACTATCTCTAAGTTAGAGAACATACCTAAAGAAATAAAAATCACAATCTTGCTTACAAGTTCTGCATTTTTAACCATTTTTAGATTTCTTCAGGACTTCTCAGAATATAGAGTCCTTAATGGCAGATATCAAAACTATTCTTAACAAACTTGCTCATAATAATTCTAAAAGATGCTCAGTAAATATTTGGTTAATGAATGAGTGAATTTGTTTTTAAATTTGTATTAATATAAAGTTTACCGACATTTTCTCTTAACACTGCAAAATATCTTATTAAACATATGATATGTTTTGAAACTACTATAGTCAGAGTCAGTTATTCCATTTTCATTAGTTGATGCAGACATTTTTCAATAATGTACCAATTTAAAATTTTGACAATGAAAGTTTTTTATATTAGACTTACTGCAATTTTAAGCATACAGGACTTGAAGTCAGGAAGACTTAAATTCAAGCCCTGGCGCTTTAATTTTCTATTGTTCATTCTGTATCCACAATGCCTAGGATTATTCTCAAAACATAGTAGGCACTCAATATTAATAAGATATTGAATAGTATTCACAAAAATAATAGATTGTGGAAAAATGTAGAAGTTTAAGTGGGAGCTTGTGAAGTTGAAAACAGGTAATATGATGAATAGCCTGTATCTCATTTTTAGTCTTTATTCTGAAATTTATGGTTGTCAATTAAAGGTATTGAAAATAATAAACATGATTAATAATATGTAAACTTTTTGAAAGGTCTCTCTGGTTATCTATGTCCATTAGAAGGTGTTATGTACTTCACATAAGGAAACAGAACAAGGATGAAAAAAAGAAAATAACTTCAGAGTATATTTAGGAACCGGACTTGAGAGTGCTTTGCAATTAACATGATGTTAGACATGAAACACAAAGAGTAATCTAGAATAATATCTAGATTTCTGGTTTGATTGAATGGGCAGTGATGGCATTAAATGAAATTTGGAATACAGGAACAGACCAAATTTTCATTGACTTGATTGAAAGAGCATTTTGACAATTGACTGTGAACTATGAGTTCAGATTATATATATATGTACTGTGAAAATTCTAGAAAAGGCTTGTCTGTCTTTTCCTACAATCATTAAAGGTTTCTAATCTAGAATTTTAGATTTGGGACCCAAATAGTAGTTAAAGATTTTTTTTTAAAGATTTATTTATTTATTCATACAGAGTGGGGTACAGGCCAGAGGTGCAGGAGGTGAGAGGATTCACCAGAGACAGAGTATGGAGCAGAACAGGCAGACTGACTGAAACACACTGCTGAGGGGAGCAGCGGGCGAGACAGGAGAGGTCTGCTGCACCACGTTTGTCCCATACCTGGCCAGGGATCAAACTCGAGCTACTGTTCATAGATGTTTCACAGTGTAGCACTCAACCTGCTGTGCCACCAAGGAGGCCCCAATAGTAGTTAAAGTTTAAGGAAAATTTAGAATGTGGAATAACAAGGTTCCACATTTAATGTTGAGCCAAGCAAAAAAAGCTTTCCTTCAATGAAAACTGACAAAGTTGATGGCAGAATAATGTGAGATTTTATGGATCATGTCCATAAAAGTCAGAAAGGCAATATCAAGTGTTCTTTATTTAAAAATGGATGACAACTTACTATATAAATGTGTATATACATAATATATATTAATATGAAAGAGAGACTCAAAAATTTGTCATTATTTAAGCAATAATTAAAACTTTTAGATTATATTATAATTATTGTTATGCTAGGTACTTGAACATCAATTATTAAATACTGCTATAAACTTTTAACAATTTCCTGTTTAACACAGGAGTTCAAACATGTCTCTACATAAAAATAGTATTCTTATTATTTTGAGATTATTAAATATTTTTCTAGTTGTTTTAAAACTCCTTACTCTAGAACTAACACTACATCTTACCCTCCTTTTCCTTAATTCATACTGTATATCTAGACCTTGTGATTTTTGTAATCTTTTGTCTGGTTAAATGCAGATAAAAAATTTAGAAAGGTAAAACTGAAAAAGTAAGACATCATGAGTGAGAGGGTGTAGGCTGCATGTAGGTTAAATGCCTGGTCACATGTTTTAAAGCAGATGCTATCAATAAAAAGATTCAGTCCTCCCTTAGGCTCTAACCAATCAGATTAGTAATTCTGTCTCTCTGGTTGTATAGTAGCAGTGAGTAGATGGAGTTGTGTACTTGAGAAGAAAGGATGTAAACAGAGATGAGTTGGCGTGGGAAAAGGAAATGCAGCTTATTTCTTCAGTGGTTGCAAAACTGTCAAATCGTTTGATTTTCCAAGATCTTGTGAAGCATTTTACAAACCATAATGATGAAAACAATGAATTACAGAGGTGGTATGGTTACCCTAAGCCATTCATTGAAAAAGTTGATTCAAGGTTTGACCAAAAGAGTTTATTGAACATTGTATCAGTGACTGCGCTGTGTAAAATGCTTCATGTAGAATTCACTTTCTATTTCATATGGCATATCCATCTTTTGTGCTGAATCAGTGTATTTGATATTTACAACCTGCAGGTAAATATTTAAAGGCAGTATTTTGTTTGATTGTTACATGATTTTTTTTCTGCTGGGTGGATGAACTGGCTAGATTAAGATAAAAATTATATTTTGTGTGTGCATGAATTCTTCGAGCTCTTCATATAACTAGTTAATTAAAATAGATGTACTAATTTGAATATGAACTGAGTCATTCATGTTTATGCAATTTCTATGTTCACTACACGTTTGAAAGTAATATGTACAATGCTCTCCATTAATCAGAGTTTTTCGTGATATTTCTAGTTGTAATAAACTTAACACCTTTTTTAACTGTGAAAATTATCCATCATTGTTGTAATACCATATGCAGATTTGTTTTCCTGTATTTTAAAATGTCTGTGCTTCACAGTTAACTGATTTTTGGCATCTATT
This sequence comes from Galemys pyrenaicus, assembly GCA_019455555.1. Lineage (NCBI taxonomy): Eukaryota > Metazoa > Chordata > Mammalia > Eulipotyphla > Talpidae > Galemys > Galemys pyrenaicus. The sequence continues at coordinate 2,032,509 of JAGFMF010011752.1, forward strand.
TCTGATATTTATTTTAATTTTACAGATGGCTCTAGAATAACATTATTTTAATGAGATTTTTTTATGTCTTTTTTTTTGATGTAATTTTTTTTTATTAAAATATTTTAAAATTTACATATACTTGCCATTAATTGTAATCCCCATGTATTCCCCATCACCATCTCACCAGTGCACCATCAC
>JAGFMF010011752.1:2032904-2045067 GCA_019455555.1 Galemys pyrenaicus
TGTTTTTGGGCATTTAGGTTGTTTCCAGGTCTTCCCTATTGTAAAGAGTGCTGCTATAAACATAGGGGTGCAGGTATTCTTTTGAATCAGTGTTTTTGTCCATTTTGAATCTTGTTATTTCTAAGGCTGCCAGCTTTATTATATAATTTCTTATGAAAGATATTCTTAGGTAAGTCATTAATTTTTGTCATGGCTTTCCTAGATGATTTTTTCCTATTTAAGGAAAGACTTCCAACATTCTGAAACTAGATATATTTTAATCCATTATGTGGTGATTATTAGCTGTGAGTATAATGACAAGCATATAACTTGGAACTCTTCAGAATCATAAAACAAAGTAAGCATCCTTTCAAATTACTTATGTTCAAGAAATATCGGTAGTTTATTGAAATATCGATCTCTGTCTGTTTGTCTGCCTGACTGCCTGCCTGCCTGTCTAATGTACCTATCTATCTCTGTCTCTCTAATAATTATCTATCTACCTGTCTGTTTATACAGATTCTATTCTTCACAATTTCCCCTCAGAATATCTGGATATCTTTCTTAACACCTCTTGACCATATTAGGGAATTATGAAATTAGAAAATTCAATTATATTCCATTGTTTCTCTATAAATTTATTTGACTAAGAAGAAAAATGTAGACTCCAAAAAAGTGGTATAGCTTATTTTAAGAACAGAAATAAACATCTCTGCAGAAACTTATCTATTCATTTAGTTAGCTAAATTGATAAAAAGACATTTGAATTCAGAATGCATTGATGTTCTACCTCTGAGTGAGATAATAATGTAGTGGTATGTTAATGGATATGTTATGTAAATATTGAAATTTGTGTCTTTGGGGAGATTTATTTTAGTTCAGTCTTGAAAATATAATTTTTAAGGAGAAGATGACCTATATTTTCAATGGTCATGGAAAGACTTAAATATGTGTTTGTTAGCACCCTGGGTTTTTTCCATCTTTTGGACAACACAGGTTAAAAAGTTATTGATTTTAGTAGCTAAGAAGTACACAGGCAATTTAACTCTAATACCCAAGAACAAAAGAATCCAGACCTAAAGTTTATGAAATTAAATTGAGTCTTGAGACTTTTTTTAGATTACAGGAAAAAACTATTAGCATTTGAAGAAATAGATCTACATTTGGTAGTTTCTGAAATATTATATCATTTGGAGAAAACTCTGAGTACAAAATATAAAAGCATTTTACTTTTCAGATTTTAATAAACATAAGATCTTTCTAGACCTTCCCAGGGCCTTGCAAATAACCTAGGCAAATACAGAACTCTAGAACTTATACTACTTTCACTTCACCTTAAACTTACTTTTGGATGTAATAATAAGACATGAACCAGGAAGCAGATCGGTTAATGGTTTCATTATCATTAGATAAATATTTGCTAACATTGTACATAGATTCTCCTGTTAATTATTTAACCAAATGCATTTTAAAGCAGCATGTTTTCCATACTTTCAGTATGTAGTTTTAAAATTTTTATTGATGTAACATTTGTTTATACCTATTTATAGGTTTTTGGTATGCAGTTATAGTTGACATCTATATATGCTACATTATGATCTCCATCAAAAGTCTAGTTTTCATTCATTACATACAGTTTATCCCCTTTACTCAAATCCCATATGATTATTACCAAAAGTCTACTTTTGAATACTTAATTCAATTTATAAAAAAATTCACATTTTTTTCACGGTAGAACTTTAATTGCAAGAATTACTATAAAATATACTTGCATTTGCAGGTAAAATATCTGAAAACTTTCCTCATTTTCTACAGCCTTCATTCAGTACACTTTGATTAGAATCATCTTGGGGGACATGGAACTATTTCATTGTTAATCAGTTGATAATATTTAGTTTTATCTTTTCATGTATGAAAAACAATTCTGCTCTCAACTTATGACAATAGGTTTCTAATATTTTAGACATTTGAGTTGATGCACTTGCTTTTTTAATTCAATCTGAGGGATATACTCATGCTTTATATGTAATGGAACATATGAAATCTCCATGCATTTTTTCACTAGTAATCTATATTATAAAGGTGTGGTAAATAGTGATGTACCTCAAACTCTGTTCCATTTGTGTCTTATTTATACAACCCTTTTACCTTTAGCTAAATTATTTTCTTTTTAATTGATCATAATTATAACAAATCTTAGTGTTTAGTTTTATTTGAAGTTAAAGTTGCCCTCCAATAAACATACAGTGAACATTTGTCATTTGGGTTAAACAGTAACATTTCAAGTGAACAACATTCATTTTTAGCAAGAAGCAGAAGATGATGTCTGATGCCAACTCACAATTGCTTGGATATAGTAATGTCAATGGGGAAACTGCCAGTAATAATGCCAGTCAGCCCAAGGAAATTCTTGGCAGGGGTAATCATTTTCATGTCTTCCTCTATTTGTTCCCTTGGTGTCAAGTCTCTAAACACAAATACAGAGTTCAATCCTTGCTTGGTGTCTGGGCACAGTGCCAACATTCAATCAAAGGAAAGTCCTGAAAGTGATCATTCTGTGGGAAATAATACGTCTGAGGGTGTAGGCAAGGTATTTGATCTTATCAGCTCTGCTCAATATCTCCTCTTATAGGCTTTCTTACTTCTTTAGGCACTCAGCTGACTGTGACCTTTATAGGATGGGTGGGACACTCAAGCTCTGAATTGTTCTCTAATATAAACTTAGACAAATGAAGCAAATGAAGAGGTACTACCAATCTATTACATTTTAGGAGTTATCTCCAACTCTGTGGTCAAAGTTGTTTTGGTCTTAAATAATTATTAAGGAAATTATAAAAAAAAAACAAAAACAACAACAACATGTATCTTAAGATAGAATGGCATGGATGACTAAGGAATTGTTCTCTGTGCTCTCTGTTGGAATTTCTTATGAAACATTTCCTTGTTATTTCACTCTGCCTTTAATATCTAATAGGAATATGTTGAGATAATTCATAGTTACATTTCATTTATTATAATATGTATAATTATGACAGTGTAAATTAAAGCTAGGTTTTAAATTTTTGAAAAGTCTTTGCTTATGTTTTATTTCTTTGTGTGCTAAAACTTAGCCAGTAACCTTGCAGAATGTCCATCAGACATATTCCAGATATCGAGTATGTCTAGGAGTTGCATAGCTTCTTTATGAAGCAACAATGATGTTTAAATATTAAGATGATCTGATGATCATTGGAATTCATTTAAAAAATAAATGAATGAGCAAAGGAACACAAATTTTAAAAATTGAGTTCAATACTAATTTGAATTTATATTTTCATTATGTTTCTGCAAGTTATTTTTATAGTTTGTAGTATTTCAGTACTTTTTTTCTTTAATGATATTGTGTATAAATTCCAGGTTTTTAAGAAGGTTTTTTGGCATCATAAAGCACCCCATATTAGAATTATTATGATTGAGATTTATTGTATTATAGCAGGTCTCATCAAAGAGAGATAATTATTAAACAAAAGGTAAATATTTACCAGAAAGGTGTCTGTTAATGGAATGAATGAGTCTCCTATGTAACTACAGATAAATAGTCTTTATTGTTGGCTAAATAGATACACGTTTTGGTCTCAATTATATTTTTTATGTTTTGCTCTGTTTTTATAGAGATAAGTAGAGTATCTTGTTTATGTAATAAAGTAGATAACAGTAGAAAGTATTTGATTTTAGCAATGTCAGTCAGTTCTTTGAACTTTCTAAAAATCACATAATGATTTATCATCAAAAATTGTAATGATCTGTTGATTAACAATTCAATTAAGATTTCCCTCAACTTTATGGAAAATAGGGAATTGAAAACTATCTCACTTACAAAAGGATCATTTTCCAGTCAATAAATTTCTCAACTTGTGCAAAGTTTACTAAAACTTTTCAAATGATAGATAACTATACTTCTCTTTTTATCATTAAAGGCAAATGTTTCATCTAATAAGCTAATAGAGAAATTAAAATATACACCCTTTCAATATAGTATTTGCGGTTAAAGATTTTGTGTATCACATGATTTAAGAACAATATATTAGTGAAAATGTTGCCAATGCAGACTCACTCAGTGTATGGGAAGATGATGCCTTCTAACTTAATTAGCAAACTCAATCCCTGTCCTCAATATAATTAGCTATATCAGAATTAATTTTAGTCAGGAAATGTTTAAATTGATTTTTAAGTTCAAATGAATATTTTAATATACATTTGAGCATCATTATAAAGCACTGAGCTCAATTATAGGCTACTTCTTATAAAAGTTAATCCAAAATTAAAATGTTGTTGATCTTTATACTTATATATTTTTGCAAAAAGATTAAAAGCAAGAATAAATCTATAGGCTGTTTCTGATGCTGACTATGAAATAACTCTTTGTCATATGTGATGTTGTTTTTGGAGTTGATGGGTTTGGAGCGTGGGGTCCCAGGTTTTATTCCAGGAAAGATTTCACCAGAGCTCCCCTTTCACCAACAAGGGTGAATTCCCAGGGGAGACTCTCCAAGACACAGAGACGTTTGTTATATCCAAAAGGGCAGGTTTATAATAAAAAGGGAAAGAGTAAAGGACACTTGTATAGACATAAATGGGTAGAAAGGGCTACCTTGAAAGGGACAGGCATGATATGAGAGACATCTGCGTGGTCACCAGCGGAAAAGCCTTGAGGAGACCTGCCTCTGTTGAGTGAAGAGAACCCATAGCAGAGCACTGGTCATGGCAGGCATGAAGGCTGCTGTCCTGCAGAGGGACAGAGAGTTGATGTAAAGAGCACCTGCATAGTCACAGGTGGGCAGAAAGACTGCTGTCCCTTGCCAGTGTAGAAATTGCACTGATATAGCTTTCTTCTCTTTGGGAAGGGCTCACTCCTTCATGGAGTGGTTTGTTTGTTGTTGACTTTGAATAAAATATGTAGAATTTGGAAAGGGTCACATTTCTACAAAGGCCCTCAACCTCCGTATCTTCACCTTCAGGTCTGCACTCCTGACACCCCTTATAACAGTTTGAAACCTGCATGGATCTTGTGCTTTGTGATCTAGGCATTGGCACATAGGATCTTAGTTCCTAAGGCTGGGCTAATGTCTATGTTAATTCTTTCTACCCTCCCCTCCAGCTCTGGCCATTGTGTGAGCTAGGTTTCTGACCTTGTGGTGCCTCCTTTCCAGTTTTTCTCTCTTTATCATCCACCAATATGTACTTAATATTATTTATGAAGTAGGAACATGCTAAAAGACACAATATTATTTTTGTAAATATGTCCCTGAATGTGTTTTAAGGCTCAGATATAAATATTCAGAATACTTCACATTTATATACCTTACTGTGACTGTTTCCTATAAATTTAAAGAAAAAGCATATGCTACTGAAATATAATTGGTCCAACAACTGCCTTACTGTTTATTTATGACTTTAACATAAAAATTTGGTAACCTAGTAAACATCTTGTCACAATTAAAAAAATAAACTTCAGTGATTTGAACTGTTCCACCTGTTAAAAAAGTGTTTTATTTTTCAACTAGTGAATGTCCTAAGGATGGAATAATTTAAAGTTTAAACAATCATTTTTAACAAACCTTTATATTTATCAAAGCTCTCTTCAAGCTGTTGTCATCAGCCTCTCCCTCAAGAGCAATGCAGTCTCAAATCATAGTTAAAAGAACTGAAGTCTGTGAAAAGAATTTTGCTAACATAACTTCTGCTATCCATATTGCAACAATATGATTTCTGATAGTTAAAATAGAACCCCAAATAATACCCCATGCATAAAACCTGCATTATTCCCAAACAGTAATATGCATAAAACAAAGACAGTCTGAGGACTTCATGGTGGTTTTGTACTTATTTTTGCTTGTAGTAATTGTTTAAAAATATCAGAGAAACTCCCTTTGCCATTGTCTCTTTAGTGCCTTGAGGGTTTTGACACCACTAAACAATAGATTCTTGAAGCAGAGATGGGAAAGAAGAACCTGAGTGATTAGATTTAGTACTTGTAGAAATAATCGGTTAAAAAACTGAAGCCCCCTGACATCCATATATTCTTTGGAAATTTTCATTAGCTCCAAAATTAACTCTGAGTTAAAAGTCACTAATCTAGAGGAATTCCAGCTTCCTCTGTATAGAATTGATTGCTGTCTCCCAACTCCTGCAAGCAACCTCTTGAGCTCCTTCCGATTAGCGATCCTGAGTGCCTGCATAGTAACAGTGTCAGATAGGAGTTTTAACTACTTATTTATGTGTCTGAACTACTCTCATTTACTGAATTCTAAGTATGTAGTTTGAATAAAAGCCACAGCTTTCCATTTTAGGGTGAGGTGTATTATCTTTTTTACCTTGACAACTAAGGAAGCACTTAAAAAGTCTGATATAAAAACAATGTCTACAACAGTATTGATTTATTGGCTAAGGAAATCTCAGCACAAGTAACAAAGGCATAGATTTATGGAACTTTATAAAGCAAACTTGACACTCACTTTAGCCTAGTGTATTTCAGCAGTGATTTAGTTAAGTGAACTGAGTTCATCTTGGGTGAAAAAAAAAAATACCTCACTTGCTTATCTGATCAAGTTTGAGGTTTTATTTTAAAATTTGCTTTATTTTCTTTCCTGTTTTAATTTAAATGTTTATCCTTTTAACTGTGGTAATAGTAGGAGTCTTGCTATCAAGTTTCACCACCACAGGGTGCCTGCCACCTAATCCCATAGTTCCCACCTATAGTCCATTGTGTTTCCTTCTCTTAGTTCCTACTCTCTCCTACCTTATGCCCTCTTTGGATGTTTTCATTCTATGTTGATTTTCAAGGGTTATCTTTTAAGTTTGTCTTTCTATGGTTCTTAGTTTGCGTTCTCTGTATTCCACATAACAGTGACGCCATCCAGTATTTATCTTTCTCCTTCTGACTTATTTCACTTAGCGTTATGAGAGCATTTTTCAGATGTGGGAATTTGGTTCCCTTTGAAAGTATCATTTCCACAACTGCTTGAGTACAGATGGCTGATTGATAATTGGAGACATTCAGATACGGCTATGACTTTAGAGCCATGACCAGTTGTTTTGTTTTGCTTTGTTTATTCCCACCTTAGTAAATATATTGCTATGTTTGAAAACGTAACTCCACTAAATAATATCTGGGAGACATTTACTCGACAAAATAGTGCTAAACATCTAATTTTTAATGAGCCATTAATTATGTCAATCTTTGTCTGAATTAAGCAAGAAAAACTGTTTATTCCAGAAGGCTAAGATTCACTTGCCTCTTTTAAAAGTTCTATATTTTACTACTCTTTCAGAGGAAATCCTTCCTAGCAACTCCCAGAAAACATAGCCCTGGATAAATTGCCCCCAAATATTCATATTTAAAACAATAGTTGGTAATGGAAATGTTTCCATCCTGATTGTTTTACTGTACTTACGACTCACTCACCATATGTTTGACCTGGCACCACACAGAAGAGGTTAAATATAAACCAAAATAGGATGAATCTAGGAAGAAGAAAGAAGGCTTCAGGTTTATATACACCAACCAACAGTTTCTGTAGTATAGTCTTACTTTCTCTATCTCCTTAAAATTATTCCAAAGGGCAGAGACTGTAAAGTATAAATGTTGTGTAATGTAATGTATGCATACATTTTTTAAAATTTTATTTAAATATTTATCTATTTATGCATAGAAGAACTGAAGTGTAGGCCCCATGTAGGTTAGCTCCCTGGTCAGGGATGGAACTAAGGCCACGGCTGTGATAGCATGAGAATGCTGAGACTTAATCCCTGTGCCAACAGGGAGGCTGTAGCGGCAGGATGGGGGCGCTGGAGGCAGGTTCGGGATGGTTCTGGGCAGACGGGTCAAGGAAGGAGTCTCTTGGAGCCCTTGGTGGCTTTTCATACTTTATTTAGTAGAGGTGGCCAGGTACATGGCAGGCCTCCCAGCCCCCAGCGCATCTCACCCTCTCGGCTGCTGCTTCTTCTTCTTCTCTCTCTCTCTGCTGCTGCTGCTGCTGCTGCTGCTGCTGTTGGTTCTCTCGGGTCCGTCCTCACAGTTCTGTCTGTTGGTCCTCGCAGTCCTGTCTATTGATCCTCACAGTTCTGTCTGTCAATCCTCACAGTCCGTCCTCACAGTTCTGGCGTCCTCATGACGCCGCCCATTTATGCCCGTGTCCAACACAGGTGCGCCCACTTGCGCATGCCCACCCTGGAATGCTGCAGCACCTCAGGTGTCCATCATCAGTGGTGGGAGGGTGGAAATACCTGATCAATCTTTACCCTACAGAGGCCCACATTTTTATTTTAAGAAATGAACATCACCCATGCAAAGAGATTTAATCATTTCTTCTAGGAAAAATGGATAATTCCAGATAGAAGGAATACCAAATGAGTATGAGAGCTGTAGGAGTGTGTACAGCTAGCATCAGAAACTGGAGCGTTTGATTCCTAGAGCCTCTTACTTAGAATCTCTCTTTCGTTATATACCAAACCGGAAAGAAGTAATAGTACCAACCTTTAGTTAAAAGGATTAAATGTGGTTTTATATTTGAAGAGCTTAGAAACATGCCACACTCTCAAGAAATGTTATTTTTCCTCTTTTTATGTAGCTCTTTCGTCAGCCTTAAACAAATAAGAATGTCTTTCCATTGAGATCAAAATGTGGCCCATAAATATTAAGGAAGTCGGCAACATTTTGTTATTTGGTTTAGGGACTACGAATGATTCTTTGGTTTGTATTAAAAGATTTTGATCAGATACCAAGTTGTCAATTTTACACAAATAACATGACCATACTTTTAAAACAGCTGTTATGATGCCAAATTGGAGAAATTAGTGGGTAAATGAATACGAAAATGGAAAGAATCATGTAGAGAAATGAAAAGATCAGGAAACAGATGAAGTAACTATCTTCTTAGAAGTCAAATTGAAGACTAGTGGTGGAACAGGTATTGAAATTTATAATGAAAGAAATGTTTAATATAGAATATAAGGAAAAGAGCTTTGACTATAGTGGGATGTTTAAATAGCACCTCATATCTCATTATAGTATGGTAGCACAACTATGGTAGAATTGAAGGAGGAATTGATTTATCTGTGAGAACTGAATATGAGAAAAATAAACCATTTATATATAAAGGAGGAGATAATTCCAAACAGAAGAAGTGAGAAATGAAAATTTAAGCTTGTAGATTATGCCACCTTCTAGTACTCTCTGTTCTACTATGTACCAATTATACCTAACATGTTCCTCAGCCTGTTTAATTTCTACAACTATTCAAACTACTCATTCAAAATATATGCCCATCATCAGAAATTATTAATGCTTATATCTGCTGAGTACTGAAAATGTTTATATCTGTTGAGTATCTGCAAATGACATATGCATTCACATCTTCTGTAGTTCTGAGTGAGCTTCAGTAAATCCAATGGGAGCAATTATCATTGAACTACATGTTAACTGTAGGTAATTTACCTGTTCTAGAATTTGTAAAACCATACCTTCACTGCTTCCAAATTATCATGGACTCTCTATGGTGCCAGCAAGGGTACAGAGCAAGTTCTCGATGGTTCTGGCAGATGGAGTAAAGGGGGAGTCCTGGAGCCCTCGGTGGCTTTTTTAGTCCTTTATTATGCCATTATATCAAAGGCGACCAGGTACATGGCAGGCATGGGTGCCGGGAGGCTAGGAGGCATCTCACTCTCTCGGCTCCTCCCCTGCTCTTCTATTCAGCTGCTTTTGTTTTGCTTCTAGTGCTGGCGTCCTCATGACGCCGCCCTTATAAGCCCATGTCTAAGCCCAGGTGCACTCACTTGTGCATGCCTACTTAGGCATGTGGGCAGCACCGCAGGTGTCCATCATTACACCAATGGTGGGAGGGTGGAAAAGCCTGATAACGTTCCTCTGACCCTACACTCTCCCACCATGATTTCCAATGACCTTAAGTAAAAGGAGATCACATGGAAAGAGAAACTAGATAGACTCACAATCCCGATCATTAGTTAAAAATCATTAGTTAAAAAAGTGGTTAATGAGGAGGAGTCCACCCTCTGCCAAAATTAAAATAAAAGTTTCTAATTTAAAAACTCAGTTTGAAAATATTTCAGGTTTAGGAGGTCTCTATAAGTAAGAAAAATACCATGGCAGTAAACACAGATAAATTTCTGTAATTGCGAACAGCTTTCTCCCAGACCTGCATTAGTGCTTTTTGTCATTTGATTTGACAAGACACCATGTATACATATTTGAAATAAAGCAAATGAAAAATAAATTATAGTATTTTATCATTTTTTTCTGTTATGTTTATGTGATACATAACATTTTTATACAGCTCAAATTGATCATCAATTCCAATTTATGGTTTTAGATTGATCAAATAAATTTTATGAAATGTTTATCACATAACATATTCTCTAAATTTTCTTACAGCATTTATCATTTACTCATGCAATATATATATACATACAAAAGAAATTTAAAAACAAGCACTGTGTTCTATTTCATATTTCCAAAATAGAACAATATACAAAAGAATAGATCAGTTCATATATATGTAGGTCAGACATTTTTAAAGTATGTATCACAAAATCATCTGTTTATGATCATATGCAAAATTCAAATAGAGCATTAGGAGAGACATATTGAATTCAGTCCCCATCCCCAGGTTGGATGAGTCACTGGAAAGATTGTCAGGACACTGCAGCATCTCTTACAGCATCTATTATTTATTGCAGTGAGAGGATACAAAAGTGAAGAGAGGAGTGCATAGGGTGAGGGATGGAGGAAACCAGGTTCAAGTCCTCTTCCAATACTGTGATAAATGAAGGATTTGATTCCTATGGCAACTAGTTATGACAACACACGTCAAGTGTTGTTGACTAAAGCTCATTAGAGATTCGGTGCTTAAGGTTTCTATTGGCTGCTGATCACTTGGGTTTTCTCTCTCCAGATTTACCAAAATTCCAGACTCCAGAAGGAAAGCAAGCAGATGTTCTGTATAAACCAGATTGTGTACAAAGTAGTTTAGGTAGAGCGATTCACTCTTAATTAGGAAATGTTGGGAATGTTTAGGAACTCCTTGTTCTCAGATGGTAAACAAGAACCGAGCAGGTCTCTCTAAGGATAGCAGTGTGGATCCTGTGTTGTTGACCTGTTCTGCACAGTAGTTAAAAGCATAAGTTTATAATCAAATGGCCCTGGGATCATATCACATTCTACTGTTTATATTGACGTGACCTTGGCCAAGTTATCTAAACACATTGAATGCCTCGATTTTATCAGCTGTTAAGCAGGCAGATACGTGATTGGATTGCCATGAAAGTCATATGCAATAATGCATCTACAGTTCTTAGCACACTGCTTGCAAATAGTGTTAGTTTGATAATAATAGTGTGTTTGTAATAGTGTGTTTGGCAACTACCTTTATAGAGCTTAGAATAGAATGTCTGAATAAGATTCAAACAAATGAAACACTACTAAAGTAAATAAATATTTTGTTTCCTGTGTGTGTGTTTGTGTGTGTGTGTTATCAACTGTAAGTGCAAGAGGAGTTTACAGAATGGGCAAACATATTCTGTGCCGAAGACCAGCTACAGCAGAAGGCCAGGTCCCCAAAGGATGGAACAGCATTGGCGAGGGAGGAGGGTCCAGGGTTACAAAACTCAAGTCGGGGTTTGGTGTGTCGCCTTGCCGCTAAGTCTCAGCAGGCTTTTATTTTATATATTACAAGCAGGCAGTGGGATTACATCAATGTGTGCATAGAGCAGGAAGTTAACAAACATCACATTTTTTCAAGAACAGCTTGGGGTCCCGCAGCCTCCATTCAAGTTTTATGACACATACCATTTTGAAGTAAAGTTTACATCCAAAACACGTTCTTAACAATATCTTAATCCACACAGTTACTGATCAGTGTTAAAGAGGACAAAGCAACTTTGTGCAAATACAAGTAAATATTTTGTTTACTCTGAGTGTAAGATAGACTATCAATCACAATGTCTAAGATCAAACTAATGTCAATACCTAAAAAGCTACAGGCCCTCAATCAAAGGGAGATACTGAGGTCTTAGTTACCTCTAAACCTAATATTTAGTCTTTCAAGGGAATCACTAACTACATCCTAAAACTAATTAGGGAGTTTTTTCTATGTATGATCTCAGCTTAAGTAGAACAAAGGCAAAAGGA
>JAGFMF010011752.1:2045177-2102926 GCA_019455555.1 Galemys pyrenaicus
TTTCCTATAGTAAATATTTAAGTCTGAGAGACTGCCTAAAGACTAACTTTTGGGCTTGTAAAACAACCATATTTTGCTCCTTCTGGCTCCATGGTCTTTTTAAATTAGTAGCAGCCTTTACCAGTCGTAAAGGTTTGTGTTGGAGTAAATGTATTGCATCCATCTATTTCGTTTAGCAAACAGCCAAATTTACAACTGCCCCCGTGGATGATGTTCCAGCAAACACGTTTTCTATAACTTTTAAAGTTTTAATTATTACATCAGCCAAAACAAAAGGGAGTCCAAAGGGGGGCCAACTGTGGAACCTCTGACTTTTCAGGGCAGTTCCTCTATGATGGGCCTTTGCCTCACGTCATAGTTAGGTGGCCCCCATCAACTCTGGTTTATAACAATCCACAAAAGCTTCTCTGTCAGAATAAATATTCCTTTGCTAAGTGTTAGGGAACCACAACCATTCAAAAAGTAGCTTTTGAAGGCAAAGGAGTAGCTGAAATATGGGTGATACCACTTTCTGATGAATTCCTCCTTTACAACTTCATAACTAGGATCAAAGTGGCTGTTATATTTGATGTTAAAAAGTCTGAGACAGAGCTGAAGATCTGAAGAAATTAGTGGATATGTCAGCCTAAGTCACAGCCTGATACTTTTGTGAATGTTTTTGGAAATAAGACTTTATAACTCATGCACTAATATTTCCCCTTTCTTTTTTGAAATGCTTTTAAGGAAATAAAGCACTTTGATAAACAATATCAATGCTTTACTGAGATGTAGGCTCAGCTATAACTCTCAGCAGGTAGAGTTCTTTTTTGACATAACTAATCATTAAACACCATGATTACCTGAAAAATACATGCTGAGTAAAAACTTCCGGAATGATTAAATTAATAAATTAATGCGTGAGCTCTGAATATAATTAGACCTAAAATTCATCAAAAAGGGACACCTGTGAGGCTAGCTCATGTTTAACGAAAATCACATCTGATAATAATGTATTTATTTGAAACTTCTTCCTTCTTTTTCTTTTTTTTTTTGAAAAGCCAAACAAAAGGCACACTCAAGAAATCTCTCTGTAAAATTGAGGCTACTATAGAGGGTGGGGAAAATGGAGAAAATATTGATGCACTATTGTGAAGTTTATGGGTGTCTTGGTGGTAGAGGGTGTGGTGTGGTAATGTACATCTGAAAAGCTGAGATCCTATACCTCTGAGTCATATAGAATAAAAAAAGAAAGAAAGTAAAGCAAGATATCATCTTCTTTATTAATAAAGTAAACTGTTTTTAATAGGATGAAGAGAGCTCCTGGATTATGTTGTGTTTTAGATTTATGATACCTCCTCAAACTAATACTTGGCATGAAAGATTCTTTACAAAATAAAGTATATTTTATCCTATATCATAATTTCAATTTTGATTCATAACTATTACAATGTAGAAAGAGTTTGACATGTCTGTTAGATATAGACATCTACATTATGGGGTAAGAGGCTTCAATTATTTCTAAGTAGAAGACAAAAAGTATATATTTTTCTGACTAGAAAAACACTATAGATGAATTATGTAAATATAATCCTCATAGAATGTAATTTAAATAAACTATATAAAATAAAATAAAATCATGGTAACTTAGAACTCTCATTGCATCATGACAGATGTGTTACTGGAGAAATTATTGAATCCTTATAAAAAAAATGCCAACATCTCTAAATGCTTTCTTTAGTGGCTACTTTTAATAAATCTCAGTAATGGTAAAAAGACTTGATATGGTTATCATAGCCTACAAATATATCAACAATTATTTTTCATCACTGTAAATTAAGTTGTGATTTATGGCCTATGTTGAAATGTAAATTTATAACATTTAGGCAACCACACTTATAAAATGTTGTGACCAATTAGTCCATTTGTTAGTTATCCAGACAACACAAAAAATTGGTACACATAATATAAATAATACAGTGGAGAGATTATTGTTATTAGTCCAAATAATTGATTAATGCCTTTGAATTCATACTGACAGTATAGCCTCTATCATATCATCCATCACAGTTTATAAAGTAACTTGTTGATTATTTCTTCCCCTGGATTATAAAACATTGACAATTATAGTGTGCTTTTATTTTTTTATTCCTGGTATGTGCCAACTGGCTTTATCCAAGCAGCTCAAGAAATATTGCACTGAACTGATTTGAGGTGAATTGAATTGGCTAACTTAAAAAAAATGTAGGAATGCATAGTATAAAATTTCCAAACCTACGTCCAATAATTAATCAAATTTAATCAATTTATTCTGACTCTCTTACAATGCTTTTTAATGAAGATGCTCATTTCTTGAAATGTGTACGTGGTGTATTCATGTAATTTTCAGGTGACCTTTACCATATCAGAGAGAGAATTCTATTCTTCACAGGTTTTTGTTATACAAATTTACTGGCATTTATTAACATAATTATATATTTATCTATGTCCTGTTGAAAAACTTTTGTATCAAAGCTGAGTATTATGATAATAAACTAGATTTAAAATACTTCTAATTTATTATTTTATGTGCTTTCGTTTACGTGATTTAAAAAAAAAAAACAGTAAACTGATAGGGAAGTGTTGGAACGTTTTGATTATATTCCATGTGAGATAATAACTTTTCTTTGCTCATTAAATTTTACTTTCTCCCTAACCTTCTCTGTACTGCAGGTCCCATAAGTAGTGTTTTGGTGAATAAATATGGTAGCCGCCCAATCGTAATAGTTGGAGGCTTATTATGCTGCTTGGGAATGGTTGCTGCCTCTTTCAGCAGCAGCGTAAAGGAACTTTACCTCACTGTGGGATTCCTGGGAGGTAAGTTGAGTTTTGTTTCCTACTTGCTTTCTCCTTAGCAGTTCCATTGTTTGCAAAGCTCTGCAAGAAGCACCAAAAATGGAAAATTCTTATTTCTTGGATTCCCTTTTTATAACAGTTCCTAAAGTATTCAAATATCTTAATGTGTTTTCATCTAGTATATTGAAATACAAGCTACAGAATGCTCAAACTCATTTCAGAAATTGGGGGAAAAAGTCATATAACTTATGTGTGCATCAACAAGAAAACAGCTTTGGTTTGTTTTTACTGTTTCCCTCTTCAGTTAGGGTGCTATCATGGACACAGACTATTGGGCACATAAACAGCTCCATTTAACAAAAATAACCCTTTACTTATTACTATTCAGAGTATCTGACTTAGTACTCATAATAGATTAAAAAATACTTATCACTCAAAAGATATTTTCTGGACGCTCTTGTTTAGCTTTAACAATATTAGTGTTGTCTATATCGTGGTTAGTGGTGATCTGGTTGGTATACCTTCTTTTCCTTACTATATTATTTTAAAAGTTTTTGTAAGGCATATTTGTCACTAAACCCAAATATTTTTAAAGGACATCCTGTCCTTTTTGATTATAGCTGTTTTTCATGTAATAGTGCTCTCAACATCAAACTGACCTTTCTATGTACATTTGGAAATCATTACTTTTATTAACCTCAATATCAAGTGCGGTAAACAATTCTACATTCACAGTTTTTAGAAAAAAATAAACAAGTATATAAACAAATTCAGTCTTTCTCTTATGTCTATAAATATATTTTCCTTTTGTAGTTGTGTTAGATTTGTCTAAATTTGCACTTATGTATTTGATGCACTTTTCCATTTGATGGAAAAATATGTAGATATAGTAAAATCTACAATAGTAGTGATGTTTAAAGTATTTCTCTTTACAGTCTACCCCCAACTCTCTTCTTTTTGTTATGGCAAAAATTACTGTTTGAAATTGCAAATAGGAATCTTCATATTAAAAATTGCCATAGTGGAGAGTATGCCTTTTACTTTTTAGAGAGATACTAAATGTTGCATTTACCTATAGAATTCAGTTGGACTTACTAGCTGTGTTAGAGAAAAGATAATTTTGGTATTACTGTGTCACAAATATCAATGGCATTTTGTTATTCTAACTTCAATTCCGTTGCTTTGGTCTTGAGAGCTTTGGTACTATTAGTTGAACATTCAATCCAGCTACAAGGGATTTATTTTAAACCATTACGCCTTGGGTTTTGGAAATCAGACTGTCTAGCTTCCAAACCTGACTTAGCACATCTGACTATGGGGCCAGAGATAGATGAACCTCATGTCTCAGCGTCCTTGTCTTTACAATGGAGAAAGTGGTAGCTCTTTCCTTTGGGAGCTGTTGGAATGATAAATGTAAAAAAATCATAGTACTTTACAAAGTGCCCAGCATTTTGGGTTTTTTTCAACTAAGTTTTAGTAAATAATGATAATTGCAATATCATTCACATGATGTCTTACAGTTATAGAATTACTTGACTTTGGTAAACCACACTTTTTTTTGTTGTTGTTGAAGGAATTGGAATTTGAGTAGTCTAAATATTTTTTCCATGTACACATAGTTAAGTAGTTGAGACATTCAAATCAATTTTCTTTTTTTTTTTTTTCATCATTGTAGAGTAGGAAATAAATGTCAGCTATCTCCTAAGGAAATCTGAATTAATACCTGAAGGCAAAAATCAGGGGGAAAAATGGAGGAAGAGGGGGTAAAAATAAAGAAATTTTAATTTTGAACTATAACTCCTGGGTTTTAATTTGGGTTCCTCCACTTGACAAGTTTCATTATTTGTGTATTGGATATACTTGCAACTAACCTATTTTACTGGTAAGGTTGAGGTAGAGTCAGAAAATATGCCCTGTTATTCCCCCAAAGCATCTACTTGCTTCCTTTGTGTCATCTTTTAAGGACCTACCCATTCATAGAAATGTTTGTATTAAAGGGTTTGAGTAAGTACTTATACTCAGTATTGAATGTCAAAGAATTTGAAAAGTTAACCACTTTGCAATGCTGTTCCAATATATGCAAATTAGCAAATGCAGAAGAATTGTAAAATGAAATCATTTTAAAATACTAACTATAGGAACATGTCTAGGTTAAGTAGAAAGAGGTAGCTGATATAAAGCAATTTTAGGTAGTTTTAAAACAAGCTATTCATTACTATTGATAAATTGTATGTTGGCAAGATTTCAGAAGTAGTTCATTTCTTAAAGGCAGTGCTAAGCACTGCCAAGGAGTTCCCTCAAGAGCTAGAGATTTTTGACTCCTAAAAATTGGCTTTTATCCCTAAAATAGGAGTATTTTTCAAGCAAAACAGTGTATTTATTTTTTAGTTAGCATACATGTGAATCTATATGCATGAACTATAGAATGTGAGGAATTAGAGTGTGAAATTATATGCTTATTACTCTTTTTATTATTTGCATGGTTTTGAAAGAAATTTCTTGGGAGATATAAGATTTTTTTTAAATGACAGTTTTTTTGATCTATTCACATTCCTTCAATTCTAAATATATAGTGGAATGTATGTATGTGGGTATATATTATATATACACATATGTGTGTATATTATATATACATATACATATATGCATAATTATATATAATATGTGATATATACCCACATAATATATATATAGGAAAAGATTAATTCATCTGAGGAATTCAGTGATTGTGATTAAAAATTAATAATTTTATCCTAGATTCAATATTGAAACAACAGTAGAAGTTCTTGGTTTTACTTTGTGCTTTCACATGAGAGGAATATGAAACTGTTATAGATACTGTGGCCAGTTTGAGGGGTGATTTCTGTTGTGAGTTGCCTAATGTATCTGTTTTTCTTCTTTTTATTTTGTTCTTTAGGCTTAGGTCTGGCCTTCAACCTGCAACCAGCCTTAACTATAATTGGCAAATACTTCTATAGGAAACGACCTGTGGCAAATGGATTGGCAATGGCAGGAAGCCCTGTTTTTTTAAGTACACTGGCTCCTTTCAATCAGTACCTTTTGAATACTTTTGGTTGGAAAGGGAGCTTTTTGATTTTGGGGGGCATATTGTTGAATGCTTGTGTGGCTGGAGCCCTCATGAGACCAATTGAACCCAGACAAACCACTTCCAAGACTAAAATTAAGCTTGACACAGCATCAGATGATGCAAGTGTGAAAAAAAGCCATAAGAAGATGTCACTATATCAAAAAGTCAATAAGTATTTAGATTTCTCCCTTTTTAAGCATAGGGGATTTCTGATATACCTATCAGGAAATGTCATCATGTTCCTAGGGTTTTTTGCCCCTGTTATATTCTTGGCTCCATATGCTAAGGACAAGGGAATTGATGAATATTCTGCAGCCTTCTTGTTGTCTGTTATGGCTTTTGTTGATATGTTTGCTAGACCTTCTGTGGGATTAATTGCAAACTCCAAATTTATCCGGCCCCGAATTCAATACTTCTTCAGTTTTGCAGTCATGTTCAATGGATTGTGTCATCTCTTGTGCCCACTAGCACAAGACTACACAACTCTCGTATTATATGCTGTATTTTTTGGCCTTGGATTTGGGAGTGTTAGCAGTGTCCTTTTTGAAACTCTCATGGACCTTGTTGGTGCACCAAGGTTTTCCAGTGCGGTGGGGCTCGTCACTGTTGTGGAGTGTGGTCCAGTTCTCCTTGGCCCTCCCCTGGCTGGTAAGAATATTGCGTATCAAGGAAAGCAAAAATGTTTAAAATTAATATCTACTAATATTCATTTGTTGGTAGTGAATACATGAATAATATGGTTTGTGATAGTAAATCGAATAACTAGAGATTGGGGGATGTTAATTCTAAATTTTATTGTGTATTTTTAAATTTCATAGTTGACTTAGATTTAAGTGTGTTTCAGGGTCTGAGTCTATGAACTTGATTTTTGAAGTGGTCTTTGTTTAGTGTTAGACTAAATGTTATAAATTTTAAATAAATATTATATTTAATATTACACATATTACATATCATTTGTGAAACCTCTCTTGCGGAATCCCCTGTATATTGTTTTAAGACAGAACTTGGGTATTCATTTAAGGCTCTTGGCCTGCCCCCTAGTGGTCAAAATAATTGCTGGACTAAACATACTTTTTTTTCAACTATTAAAATCAATTTTTAAATTACTTCCTATCTGACATCAAGGAACCATCTTGAGAATGGGAAAATACATTTTTAATTTGTTAATATAAGACGTTAGTGATCTTTTGCTTTTCTCTTGTTCACTTGGTCAGAAATTAGTGGAGTAGTCTGACAGTGTTGTCGAAGAGGTTCAGTTAAAACTGTTTTGTATAGTAGTTAAGAATATGAAGTTCAGACATACCTGGGTTAGAGTCCAGATTCTGCCAATTACTGGCTATGAACTATGGTCACATTAATTCTCAGAGTTCTTATAAGAATTAAATGAGAAACTGTAAGTTAAGAACATAGTCTACTCCTTGATTTAGCTATATGTAGAGGAAGTAAATATCTTGCCCTATCAGGTACTTTATGTCCTTGTGTCTTTCTTAAGGAATATATTTTTCCCCTCTTTTTTGAAAAGATAGGAAATAAGAAAAGGATAAAACAATCTCAATATATATGTTGTAAATAAATAGGTTGATAAATTTATAGTGTGTGTAGACATTAAAATTGTGTCTTACAGGTATGTTTTTGAACCTATACACACATATGTATCTATTTTATGTGGTTGTACATTTTTTGTTTATAAATTTTATCAAGGTAAATAATTTTTAATAAATTTAATGCTGTAGGTACCTATAGATGTTTTTACTATGCATATATGGAATTATGAATCTAAGTTTTCTTTGTAAAATATCATTTACTATTAAATAAGCAATAAGTACACACTGTGGGGAAGGATTTATTTTAAAAGTTTTTCATTTTTTGACTGCTTAGTTATGCTAACTTAAAGTCTGTTCTTTGTTCTTCAGGTCAATTGGTGGATAAAACTGGAGAATATAAATACATGTATATGGCCTGTGGAGCTATTGTGGTTCTAGCAAGTGTGTGGCTGCTCATTGGTAATGCTATAAACTATAGATTGCTTGCAAAAGAAAAGAAGTTGGAAGAAGCAAGGAAGGAGAAAGTGCACAGCCCTGATTCCACAGAATCTGAACCGCTGAACAAAAGTAAACACTGTGAAGTTAGTATCAAAAGTACGGGAGAAGGGAGTGCACCTTCAGAAAGAGAAACTAATATTTAAAAAGAATCACACCGCAAATTTCAGTGTTTATAACTTTCCTAGGAATTTTTTTCCCCAAATATCAGATTTTTTATTGTTGTAGTGAATCATACTTAAGGATGGAGATATTTTTCTCAGTGGCAAATTTTAAAGAAGTTTGTTTTTAAAAAATTATTTGGGCGCTTAAATTTTGAGATTTTACATATAGAGTATCTATATAATGGATTTAATTATGTAAGTGACTCTGGTTGTGGTGGCTGAAATAATTTTAAAGTCTTCTAGAGACTTCCAGTCTTGATTATAGAGATGTAAATGCAAATTCTGGTGTAAGTAGTTAGAAGGAATATGTTTAATCTCATAAAGTAACCCCTTTCCACATTTCATTTTTCTGTTTGACACTAAGGTATCAAATTGAATTGATGGAAAATGAGCTTTTCCCTTCCTGTATGCATACATGTGTGCTCCATTCTCTTGCTCTCACACACACACCACAATTATGCACATAGTCATAGAGTGTCTGGTGAAAAAAAGACAAGTTCAAGGGGAACATTAACACTGTAATTTTTTAAATAAAAGGAAAATCCATGGGAAAAAATGTATTATATCTGCATTGTGCTTTACAATGTGGATTGTAAAGACCCAACAAAAACATGGGTGAAAATGAAGATGATGTTAATTTCAAATTGCAGCTAACTGCTGTAAAAAAAAAAATTGCATTTTAAAAATAAATTTGAATAAAAGAAAAAACTCCACTTTAAACAATTATTTGTGAGCACTGTTAGTTTAATTCACGCACAAGATTTTTTTTGTAGGGAGGCAATTAGTATCTGGTGCTAGAGAACAGAACCCTCAAATAATTTTCAGAACCTTCAGTTAATGTGTAAATCAAGTTAAAAGCCTAAATGACTCCTAGCAATAAGCTATGCCCATTGATTTTAAAAGATATTACTTAGAAATCCATCATTTGATAATCAGAGATTTCTTTTAAACAGAACTTAATTTAGATAAACCATAAAACTACAGCCTCAAAGTGGAACTAGTCAGAATCCTGACTGACAGGTTTACAAATAGGTCAAGTTCTAATTTTTCCCAGCATATAGTGATGATCAAAAGATTACTGTTGTGAGTAATCCATCTGATTAAAACCTACTAAGAGTGGGAGGTGCTTCTAATGAGGCTTCTAAGCGCTTATTTCTCTCCTCTCCCCAAAATGCAAAAGCAAAAAAGAATGGAAACTACAGACTTTTAAACTCAGTCACTGAAAATACCTCATTGTGTAAGAACAGCACTTGAATTCCCTCCTCCCAGGGTTAGATCTCATGCTGCCTGTAAACATCACTAAGCCAGGAGAATGTAAGAAAAGGCTTCTAGAACTGAAGGCTGAGTGTGACTTGATAGACACTTGTGCAGTTAGGTATAGTTCAACATGATGGTAAGAGGCAGGCAATATTGCAGCTCAGGTTAATAAATAGGAGATTCTCATTTCCATAACTATATGAAACATCTAGGAATCTGAATCACTTTTGAATACAGAGGCATATGATAGTTCTGTTTGTTCAGAACTATAAATACGATTTTGAATGAAAAAAGTGTTTTTAAACAAGAAGAAATTGCATATTATGACTAGTTATAAATATTTATATCTAGAATCTGAAATTTAAATTAAGTTCATGATTAATAAAAGCATTTAGTGCTGATTATTGAAGTGATGTCACTCTTAAGATAGCGAAAGGAATTTGCAGTTCTTTTTTTTTTAAATTGCTGTAGAGGTAGGTGCTATTCTTATTCCCTATAAAATTGCACCTGGATATCAAACTTTTGTGATAGTTAATGCTAAGGATTTGATTTGTAAATGTATGCACTGTTTAAGTGTGTGAATTATACCTAAGTAAGCTATATAAAATTCCATAATTCATTTGACATTTACTTATTTACATGTGAAGAAGTATTCATATTTGTGCCAATAAAATAGGCTAATAAATCAGGGAAAATGTGACAATATATGGCTATTTCAATTTAATTCTATCTAATCTTCAGTCTTGAATTAGCTTTTTTGTATTAGTGCTTTTATAGCCTGACTCGTCACAAGAAATGCAGCATCATAAATTGTGCAGAAATTCTTAAACATTTCCATAAAATGTCATGAATTCTCTGAAAATACACATTTAAATTAGCGAAGATATCAGACTTCAATGGTAAATAAACAGCAAAGTAATAATCGTGAAGCTGTAGGTCAAAGGCTAACAGTCCTACAGTCTGCTGGGAATGTGCTGGTGAGTCCATCTCAGCAGCTTCCTCCTAGAAAGGAGGCCTATCTACTCTGATGAGTTTATCAAGGCAAACCAGTTTGTGTTTGTTCTGTTGCTCTTTGGTCATTTTCCCTAACTTTTCATTTCTAACATTGATTTTATTAAATTGTTAGAAAAGAGAAAGGGAAGTAAAATTGCACATTCAAAGCGCATGATACGAGGTATACAGTCCTGCCTAGCAGCTCACTGCACACATGACAGATATGCACGTGTGCCAATTCCTGTACATAAGCACCAAAACGTTAAATCAGAACACACTTGAAGCAGTGATGTAAACTCACATCCAGGATTTAGACCTGTACAAGGGCAAATTAAACTTCTCTACATGTTCACTCTCCCCATTCCTTTGAATTTGTTATCTTTGAAGCCCCTTTTGTGTCCCACACTGTCATTATAGAATGGTACAGAGGGAAGTAAATATAAACCAGGCTATCACATAGTCAAGTTTAAGTTTTTTCATGTGTGCAAACTGAGCATCCCCTGTTATCCACTATTTCACCTTACATATGTCTACTTATAGAATGTTGGTGACAGACTTGCTCTAACCCTACACTCCTTCCCAATCTTTTTATGGGTCTAATCAGCACACATTTGAGGGTCAGTGGTTCATGCTCATGTACTTTATATTGGGAGATATGATTTTTTCTCAGTGTGAATTCATGTGGTTCATAAATTTCAGTTCTCTATTTCCAACTACCTTGGTTCATGGGCTCCTCTTGAACATTAGGAAATAAATAGACTATATTTGCCTGACTACATATTTTTAATTTACTCATCCTTTGAGAGCATATAACAATTTATAATATAGAAGAGACCACAAGATGTGTGATATAAATATAAGTTTTCTTACTGATGTTATAAAACACAGCAATATCCTTAATCAGTGAGTTGACACTTAGTTTGCATTTGGAAACATAGATTAAAAACTCTCATATGTAAAATGTTGTAGACTTTTAACAAAATTTAAAAGCATGATTATTACAGTTTCGTTAGGGAGAAGGCATGCAAAGTGGGAAACTAAATTATGTCATGCATTTAGCCTATATAGTAAGTTTTAATATTCAACATAAATGAATCATGGGTAGATATTAGTGGTCTGAATAACAGAAGAGGGAAACAAAACAAAAAAAGACATACAAAGAAGTTCAGAAATAATCCAGAAATCAAAGGTAACAGGATGTAATAGAACCAGAAGTGAAACTCAGTTTTATCTCAAAGCATAAAGAGCCCATAGGCTGTTAATGTTAGAGATGCAGAAGCAAAGTCAAGTAAAATAAAGACACAAAACTTTAAATATTACATTGTAAGTCAATAGATTTAACTGTAATTTGCATTAATTTTATTTAATGTTTATTAGAAATTGTGTTTGCTATAACCTAAGTATCTATTTTCAGGTTGCCTGCTTTTCTAGCCAATGCAGCTTAAAAAAAAAAAGAAAAGCAAAACAAATAGTAACACTTGCATAATAGTCATAAATTGCTTCTATTTGTCCTTTTTAGTGAAAATAATGGCATTATATGACTTAGGCAGAATATATTTTCTCTGAGGTTGGATTTAGAAGAAAAATGTTATTTTTTATGAACAATTCCCATATTTGTTGCTACTTACTATGACTCAAAAATAAAAAAGCACTTTCTATGAAACACTTTCATAATCTTAGTGATTCCCATTTTTAGGATTTTTCCAAGCTTCCAAAATTATAAATATTAGAATATCTGTATTGTCATTCTCCTTTCTTTCCATTAGTTTTATTGAGAAAACAAGTGCCATTGCTTTTGTCCTCTCCCTCTAAATTTTTGACATATCTGGGGTGTAGCTCTCACTAGCTCTATTTCAGATGGTGGGCACACTTCCAGAGTCTTGTATCCTTCACATAGTCACAATGTCGTATCTTGTCTTACTTGTGATTTACAGAGATAGTCGTGTTCTGGAGCTAACAGTATATATTTTTGCTCAGTATACATTTATGACTATTCATATTCAAAAACTTTAGTGACTGTAGGCTTACAGTCACTTTTCTAGATAAGGAACGTGTTTATGTTCTAGAGCATTTTTCTTTGTTAACATGTTTTCCATGTGAATGTTAAATATATCATTTAGTGTGATTTTAGAACATTTAGAAAAATTGATCATCTTATCTTTGACACTTATAATCCTGAGTGTTTCTAATTTTCTTACAATGACTGACAACTTTGAGAAACAAAGTTTACCATCACAGTATAACACCATTACACATCATCCTTCAGGCTGTTGCAATGAAAGGTTATTACTGATACATCATACCAACTAGATTCCTTACCACAACGGTACCCAATACCAAAGAGCACAGGAATTATTTAGATAAAAGTTAAACTCACAATCATTTCTTGTGTCTTTTATTAGGTTTTGATTTCTCCATGTGTATAATTTTATGTTTGAAAATGTTCTTATAAATTGAGAGCCCCAACTATTACTAATTAATTGAGAATGCTTATACAAATAAAAATCATAAACAATCTCTCCTGATAAGCAAAAATGAATAATTTGTCAAGTTCATGTCCTTTATTGTAGTTCATATTTTTCTTCTTTACTATCAATTGCTTTTGCACTCTAGGTTGTAACTTTAAGTTCCTCCTACATTTGGTTTCTTTCTGTCTTCTCTTTCTGCTTTTCTT
The DNA here is from genome assembly GCA_019455555.1 of Galemys pyrenaicus. Lineage (NCBI taxonomy): Eukaryota > Metazoa > Chordata > Mammalia > Eulipotyphla > Talpidae > Galemys > Galemys pyrenaicus. The sequence continues at coordinate 2,058,204 of JAGFMF010011752.1, forward strand.
CACTTATAAACTTATGTATAGTTTGTGGAAGAATTGTTGTAGCATTAAGAATGATACTTTTAGTTCTCACTTTAAGAGAAAAAGTAATACTACAAAAATAATTTTTTACTTTAATGGGGCATATGGTAATATTTTTAGACCAAATTATTTCTCCCATTGCAATATCATGCTGCTTTAATGCCACCTTCATTCTTTTTCTATAATTATTTTTTTAAAGTGATTTTGTTTTTATTGTTTTGCAATATCTAGGTCAACTTCTTTATCTTTTGTTATAATTATGGACATTTTTAGTAAAAACATTTAGTGTAGAATGGAGACTTATTCTTCCCCTATTTATATGGTCTCCATATTTTTCAGTGTTCATATCTACTTGTTTAGTAAGGTAGTATTCGGTAATATTTCAGTAAGCAATTATTCAGTGACCATGAATTCATTACTATTCCAGCATTTTTTTTCACATTAAAAAAAATTTCCATTGTTTTAAATACAAACATGAAAAAATATTTAGAGAAGATCTGTATGAAAAAGTATTCCATGACCTATTAAGTTGTAAAAAGTTCAGAATGGATAATAAAATTTGCATCTAGAAACTTTTGACTCAGACCCAGTTTATATAACTTGTTTATTAAAGTATAAATTTCTTATATGCAATATATCAAGGGACTTTATTTTTCTATTACATACTAGCTATTTGTAACTAATATCTGAATATTTCTGGATTGGGAGAAAGGACTTGTGAACTGAAGTATTTATTTACTAGATATTATTGTATTTTGATTTGTATTATATTTTGGTTTTGACATTTGTATATCAAATTGCAAATTTAATGTGTTCCATCTCCTCAAGCCTGAAATGTTTGTTAGATATCTGCATTTTTACAGACTAAGACTAGAACGGGCTAAGGATTTTGCCTAGACATATATCTATACTCTAAATAAATCAGGGTTGAAAATTGAAGCCAGCTCTTTTAACTCTTAACCCAATTTTTGATCCACTGCACTACATAAGCCATACTATTTGTAATGATGTACTCGATAGAGTGAATAAATATTTGCCTGGAAACACATATTAAAAAAAAAACTTACTTTATAAATCCTTTATTTCCAAAATGAGTAAATTTTTCACACTGATCATAGTTTTCAAAGTCATGTTTGTAAATTTAATTTGAATGATATTTTCTGATTCCCACAGGATCCAATTCTGAGTAAACTGGATATAATCAGTAGTGAGATGAATGATTTTGCACAATATATCTTGTTATAGCACTATCCAAGCAAAAAATGTACCATGATATCTGTTGACTCCATATGTCAATATTCCATTACTTCTCTTTTTTGCTGATGTTTATGTTTTTAGAAGCATCATTTGCTTATGTGTTTCCCAAAAGTATGTCAGAGCACACAACATGCAATAAAAGTTTATTAAATTACTAAGTTATATGCAAAAAAATATTGACATTGTGTGACCTTGAGGAGAATGCCTCCATAATAGATCTTGATCTAATAATCTTGTGAGGGGCAAGCATCTTAGTAGGATAACAATAATCACAAAATTTCCTGCTTTTAAGATGGCTATTTCACCTAATTAAACAATACTAAAATCTATAAGAGCTGACTAGAAACAGTAAAACTAGAGTTCTCTTATCTTCCTCCATCTTGATCTTAGCTAGATAAATAGTCTTTCCTTAGTTTTTTAAAATTTCATTCCAGAAAAAAATCACTCCTAAATGATTGGTTTCTGGTGGAGGAGAAGAGTGGTTACAATAATGAACTTGTGTAAAAGCAGTAATCTGTACACAGAATTTATGTGCTTAATTTATCTAGAATATTCTAAGAACATACTTTAATAAAAGTTTGGATAAATTCATGTGTCACACTAAAATCTTTGATAAATAGAACCCTGAGCATGTTTTCAGCCAGTGATGTGTTTGGGTAGATTTGGTCAAACTGATATCCATACACTAACTGGCATTGCCATTGTGATGGGGCAAGTTTCCATACCTACAGTGTGTTATCAACTAAATATAAGGTTCCCTCTTATTAATGATGATAAGAACATGGTCATGTGTTAGATATGAGTCAGGTAAAGCGATTCCTATGTTTAAAATGGAAAAGCAGGGTCTTTCTACATATGTGCTTAAATTTAAATTTAATTTGTGAAGCATTTTATTTAAAAGCACTTCCATCCATAGCTTAAACTACTTTGCTGTTGGCTGCTTTTCATAATGAGTTCCTCTAGTTTTTAGGAATTTTTTGAAAATATTTTATTTACTATATATATCTCATCAGAAATATTTCTTTTGTGTTTTTATTACATTTGGGAAAATACTAGAAGTAAGATTGTTGGAATATAAGTTAAACATCATGACATGTTGCTAGTCATATAGATATAAGAAAGACATTCCTGGCAACAGCCACAGTTAACTTTTGCAAGAATTCTTCCTGGGTTGGTTGTGGGGTTTATCTATACAATTATCAATATACATGATCTCTTAGACTGTACTTTTATGATTTTTAAGTAATAAACAAAGTATAGTTGATTTGTCCTGTGGACATTTAAAAGACCACTGAAAGTACTTTATCAACAGTGGTAACTAAGATACCAAATATAAAAAAAAGGTAGCTTTGTTTGGCTCTAAAGATGATTCAGTCAGTCATTTCTACATGACATAAATCATGGCTGTACATATTTCACTTTTCAGAATATAAACACATATAAAATATCTAAACTCTCTTATAGATGAATGTATGTAAAGTGACTGTGATTAAATCTTGGACTGTATATTTCTGTAATTTATATATATTATATATATAAAGCACATATATGTTATATATATAGTTGTGTCAAACTGAGCAAACAAAACATACAGGAGAAAATTAACCAAAAATGAACAAACTGGCATTGTCATAATGTATGTATTTTTTTTAACTAAATATAATGTGGATTCATTTAAATCAGCAATATATCATATTGTCAATCATTATTAAAAGTGTATTCAGTTCAATATAGAGTTACTTCATTTTTAGGCAAATTTGTTTCAATACTGAACTATTTATCATTCAACTTTCATGCACAGTACAGTAGTATGTGGATATCATTTTCTGGGAAAACCTGTTTTGGAATTTCTAAATTTCACTATATAACTAATTTGAAATCGAATGTTGAATTCCTCTGTGTAAGTATATATTTTGCCTGTAATTTTTAGTATGTTTCAAATTCATCTCTTTCTTACTAGACTGTGAGCTCCTTGTGGACAAGGATGTTATCTTAGTTATAGTAACAACTTTAAAGCCTAACCAAGCGTGAGGCAGAGAATAATTCCTTTATTGAAATGAATTGATGAATCTATGTTAAATGAATACTACAGTATTCTGTGTCACAGACTGAATGTATATTAGAAGGATTCTGACTAATGTTCAAAATTAGATACAGAAAGCAACAACTTTAGCATTTTTAATCTTAGAATTAAAAACAGTTTTGACTATTTCATTTTGTCTTTAAATATTCTATGCAAATGCTGAAATATGCAGCCGTTAAACTTCATGTTACATATTAACTAGCTTTATTTTCTTTATTAAATCAGAATTGCTGTATTTAGGCTTACTGCAAATGAATGTTGACAATCATTTTATTGACCAAAGGTGCTACTAATTTGCCAATATTTACCTTGATCATAGTGCTCTGTCTGCTGAGCTTTATTTCTTCTTTTTGTGGGAAGGCAGGGGGAGGAGCCCAAGATTAGAATATCTGTTTTTGTGAATTATGCAAATTAACACTATATGTTCCTTTGTACTCTAGTATTATTGTATTTTAATTATTATTGCTTAATGCTCACTAATTTTTATTGCAGGCCTGTGCTGTTTCGTAGAAAGTATATGCATATATATTTTATGTAATGTGTATGAGGGAAAACCTGGATTGCTTATAAAATTAATATTAAAATGACAAATGTTCCCGTTTAACTTTTGAAGTGATACCTTCACTGCTTTTTCTTAAAATTATCAAATGCTATGCTATTATACAAATTCAATAAAATTTTTGACATCTGTTCAAATGTTTGGACACTTCTTTTTTTTCTAAATATAGATGACTACTCAATGTCAGTGGAAGTCAGACATATTCAAAATGTATGCCATCCTTAAGGACTGAAACGAATGTCCATATTTTTTTTCAGAAGTACTATGTACACTTAATGAACTTACAGAGGGAACACATTAAAATTCAGAAGGACATTACCTGCACCACAGAAATTCCCTTAAACCTCTCCCCAATATATTCTTCCCGCTTTAATTTTTAAAACATTACATTTTAGAATAGCTTTAGGTTCACAGAAAAAATTAAGTAGAAGATACAGAGATTTCCCATATTATGTCCTGGTCTACACAGGCATTGCCTTCCCCATTGTCAACCAACCTTGTAAATGGGTAAATCCCAGTTCAACATGGTGTATAAATCTTTTTATATATTGTTAAACTCAACTTCATAATATTTGCTTGAGGATTTTTACATTTTATTCATGAAATGTATTGATATGTAGCTTTTTTTATATAAAGTTTTTGATTTTTAGTTGGGGTAAGGTTGGCCTAATAGAATGATAGAAGTTCCCACTACTTTATTTTCCAGGAAATTTGTAAAGAATTGGTAAAGAATTTGTAAAGAATTTTTCCTTCAATATTTAGTAGATTGCACCAGTGAACTCTTTTGGGTGCTTTCTATTTGGGTTATTAACTATTGATTCAATTTCTTTAATAGATATAGATCTACTCAGATTTTCTCTCTTCTTGTGTGAGTTTTGAGAAATTGTGTGTTTCAATGAATAGATCCATATCACCTAGGTTAGAATAAGTCATATTTAGTATTTCTCTGTAATCATTTAATGTTTATGGGATTATTCAAAATAGCTCTTTGTTATATTAGTATTATGTCCTTTTTTTTGTGGTTAGCTTAGCTAGAGGCTTATCAATTGTATTGATAATTTCAAGGAAATAGCTTTTGGTTTCATTGATTTTCTATATAGATTTACTTTATCAATCTCTGCTTTATTTTTTATTAGTTTTCATCTGCTGCTTTTGGGTTTACTTTACTATTCTTTGACTAGTTTTCTAAGGTGGAAGCTTAGGTGATTGGTTTTTGAACTTTCTTTTACAATATTTACATTGAATGATATAAATTTTGTTCTAGGAACTTCTTTCACTGTATTCCAGCAAATTAAAAAAATTGTATTTATTTTTATTTAGTTCAAAGTATTTTTAAGTATCTCTGAGGATTTCTTCTTTGACCCGTAGATTACTTAGAAACATAATTATTTATAAACCCAAAGATTGAATATTTTCTAGGTATCTTTCTATTATTGGTTTCTTATCTAAAACCATTGTGGTTTGATAACAGACATGGATTCTACTATTTTAAATTTGCTAAAATGTACATTTTGGCCTGGAATGTGGCTTATGTTAGTGAATTTTCAGTGTGAACTTGATAAGAAAGTGCATTCTGATACTCACCATTCTGACAAGTGTATGTTGATCTCTAATTGGGGTTATAATTTGCATTTCCCTAATCATAACTAACTATGAACATGTCTTCATGTGCTTGTAGGCCATCTGTATGACTTCTTTAGAAAATCATGTATTCATACCATCTGTCAATATTTTATTGTGCTTTTATTTCTTGTTAAAGCAATATATGTTCTAGTTTAAAGCAATATGCATCTGTACATTCAATGCAGCACTATTTACAATAGCCAAATTAGGGAAACAGCCTAAATGCCCAACGACAGATGACTAGATTAGGAGATGTGGTATGGATGCACGATACAACAATACTCAGGTATAAAGGAAAAAAAATAAAAAAGATTAACTGTTGCCATATTCAGTAACATGGATGGAACTGAAGGGGATAATGCTAAGTGAAATGACAAATATCACATAATTTTGATTATCTGATAAATATAAGGAAACAACACAAAGGGCCAGTCAAAAACCTATCCCAGAAGTTTGACTAAAAAACTGAGTCTCTTAGAGGAAGAGGCAGAGGATATAGAAGAGGGAGGGCACACAATAGACTACAGTGGAGGATTATGGGTGCCTTGGTGGTTGGTGAGTGTGCGTTGGTATCACACACCTGAATAGGGGGAGAGCCTACATTTCTGAATCATACACAGTGTTGTAAAATATGCTATTGCAATTAAAAAAAAAATATATATATAAAAGAAAATTAGCAGCACCCTCATCACTGACTTCAATCCATCCAGCCTTCCACTTATCCTGTACCTAGGGAATATTTAACAAATCTTGGATATTGCTTGATGAACTGTAATTTTTAATTGGACTTGAGATGACATTTCCAATCTCTTCTTTTTCTTTATTGCATCATTACTAAAAAAGTTAAAAAATATAATAACAGTATCCCCATCAATAAGATTTGGCAAGGCTTTATTTCTACCCCCAATGGAAGAATTATTTCTTGCCCTTAAGATTGTGAAGTTGTAATTTTTACAATTTAATTGCTATTAATTGATGACATATACTACAAAAAAAGATTTTAATAAAACAATCCTTCTGAAATAATTGAACAAAGTGTCTTTAATTGTGCTAATTTGTATATAGACATATATTGAAAATGAGCTCACAGCTTTTATCATAATTTCCAAGACAGTGATGAAGAAAAATGTTTAAGCAGGGCAAGTTAAGCACATAGGAAGCAAAAAGTTATTGTTTACCTGAATAGAAATACATCAGCAATTTTAGCACTTTGGTCCTAGTTCATTGCACTGGAAACCTACTAAAACACTGAATATTAATACTAACAATACTCACACACTATTTGTCAAGTGCTTGCTGTGAATTGGCCTGTGTTACCTTTGATATATTGCCTAATTTAATACTTGGTATCACTCTGTGAAATAAGTATGACTGTCCTGATGTTATAGTTGAGAATACTGCAACTCAGAAAAGTGAAATAATTGCCCAGGTCATGTAACATGGGGTGGAACACTCAGAATTTAAATCTACGCCTGGTTGTCAGTTCCATTATCTTGCCAGGAATAGGCTCAACACTCAACAAATATGAATTGATAATTAACTAAAATGATGATATGAGGAATGTGTGAAAGGATGAGAACGAAGCATATTTATAAAACTGCCCTTCTGTAAATAATCTATAATATTCCTTCTATTCTATCTGTTCTCATCAATATTCCTTTTTTCTAGCCATTTGAAAGCATATGATAATGATTTTATTTAGATTCACCTCATAAGTTGATAATTCAAACAAAATATGTCTCCAGAGTGAGGCAATTCCTTAGAAGAGTAGAGAACAGCTGAATTACCATCCTTTCTTGTTGGCACTCGACTTCTTTTAATATCACAAAAAGTGACATTAACCTTTTGCCATCCGTGTCTTGTTCTTAATAATAGTCAAGGAAGGTTGATTACTATTTCCATGATATTTTTATTATAGCTTTTAAATAACAAAATAATTGGATTTATAGATTAATCCAAATCAAATATAAGTGAAACTTTGGAAAAAATTATCTTCCCATCTTATTACTAGTGATGATGAAATTAATAATTATATATACTTAGATAACACCTCCTCATTTGCTCTCATAGGAGAGAGAAAGAAACTTTAGACATGAGACATAAAGCAATAAAGTTCATTTCTTTCTGCTGGGGATGAAAAAGAAGGGGGAGGGATAGGAGGGAACCCACTGTTGGAGTAATTTTTATTACTCTAAACCAGTAGCAGGTTATCAGTGATGTGACAGAGGAACCTGTACATAAGGACATTACCTATGACTAGTTCCTTTCAACTACTGCCATCCTTTGAGTCAACATAATTAGGGCTGATTAGATTATGCCACACTTTAAAACTATGTGAGAAATTAATTAAACTGTTAGAATCATTGCTGAAAAAGAGCTAAAATAAAATGGGAGATCATTTTTATTTTTTGATTAAGAAATGAAGTCACATCATTTTAGAAACCTGAGATTTTCTAAAATTCTGCTTTGCAATAATATGGCTGAGCACTGAAGCATGTCTCCTGAAAATCATTATTCTGGCTTGTTACAAGTGATAACTTATGAAGTTTGACTGGTAATTTCCTACCCCAATTTGAATCTTCAAAATCTCTTACAGGCAAGGATGGGCATAGAGATCCAATTCAAGTCCGTTGTGGGCCTATGGCTGCCTCGGTCCAAGTATATGAAACAGAAGTAGAAAGAAAAATCCATGGCACTGATTTGAGTATTACATTTTTTTCTGATAAATAGTTGTCAGCTGCAGCTTTCCTTCCCAAAATTGCCCACCTGTGTCTATGCAGGAGTCTCTTTTCACAAAACTGTCCCAAACGCAGCTCTTTCTGCCTGCTTCTGTCTGTCCCCGTGTCCTTTACATTCATTCCCTACCCGCCCCCCGTTTTTTTTTAATAAACTTGCCCTTTTGTACTTTTCACTGAAGATATTAAAGCTCTTTCAGTTCACCTGCAGGCATTGCCTAACAGTGCAAGAATATTAATGCTGGAGCAGTTGGAATCTGATGCATAAATACATTGATCTCCTGTGTTGGCATTATTTGAAGATATTCTATACATTTATCAGAAAACCTGACTGAGTTGAATGCCTATTGCCTTCAGTTGTGACCTCAAGAATGTGCCTTCTATTGACTTTTGCTCTTCCTGTCACCTTTTCCCTGATTATTTGCTCTATGTAGAATGGGTTCACATAAAACAACTGTACCAAAATTTGATTTCAGATTTCTTTTTAAAGAGAGAACTCAGACCAGGACCGTGATGATATAGCTGTTTGGAAAACAAATTGTGTGTGTATGTGTGTGTGTGTGTGTGTGTAATGAATTGCACATAACTAATTCCAGGGGTATAGGATGAAGAACAGCAAGGAATAATTATTTAGCAGCAACCAAAAGAGTTTTATATTATTACATAAGTTGGAAGCCAGGAAGAATTTTAGTGTTGTGGAAAAAATTCCATCTGTCATTTTTGTTAAGATATTTATTATTAGATGCTCTACATTGTTGTACTTCATGCACCAAATTAAATGGTTTTAGCAGAACAACTGTATGAGTTGCTTATCAACTCAGTGTTTTTTTTTAATTTAGCATTTTGTGTTTATTTTCCTATTTATAATGTAATACACCTTCATAATAAAAAATTTGGATATTAGAAAGTATATAGAAATACAGATTGTGTGCCTGACATTCACAAAGTTCAGTTTAGTATGAAACAAGTTTAAAATTATACAATATATATTTCAATTCTGTAAATGTACATTTATAACTATGGATAAAAAATGGAAAGTCCACATTTCAGACTCACTGTGAATGTGGAGCTCAAATAAATTACTCCCTGGCCCTTTACTCATTGTCTAATTGTGCCCCAAAACTCCTTATCTATCATAAGACAGACTATATATATACCTGCATTTATTGAGTTACTTTTAGGCACGAAAGATTCTTCTAGCTTTCTTAGTTATGTGCAAATCTACAAGTAGAATAATACTTGAAAATTAGAAAGACTTTTTTTGGTCTTTAGCAATATTGCCAAATTCCTTTTTCTGAAAGCTTAACTCCATCACCTCTTCACCAGCTAGCAGTGACTGAACACTTCCACCACCACCAACATTAAGTTCTGTTTTGCTATCCTGCAAACAGTGATAGGACTGGATCATTAGGGGAGTGGTATCCATAGGATACTACAGAGAAGTGATTTTAATAATGGTCTACTGGTTTCTGACAGGCACCCCATGAAACAGTGAGTGTGAAAATTTGATGGGACTGTCACATGGCACTCTCTAGACTGAAATAAACAATGATTCTACATCTAATTTGTAATCACTTGCCCATTTTTTGCATGCATTTATTGTTGGTTTTATCACACAAAAGTTGACTTACGGGTATGATATTTCAATACGAATTGAAACTTTGGCTTGAAAAACAGGCATCATCCTCAATGTGGTTTAACCCTCAGAGTTAAACTCAAGCCCTCCCTCATGAGTAATGCTGTCCTCATTAATTTTTTTTTCCTGCCAGATGGCTTGCTAATTTAAAATCCCTGAAGAGGTAGGTGTTTTATTATAGACAATGCACTTGACTGGGAAAAGAAAGACTGCAGCCTTTCACACCTTCACTGATGAAGTTAATGAGTTCATATAACGTTTATGAAACTCATCTCACTTACTCAGACTTGTAGGATTGGATTCAAGAAAGATAAATATGGACTCAAATTCCAGGAAGATTGTTTTTTATTAAGGTAACATTGCTTTGCAACACTGTATGTGGTTCATAAATATAGGATCACACTTCTTCAGGTATATGTTACACCACACCAGAGGGCACCATAATCTTCCACCATAGTCCACTGAACACTCCGCACTTTGCTCTCTCCTCTCCTCTCCTCTCCCCCTCTGATAGTCTCCATTCTACAGAGAGATTTCTAGGGTTTGAAAGGTTTCAGCGGGGTTGGAAGGGAGAGAGAGAGATAGAGGGAGAGAGAAAGAAAGAGCCAGGCCATGTTTCTGACCAGCAGGAAATTTTATTGCCTCAAGGGCGAGGTTCCCCGATCCACAAAGTGGGGGTCGTGGAAGTCGCACCCAGGTTACAGAATGCTGGGTTTTTATAGGCAGGGTACTTTGGAGTGGAAAATGTTGAAGTTTCTCCTGGCGGGAAAGTTGTGGTGAGAAGAAGTTGTCGGTTGGTGGTGATCCATATCGAAGCCCCCAGGTTGCATTCAGGTTCCCGGGCTGCATTCCACTGGAATTGAGCTACGTGAGTCACATGTCATCCTGTTCCACATCAAGAGTGACTTGCTGTCGCTATCTAATCTTGGTTACTGCTGGCTTCTTGGGGGCCTGGGTGAGGGGTTTGGGTAAAGGGTTAGGGTGAGGGATGAGGAGCCTGCATGACCTTTCAGGGTTTATTATCAGTTTGGTTTTTTGTATTAACTTTTGCTTTATTTCTTTGTATTCCACATAAAAGTAAACCATCTGGTATTTGTCTTTTTATTTTACTTAGCACTATGCCCTCTAGTCCCATCCATGTTGTTGCAAATGGCAAAAGATCATCCATTTTTATAGCTTGAAAATATTCTATTGGGTATATACCACATCTTCATAATCCTCTCCTCAGTACGTGGGCAATTAGATTGTTCCCATAATTTGACTATTACAATCAGCGCTGCAATGAATGTAGGAGTATATAAACTCCTTGAATATGGGTGGACACATAGGAGTGGAATTGCTGGATCATATGGTAGATTTATTTTTAATATTCTGGGAAGCCTCCATATTGTTTCCCTTGGAGGTTATAACAGTCTACAAACAGCCTACACTCCAACCAACAGTGTACAAGTATTCCTTTTCCACACTTCCTCACCAATACTGGCTGTTTCTGATCTTAATATGGAAAATGCTCACCACAAATATTTTAATGAAGTACATCCAGAAAAAAGTTATGAAATTGAAAGAACAAATGTAATATTCTTTTCCATTAACACTGCCATATCTCTAGTCAAGGTCTTTATCAATTCAAAAGCAGTTTATACCAAGGTTCTTAAATAGGTTTTTGCTTTTAATCTCTTGCTTCTCCAAATCACTCTTCATATGGTCATCAGAATAATAACACCCCCCAATGCCTCTAATATAACTGATAAAAGTGCAATTGATGATAACTTAAGCTCTAAACTCTGACTTGCCATTTAAATCATCCAGCTCTATCCTACCTTCACCTCATTCTCTGTACAAGCCCAGCACTTTGGTCAAGATGAGTCCACTGGCAGGTCTAGTCATATTCACTTGGTCAAATCAAGACTTTCACTTTTATTTCTAGTTTTGCTTTAGCTATTTGTATTTTACTTTTCTTTCAAGACTACCTAAGTCCCACCTTTCTTTTTAAAACTCTCTATCAACTAGGCATTAACTACACTTCTTTTGGAATCTTGGAAAACTTGCTGTGTGTAGTACTCCTAATTAAAAATTTATGTACTATCTTTTAGTGAGATCACCTAAACTATATGTGATCACTGCAGATTACAACTCATGGGATGCAGGAAACAAATCTAATGGATTGTTTACATTTCCTACCATATTTCACAGAGAACTTTGAAGGAAGTAGGTAACAAATGAATACTTTTTTATCAATTGCAAGTCCAAATGTGTATTCTAGGTAATGCTTATGAATATTAAATGACTCATAATGATACAGTACAGTAACATCCTTGTCCAGAAACTTTCCAGTAAAATTAAATGATATACTTTCGTATTGGCTTTGCTAACTTAGATAAATAAACTATGGTTTTCCAATAACAGGTGTAATTCAGGCACAAGGGCAGGATAATTTTTAAATGAGTTTAAATATATCTTTAAAATAGTTCAGAGCAAATGTGACACTTAAATACATAACTTGAAATTAAAGCATCATATGATATTGCATAATTCAGAAGTTGCAGATAGAAAAGGTTAGGCTTAAGAAAAGTGTAAAATTTCAGTTAAATGAATAGTGTTTTCAACTTTAGTTAACTATTATGGAGAGGTTCAATTTTTTTTCAGAAAGTATTTGGAATGTCTATCCCTCTTTCTGTATTTTGATGTTAATCTAGCCTGCTTTATATAATAAGTTCAGATAAAAATTTTCTGTCTCTATTATTTCTTAATTATTTTAATATTTAGCCAAAAATTTTGTTTCAGATTGCATATGTATTTTTGATAAAATACCAGAGTGCAAATACAGGAAACCATTTCTCTCAGGAGTTTTAAAATACACTTCTTCCTTATCAAGAACTTAGAAAATTAAGGTGGTTCAATATTCAGTTATCAACAAATATTTGCTGAGTATTTACTATGTTACCCTTCAGTATTTCATAAGGCAAAAAATATTGGATATAAAGAAATAAATGCAGTTTCTCACCATATGGAATATATATTATAATTGGGTAGATAGACTAAAAAAAGCAAAACTTAAATAATCCACATATGTACTACAATATGATGAGTATATTAGGTAAAAAAACAAAAGAAAGAAGATGTTTAAAAATTTTGGTAGTAAAACATAACATTTGTAATTTTGTCTTATTTTATAATCATATTTGCTAACCAAGTACATAACCTAACCTAATAAATAGTATAATTTATATTATGTTATATAGTCCTGAAAATTGTAATGAGTGAGCAAGGTAAAATAAATCACCCAATATGTATTATTAATTCATGTATTATTCATGAAATTCTTATTGAATACTTCTTTATATATGGCACTATTATAAACAGTGATGATGAAAAATCAAGCTGTTCATGCTTATGAATCCTATGATCAGGGGAAATAATACATAAATAAATAAATAAGCATTAAAGCATAGGAATAATAATGTCATGCCATAAAATATTATTATATTTATGTGATAGAGAATAATTGGATATTGTCTAATATTATATGGTTAGGAATGGTCAGTCCAATGAGATGCTGTGGGCATAGTATGATATCAGACTAAAGAGTTTAGTCTAAAGACTACAGAGTGGAATTGTCTATTGTAAAATTAAGTAGAAACATTTTACAAAAATATGAGTTTATGATAAAGGGGAAAATTTGTTCTCTTTTAATACATTTAAGCATCTTGCTGAAGCATTAAAAAAAAAGATAAAAGAATACTTATAGGGTCTCAGAATCACAAACGTATCTAAGGGCCAATGTAGTGATTTTATAAAATAAGGCAGGATGTTTAGGTTTAGGTCTATGTTTTTAAGTTTAGGTTTCTTGAAAAGAATTTAACAGGGTCAAGTTCCAGAAGCTGCTAAGATTAATTATATTTATGTCTAAAAATATTACTTTGGTTGCTACACAGGAATAGACTGTTGAGAATATAGAAGGTCATTATATTTATGAAGCAACATGTAATGGTAACTTGACTGAGAGACTGTAAATTGTAAATTTGGTAGGCCAAAGGCATAAAATATATCAAAAAATAATGTCCTTAAAATATTTAATTCCTTTAGCATTACTGTCACCAATGACACATTTATAATCATTAATTAGTGGATTTGAAAAATATCTGATTGATAAAAAGTGCTAATACAGCAGCACTCACTTGGAGTATAAAGATAATGGAGCAATTTTGGTAAATTTTAATCCTGCAGCAAACTTGCTCCAGACTTGTCTATTGGTAGGTAGCTATACCATTCTCCTTCTTTTCTATTCAGTTACACTTTCATTTTTGAACATCATACTTCATATATTCTAGTATTTCTAACCTATCTTGATAGCCTTCAAAGAATCAGGACAACAAAAGAAATGTGGTATGTATATGAATCATAAATTAACAGTTATATAAATAAGTGTATATGAATAAGTGTCACATGTACTTTCAGTAGAAAGTACTCATTATTTCTGTGAATTCCATTTATTTTGGATAACTTAGTAGCCTGCTTTTTTGTATACTTTGCCCTTCCCCTAGAAGGGATCAATTTATATGCAAATAAATATACTAAGAGAAACTTTCAATTTTTGTTCTTTGCTTTTAGACTTCCTACTTGATTTTGTTTTTAATCTATCCAAGTAGGCCTAAAAGTCTTACAAGAGATTTCTATGTGTGGGATGCGAGTGAGATGTGATATATAGTATATCTAGGAAAAGTTTATCTTCTTCTAATTTAAAACCAAAACAAACTTTTGTAGCCTGATTTTCCTGAGGGGTGGGGGGAAGATACTTAGACATAGCTTGCTATATATGAAATTATCTTTTTATTACATAAAGAAAACATAATAACACAATATATTTCTATGAAATCACTGAATTAACTCAAACTGGAATTTCATAGTTAAAGGTAGATTTAAACAACTAAAAGACCAAATCTTCTTTCTAGGACAAACCTGTCCCTATTTAAAGCTATATAATCTTCGCTGGGTTTTTTTAATATGTAAAAGAAGGCTTAGACTTGGGTATTTGTGGAAGGGCTGGATGGAACTAATTTGTGCAACATCGGAAATAGAGTGAAACTTCATTTTGTGCATAAAAAAAAATGATTGAAGAAGAGAGGGAAAAATTGACTGGATTGGAGGAGGGCATTTTAAGAATAATGTTATCTGTTATGCTTTATGCTATTATAGAAATGTACTCTTTCCCCAAATCATCAACAAAATCTGCTTCAAACATCTCAGAAGTAAAAGAACGTGCGTGCGCATTCATGTGTGATTTCAACAAATTAACACCGGTACCTGGAACTTGGAAAACACTTAAAGAATATCATCTGTTATCATGATTCATATTAATGTCACTGAGATTTGCAATATTATCTAAAAATAGAGATGCACAATATTATAGCACACATAAAAAGATGCTCTTGATAATGGAAATCATAGAGAAATAGTGAAAAAATAATTCTTCAGAAACTGTGATTAGATAGTTAATATAATTAAGAACAAAATAAAATCCTAAGTTTCCTAGTTAGCTGTAAAATATGGAAAATAAAATAAAGGTAGATTAAATTAAATACAAGTTATAAATTGATTTTAAATTATGCCATTTGTTACAAAATTTATTGAGGTCTAATAGAATATCTACTAAAATTTTTTGAATAATATGAATAAATATATAATAGATCAATCTTTTAAAAAGACTAAAAAATTTTTCTTCTAAGTTACATATTCAGCCTCAAATATAGGCCTGTCATTTATACAATTACTTTAAGTATGTATCCTTTAATATCCTCTCTAGAAACACAGGTCACAAATATATAAAGTACTATTTTTTAAGCAAAAAATAATGAATTTACCTCTTTCTAAGAATTTCATGATTGTTTTTCACTGCACAGAACAAACTTTATATAAGTATGAAATGGTCTTATTTGCAACAGAAATGTCATAATTTCTATTTGAACTCTTGATTCTTGTTAGAAATAAACTTGCCCACATTCATAAAGGTTTAAACTACAGCAAATGGTTAAGTGTTTTTGTATAATTGGCAAATGATTATCCTTGAACAGAAAGTGATAACTTGTCTTGAGAGGTATTAGTGAATTTCATCTTATATGTGTACAAATTCAAAGTCAACTTTTCCAATTCAGGTTCTCAGGCTCAAAAGATTCAAGGAAACTGTGATCACCCCATGATCTGCTTATGGTGTGAAGACCCCATGGGGGAGATACTGTTCTCTTTTGTACTGTGGTTTCCAAATGACTTTCATTAAGACTAGGGAGCTGCCAGTATGTCTCCTCACTGTCCAGACCAAGCAGCTGAGAAAACATTTTAAGATTTCCCTTTGAATCATGATTTTTCCAAAAGGTTCCACTTTCTTTAAAGTGTGAAATTCTTATCATTTCAAGTCAAAACATATTCTGAAAGGATATGGGGACTTGTTCAAATATTTCATGTGATTAAAAGAGGTGTACTAAGCAGACAAGTCCCTATAGACTTTCTCCATGTTCAAAACATTCACCAGCATCTGCAATTTACCTTTCAACTTAAACACCCCTTTAAGTGCTTGCTCTACTAAGCTGCTAAATTTACATATGCAGCAGGAGAATTAGGAGCTTGTTTTTCCAGGTTTTTATATGTTTTGTCAAGTATTTGCAAAAGAGCCATCATGGTTTCATAAAGTTAACTGTTTTTGTACAATCCCCTGTAAGCTATTTCAAAACTTCATTTCCAATAGTTTTGACATCATTTTACAAGACGTTTCTGAGGCATGATTTTACAAGAAGTGAAATGTTTCATGAAGTCAGTCATTGAAAGAGCACTATCTATATAGATATCAACCCAATTCCTCCAAGACAGAATTTTTCTTTGCAAAACCTTAAATATATATTGTCTTTGCTATTTTCATGCAATTCTTAGAAAAGGCCTTCTTAGATTTCAACATCATTTACAAATCTTACAAATGCTATAACATGACATTTATTGGTGAAATCTGTTGACACATCAGTCTGGAGAGAGAAGTTGTTGTTTTCAGTTTATAATATTCAGCCTTTCAGTGTGCTATGACCCACCATCTTATTTACTTATTTACACCAACTTATTTACTACTTGAAAGGGGAAGTTTTTCATTTTATCATATTGCCTCTTGTCATTGCATTTTACTCATTCTAATGTTACATACTGGCATCATTAGTTTCCTTTCCCTGGACAATAAGTTTTACAGCTACTAAGAAAAACTTCCAGGTATGTGAAAAATAATTTTCTACTTGTTTGTTTCACAGTGCCAATAATTGTTTAAAATAGTCAATTACATGACTTATCAAATGACTGAATACTGTGACATATTTTACTTTCCATGGACAATATACAATAAAATAGAATACTTGAATTGCCAGCCTATGTAAAATATGCTCTTAAGTAATATTCATTTAAAAACATTAGAATGACACATAAGAGCTTAAATCTTCACTACTAACCTCATCAAAATTTTCAAGAAACCTAAACTTACAAATATAGACCTAACCCTAAACATCCTGCCTTATTTTATAAAATCACTACATTGGCCCTTAGATACGTTTGTGATTCTGAGACCCTATAAGTATTCTTTTAATTTTTTTTAATGCTTCAGCAAGATGCTTAAATGTATTAAAAGAGAACAAATTTTCCCCTTTATCATAAACTCATATTTTTGTAAAATGTTTCTACTTAATTTTACAATAGACAATTCCACTCTACTTGCTTTTGTCCTTATAAATACTCTGACAAGTTCATTAACAATAGGTATGCAGAGGTCCTTACAAATTGTGCTATGTTACCTAAAGAAAAGAATGCTTTATAAATAAAATAGAGGACAGAAGCATATAGGTAAAGCATCCAGAGAATTAAGCAGATAAATATAGGGATAAAATAACTGACATCGCTTTTTTCCTGTGACCTCTGGTTTAAGCTCCAGATTCTGCATTTCCACACCCGAAGGAAAATATCAGTTGATATGTGCCTTTCACAGAAGTGCTCAGCCAGTTTATCTAGGACAACCATATCAAGTCTTAGTCCTGTAGTACTTCAAACTGCACGACTAAATATTCAGAATCTGTTTCACAGCTCCACATTTTACTGTTGATTGGAAGCCAAAAAAAAAAAAAAAAAGTGCCTTTCTTTCTTCACACAACAGAAGGAGGTAAACTATTGGCACTCAGATATTAAATAATGTCATTATAAAGAATGTTATACATGAAAGGTAACTGAAAATAAACTCATGGCCTTTGAAAAGGTTTTTTTTTTTTAAGGCTATGCAATGGTAAAAACAACCACAGATAGTTTTCAAGTCTCTCCTCCATGTTTTAACCAGAAAAAAAGCTGGAGCCTCAAATTAAACTTTATGATACAAATTTACTTTTGGAGTATTAGTTCACTCAAATTTTCTCTTTAAAAGTGGTGGCTTATTTGAATTCATTGACATGGATGTCATTCTATATAAAAATATATATTTTTTTCTAACTCTAAAACTGTCTCTAGCTTTTAAAATTATGATTTTAATAGTTGAACTTGAAGGGTACTCTGACAAGTTCACTCTGACAAGTGGAGGTACAGAGACTAAACAATCATAAATGTAATATCCTGTATGATTTTATATTAATTTGCAGATTGATGAATGAAACCTCCATTCAAAACTGTAGCCTTAAAATAAAATTATCACCAATATTTTTTATAATATAAAACCAAATGTTAAAGGTTAATTAAAAAAAGTCTCAACCTTTTAGGTGAGCAAGACTGGTAAAGAGGGCTAGAATAAAGAAGATGCCCTTCCTCTTGGGTGTGATAAAACTCTGGTAAGTCTCACTATCTTCCACTCCCACCCCAAAACTATAGTAATTCTTTATTATGAGGTCAGCTCTGGGCATACATCAAAATGATTAATTTTCCCTCTTTTTGCCAGTGCTCATTCTTGTCTCAAAGTCTTTGCATCAACTGTTCTGTTCTGAGAGTATTCTCCCTCAACTTAACAGATTCATTTAGTGCCACTTCCTGTAAATCTCTACTCAAAATTCACATTCTTAAGACTTTTTTCCTTATTCACTTTTATATGGTAAACATTCCTCTTGCACCAGCTTCTTCCTTACTTCTAATTTATGCTTGGCCATCACACCTGTTATTATATTATGTTTATAAATATTTACTTTTATTTTGCAAGATATTTTTTCTGCTTTCTCTATTTAGTTAGCTACAAGTTGGCAGAAATTTTGTGTGCCTCACCAATATAATCCAAGTGTCTAGAATGGATAATCTCATAGTAGCTTCTCAGTAACTAATTTGAAATTAATTTTAAGAGTATTCCAGGTGATTGATTTTCACTTTAGTTGTTGATAGATCACGACTGAGTCAAGAAAGAGAATCAAATAAGTAGTTAACTGAGCTTTGACAAAGGGGCAAAGACAACACAAAGAAAAGATAGTCTTTTCAACAAAAGGTAATCTTTTCAACATTTGTTGAAAATAAGCAAAGTAAGCTTATAAATAAATTGAAATACAGATCTTATGCCATTTACAAAAATGAACTCAAAATGGATTTCATAAAAGAAAGCAAAAACACTGATTCAAAAGGAAACTTGCACTCCCATGTTTATTGCAGCACAATATTGCAGCACATAGCTAAGCTATGAAAATAACATAAATATCTAAAAAATAGAGGAGTGGGGCCTCCCTGGTGGCACAAGGGGTTGAGCACAGCACTGTGAGGCTTCCGCAGCACTGAAGAGTGAGTGCCACAGCCAGCCAGCTAGGGGACTCACCTGGTGCAGCAGACCTCTCCTGCCTCAACCACTGCTCCCCTCAGCGGTGCATTTCAGTTGATATGCCTGTTCTGCTCATCATTCTCTCTCTCTCTGGTGAATCCTCTCAACCTATACCCCAGTTCTTGTATGCATAAATAAGTCTTAAAAAAAAAGAACCCAGGATAAGACTTTAAGTAGTTTTTAATCTTATTCTTCCAGATCAAGGGATTGTAGAATCAATATTGAATGTAAGTTGAAGTATGACACCTCCTGAAAGATGAATCATGCTTACATAATCTCAGAGGAGACTTATCTTTTCTGTCTACATCCTTAACTGAAATAAGGGCTCATTGTATTCCTATGATGCTGTATTGATGAAAGAACGTGGTAGATTTTTATTTTAGTTCTATCTTTGATGGAGGGATATGACACTTAGAAAAGTATAAATATATTTGAATGTCTTTCTTTCTTGTAAGTATAAATCTTTCTCTTTGCTTTTGAAATTCAAGTAAATCTTGTAGTCTTTTAGCAGTTTTATAACCCAAGTCTATATTTCTCCAGGAACTGGGAGCCATCACTTTGAAATATAATTGTTGACACACACTGCACCCCCATCTCTCATACTTGTAATAGGGTTGAAATGTATCTTTGATGGGTACCACTTAGCAAACACAGATGGTCTAATCACAAAGAAAAACACTTGCAAATTCAGAAATAAATGGATATTCTTGCACTATCCCATTGATTAATCACCTACCAAATATCCTCTAATAGTTTTCCACACTAGCTCATCTACTGCTTTAAAATCCTCCTTTTGTTTCAGTGGGATTTTCACCTTTTAGATTTGCCATAATAAAATATCACAAGTGGCTTAAACAATATTTTCCTATATATTTCTGGAGGAACTATGTGGGAGGTGGTGGTAAGCAAGTGTTGGGTTGAGAGAAAGAGAAACCTGGTTTTTCTTCTTGCAAAGATAAGTTCCACACTTACAAATTCATTTAATCTCTTTTTTCCAATTTTTTAAAATTCCTTACAAACCTTTCTCAAAATGCAGTCACTCTTGGAGTTAGGGTTTCAATATATGAGCCATAGGAAGACACAATTAAGTCCATACAGGTATATTCAGACCAATCTTTCTCCCTTATTGCAACACTTTTGAATAAAATCTCCTGTGCCCATTTCACTTTGTTCAAGTAATCTTTGACTTGACACAAGTGTAACCTAAACATCTAGGTTTCCAAAACTATCAAATTGCTCAAGGCTACTTCAGTAGCACTACATGTGCTTACAGGATTAGTTTCACTTTCCTCTTCACTTTGACTCCTGGAGATTTCTCTCAGATCTCTTGGAACTTAATTTTACATTTAAGGCATAATGACTTATCCAGAGTGTCTACATAATTTTATTCCTAGGACTAATTGCATGATTTATGTGGTGCAAAAAAAAAAATACAAGGCCTTTTTTTAAAGGATAATGAAGACTTTTAAGATGGTTTCTGCAAAGCATTAAACCAATTTTGAGAAACTTTTAAGCAAGTCTCTTTAAAACTGTAGGGTTGATCCTCCCATGAAACTGACTCTGATTTTTAAATTATGTAATCTCTCTTGTTGCCATAAAGACAGTTTATTTTCTGTTATCCACTTGGTTGTTACTTCTCCATTTACAAATATTTTTAAATTCCTTTAATTTGAAAACAAAAGTGGTATCCAATGTTTTCCTAAGTATTAATTGTTATTTTTTGGTTACCATCAACTTTAACTTCCCTCCTAAATAAAGTTTTTAAAAGAATAATCTATACCTAGCTCTAGGTCTACACACACATATGCCTCAATTTATTGAATGTTCTCACTGATCTATTGAAACTATTCTTTCTGAGATCACAGTAATCCCCATGTTTCAAAAATATTACACATTTTCCACCTAATACTACTTATTATCTATTCTTCTAAATATTTGCATTCATTGAGTTCATTAAAATCATATCTGCTTCATCTCCAAGTCTGTATTTTTTACCTTACAATTAGGTGAATCATTCTAACAGACAGGTTGGTATTGAGTATAAACCCCTTCAATAAACTAGCAGCACAAGTTGGCAAGATATCCAGACCTTTTGTGATCAAAAACTTGCTCATGATGTTCAGAATCTCTCTCTTAAATTTCAATAACACTGCCCAGTCCCTTGCATTGACAATCACTTGCATTATCTCAAATAACAAAGAAAATAAATGTGTTGAGAGATGACAGGCTTAAGGAAAGCTCCTTTAAGAGCTGAGATAAATACTAGTTAGAGAAACTTGTGATCATCCCCCAGTGTCTTCTCCAGACTAATGGATCCTAATTTTATCTCTGGATTCACTTCTTTCCCTCTTGGTGGAGATGGCAGGAGGGACACCTTTGTAAATTTATTTCCAGCATTTTTTTTTTTAAATCTGCTTTTTCTCCATCATCTTGAGTTCAAAATAACCTTTATCTAGGTGGCAAGGAAATAAAATTGAAAAAATAAATCATAGTTTTTGCTCGTAGAAAAGAATCTAAATTTTTTTCTCTTTCCTTCTAGGTCTTTATGGTTGAAAAATAATTAAATTGACACAAGACAGATTAACAGGGGAGAAAAAGACCAAATTTAATTTCTTGCCCTTGGAGGTATCTGTATGAATATGGGACCTAGTGAAATGGCCAGAACAGTCAATGTAAAGAGTTTTTCAAGAACGAAAATTGTTCTCCTTTTTAAGTTTGTGAAGAGTAGACAAGACAAAGCAATTCTTGAAAGTTTTGGTGTAGACAACTATTTTAGAGAGTTAAGCAAAGCTTGTTTACAGAGTTCCCTTCCCTGCCTCTGCAAACAGGCTGTGTGCCCACCTCTGTCTGTAGGGAGGTGCCTTTCACATAGAGATTTTAGGAAGAATGGAGAGTGCATAGTCAAAGAAAAGTCCTGATTTTCAAAGGGAATGTCAGGATATCATTCATTCATTGATTTTCTTTAATTAAAAATAATCAATAGTCCACTTTAACACATCTTGGGGCAGCCTAATCTGAGACCTAGTACTTGCTTTCAAGAATCGGTTGTGTAGAGCTAGAATATGAGAGTTAGTAAAAATGACAATAATCATGGAATATTAAATAAATAGTAAAATATTGCACTTAATTTGTTGAGAACTAACATATACCACACTTTGTGCTCATTATTTTGCACATGTTGTCTTTGTAAATGAGTGGGAGAACAAATGCTTTACTACTTGATTTAAGTTACTGTGGCTTCCTGCACTGAGGAACCCCTAACCTGGCTCTCAGGCATGGTACTGTTTTGATGCCTTTCTGATCCTTCAGTGCCAGCAGACAGATCTACCTGAGGGACAGCATAGAACTCAGAAGTCCATCCACTGAGAAAAGCAAGATGACTTCGATGGTAGAAACTTTTGAAGTTGTTGCACATGTACTCCAATTCTCACTTCTTTTTGACATTTTCTAGATTTTAATACTTCACTTTCCACCACATGGCTTATTTTGGGAACTTACTGTCTTTGTATATTGAAGATTCTCATATCTTCTTTCATGGCTTAGCTTTGAAATTTCCGTTTCCATGAATATCTCTGACTCTTTCTCTCCCCAGACATTTCTCATTTTATTGGCCTGCCTTACTTCCTGTTGTTAAGGCCACAAAAAATGCTGGTCGACAAATGCCATACCTGACCAAGAAATCCTAAAATTAGAAATGACACTTTCACTTCATAACCAACCATAATACCATTAGTGGACAGACTGAGGGGCATCCTGGGACCCCAAAAACTGTATGCTCTAAAGGGGTCTGGCCATCTGTGCACCAAAGAAAAAGCATATTCAGTGTAAAATAGCTATTAGAATGATTGTTCATAAAGAGGGCTTCCTTCATGGTGCAGGGGTTAAAGACAGCACTATTAAGCTATCAGTAGTCACTGCAGCACGAGTTCAGTCCCTGGCCAGGGAGCTGACCCACATAGCACAGCAGACCTTGCCTGTCTCACCCGCTGCTCCCCTCAGCAGTTTATTTCAGTCAATCCACCTGTTCTGCTCCCCACTCTGTCTCTGGTGAATCCTCTCATCCCCACCCCATATCTCTGGCTGACACCCCAGTTCTTGTATACATAATTTTTTTTTTTTTTTTTAAAGAATGAATGTTCATAAAGAAAGAAAAAACAGTGATGGTTTTCCAACAAATCATTGAAAGTTACCCTTCTGGTCAGAATAAATGTCCCACCAAACAAGATTGGCCTGAAGCAGGGCCACTGAGGCCTGAAAGGTCACCACGAGTGTAAGGCATCTTGGTGGCGGGGAACCATAGGAAAGGGGCAGAAGGGGACAGGCAATTCTGAGATGAAGGGAGCAAAATCAAAGTACACATCAAAACAGAGGCTATCATTGTCAGCCTCCCCACGTGTCTCTCACTCACATGCTTCTTCCAAGAGTCTCTGTCTCCCCTCCACTGTCTCCTTTCATGTCTGCCAAGTCCCTGATGAAATTCCAAAGCTGAGAAGCAAGTGAATGTTCTCCATTGTTGCTCTGTGTCTCTCTTCTGTGTTCCCCTGAGCCCATCTGCCTTAACTGTTTTATAACTTCAAGTGGCCACTCAATTCAGCTTCATGGGCAGGAAAAACAGTGTCTCTTCTTCAAATGGAGATGTCTTTGTTAAAGTACTGGATTTATTTTTGAGTAAAAACTGGTTAAATGTGGTTAACATCATTTGCAACTTTTGCTTTTACTTCATCATTTTATCTTTCACCCATTACTAACTTCTAGTTTGTCTCTCTATTCTCACTTTGGCAAAATATCCAGTTTAAGAAATTCTAAGGCAATATCTGGAAATATACAATGATGTGTTTTAGTATAGTATTTTATAAATAATAAATATATATAAATAAGTAAATATTATTTATTTATTTAATTTTAAAACTTTATGTATATAAAACTGGGGTGTAAGTCAGAGGTGCTGGGGGGAGTTAGTGAGAGGATTCGCCAGAGACAGAGTGTGGAGTAGAACAGGTGGATTGACTGAAATACACTGCTGAGGGGAATAACGGGCGAGACAGGAAAGGTTTGCTGTGCTATGTGGGTTAGCAAACAGGTCGGGGATTGAACTCGTGCTGTGGTGACTGCAGATAGCTTCATAGTGCTGAGATTTAACCCCTTGTGCCACCAGGGAGGCCCTCAATATTTTTTATTTAAATGTGTACTTTGGAAGGAAGAGAAGGAAAAGAATTGACAGTCTTCCAATTTATTCTATAGACTATCTCCCAAGTACCCTTAGTCAAGAGTTGTGAAAGCTTTACTTGATCTTGTAGCTCTCTTCTTTATCGTTTCAAACTAGGGCAAAAAAAAATCTCCACTATGTTCAATTGGTTTGCCCTCTATAACAATCTCTCTATGAGCTCAGTGAGTTTGCTCTTTAAGCGTTTCCCGCTAAGTCCTAGATTTTTATATTAAAGATCCTAATTTAGTTTTACAGTTCACTGTCTTACTGACTAAATATATTTTTGCAGAAAACTGCTTTTAACATAGTCTCTTGCTTAAGTCTGGAGTTTTTTCCTATTTTTCATAGCAGCCTAATTTGCTGACTCCAGTTTCCATGGTTTGTTTTCATATACAAGCAACCATATAAAGGTCAACAGTGAAAGTCTAACATCCTTAACTTGAACACATGGTTATTGCCTAATGTGTCCCTTTCTTAATCTGATTCAGATATGAAATCAAACTAGTTTGGAGATAGGATGCAAAAATATTTTGTGTTACCATAAGAAATAACTACATCTACTAAGAGCTTGAAACCTGAGTGTTTTTATTCTCCAAATCAATATAGATGGTCAGAGCATCTCTGTTCTATAACTAGCTCTTAGCAGACAGAAACAATAGAGAGCAGTAGGATACTTTCTATAAAAACTGATATTTTAAAATAAAAAAAATGAAGGGTTGGAAAAAAGATGCCAAATGGACCATTGTTTGGCTCATCTGTGTTATAAGCACTGATACCACCGTGACACTGACTGATAAGGAAATAGGTGTTATTGAAATGGAGTCTCATACTGACAATTTAAAACAAAAGTTACCATTTGTTTATGAAGTCATTGATAAACAGATATTCACAGCAAAGATAGATAAAAAACTAGCTCTGCAGAGAGGACAAGAGCCCCAAATCAACATTTGGTTCTGATAATACACTTCTGACGCAATATAAATACGGTAGCTGGAAAAGTTAATCTGAGAAGCCTTGGACTCAATCATGCTCCTGGGTCTCAGAAGCCTCCCCAAGAATTTAGCACATGCTGTTTAATTATGGCTCAGCCCTGAGAAGCGGCACTTTGTTTCCCATCTAGCTGACACTGCAAGGGACGTTCTGAACCCTGAACATCTCAGGTATTGTTTTGGTCTCCAGAGTCTCATCTTGGTGGTTCTTAAATCTCCACCCCCTTTTATACAGTTGAATTATATGCTTATGTTATTATAATGTGGATCCTGAACACTGTTGTAATTACATGTGATTTATTGGAGTTATAAGTAAAACTGTTCTCTGTTCTAGTGGATGTTAGCACAATGAGATCCAAACTGTATATTACAACTTTTCTTAAGGATAGGCCACAGGGCCTCCCTGGTAGCCTACGGGTTAAATCTTAAATCCGTAGAGCTACCACCATGATGGCCTGAGGGCCTGAGTTCTATCTCAAGCCAGGGAGCTGACCCACATGGCTTGTCTCACATGCTGCTCCCCTCAGCAGTTGTTTTAGTGTATCTGCCTGTTCTGCTCTCTACTCTCTCTCCTTTCATTCCACCCACCTTTGGCATAAACCCTAGTTCTTCTGTGCAAAAGTAAATACATAAAATCTTTAAAAAAAATAAGAAAAGACTAGGCCATAGCTTTGAAGTAAGTCAACAGGCCCACCTGTTTACTATTGTGCTATTGTTCTTGAGTTCTGATCCAAAGGGACCATTGACGAAGACTAAAGAATCATCTGTCCACTTTCAATAACCTTTGACTGTTTTGTTTCCCTATTGGGGACATCCAAATTGTCACCAGAAGTCACACTCCAGGTCAGTGGGCTCTGCCTTAAAGTTTGTTTTTCTCAACAAGCCTTTAAACCAATATATGATAATGTGGCTTTATGCTACTTTTAATCTTAGATTTTAGTGAAAATCTAGTAACATGGTAGCATAAGACTTGTACCAATCATCAGAGAAAAATTATATTACTCAATCTTGATTCAGGCGGTAGTCTGATTATCAATGAATATACAAAGTCATGAGAAACTAGAATTCTATAAGTAAATGTGTGAGATTTCAAATTTGCTTTCCCTGAGATTGGTTTTCCCTGAGATTAGGAAAGATAATCTGAGATTGGAAAGAGTTTAAAATGATTAATGGACTGAATGCCTTTCAAGTAAACATTATTAACTATTATTTCTCAAAATAATCTATGTGTTTTGGTAGCCATGCCTTTCTTTTCTCCCATAGACTTTCATATGCTTGAACTATCCCTACAATCACATCCCTTTCTTCCTGCTTCCTGATGATTTTCATGAAACTTCTTAATTTCTGCATTCCTTTACCATTTATTACAAGGCATAAATGTCCAAAGTGCAGCTGATTTCAATACTTTTCCAGTCACCGAAATTGATACTGAATATAGTAGTGTTTAAATTTAAATAAATAATAATAATGATAACTAACATTACAAAAAATATGGCATTTTGCCATATTTAATAATTTAATCCTTATGCTAATTCATTGGACCTTGAGAGCTTGTTTGGAGGTTCTAGCAGGGGAGCGCAGCTACTCGTATACCCTCGACCGAAGACCGGTCTGTCTCTATTCGGGGAAGGCCGTCCTTTTCGACCGAGCGCGCAGCTTCGGGAGGGACGCACATGGAGCGGCGAGGGAGGAAGGGGACCCCCGCCCAGCCAGCCAGATCAGCCGAATTTACCCTGGCGATCAATGGGGTGACAGATGTCGCAGCCAGATCGCCCTCACATCCTATGCTAATTCATTGAACCTACTGTTATCCCCAATTTAAAGATGAAGAAAAGCACAGAAAAATTTTCCTCAAGTTCACATAGCTAGACGTTGAGGAAGCTGAGATTTCACATCATCTTTTCTAAAGCCAGATTTTTTTCACCATACTAGCAGTTGCACTGTGACGATGCCTACCTTGCCTACCTCACAGAGGCAAGTTAATACCTTTGGATTTTTTTACATTTTTTTTCTCTTTCTATATATATATATATTTTTAGATTTATTTATTTATGCATACAAGCACTGGGGTACAGGCCAGAGGTGTGTGGGGGGTGAGAGAATTCACCACAGAGAGCCGGGAGCAGAACAGGCAGATCAACTGAAACACACTGCTGAGGGGAGCAGCGGGCACAGCAGGAGGGGTCTGTTACTTGCCATGTGGGTCCCCCGCCTGGCGGAAAGCAGGGATCGAACTCATGCTGCAGTGGCTGCGATTTGCTTCATAGTGCGTTACTTAACCCACTGCGCCACCAGGGAGGCCCTCTTTCTATACTTTTAATATTTCAAACAAATCTTACTAAATGTCACCTAGATATCAAGCACTGTTATTTATGCAAGAGATAATGTGGTGACTAAGGCAAACAATGAATATCGCTGATGGGGTCATGCTAATATTTTTGTTCGCATGAATTGCACTTATGGGATGATGTCTAGTACTCTCCTAGCATTTTATGCATAGCCCAGACACTGAGTTAGAGAACAAGCTATATGAAAAATGGTCAAGTTATTTAGGTACTCTCTCATTCCATGTAAGTAATTTAGCGTTAATACTGCTTGCTTCATAGTGCAGTGGGGATCATTAATGAGTCAATTCATGTAAAGCACTTAGAACCATGACTGGCACCTACTAAATGCTTTTATATTTCATCTTCTCTGCTTCCCCTATCTCACTTAAAATGCTTTTCCCATATACATTCCCAATTATTTGTTGAATAAATGGACACAAAAAAGAGGAACTACTCTTAGAACTGGTAAAGATACTGCTGTTCTTTGAAAATGATTTGACTAATTTGCTTTTATTTTTATTTCCTCTAGCTCATCGTGCTGAAAGTATTCCTTCTATATACAAAGATCTGCCTTTGCATAAAAAGTGAGCTTTCATCATTAATCAACTAGTGAATAAAGGTTCAGTATTTACTAGAGAAATTTGAACTCAGAAGGGGAAAAGTTTATTCATTTTTTCATGGTAATGAACCTATTTATATGAGAGCAATCTACTATGTCTTTAGTATGAAGTCTCTATATTGTTAACAGTTACTTGAAATTATTCCCTTCCTTTCCTTTAAACAAAACCATCAGCCTCTTATTCATTACTCATTCTGTTTGAGAAAAGTTTCTTTTTGCCTAATGTCCAAGACAACACAATTATAAACTTTCATTTTTTAGCAAGATCGTATCATTCTTGCCCAAATCTAATGAGAATGTATTTAAACTTGGCTTAAATTAGTTAATTGCATAAATTCCCCAATGTTGAAAGAACTCACTATAAAAATTTCATCTAAATTGCCTGTAGAAACGTTCACTGTAAGGTAAACTCTCAAGGGTTCCATTTGCATTTACCTAATGTTCATTGCTCTCTTCTGTGAATGTGATCATTTTCACATTGGACTTGAAGCAAAATATGAGTCAGCTGATAAATGTGAAAAATTTCAGGAAGATATTTCTGACCAACCAGAAAGTAAATTTTCTGGCAGATTATGCCATGAATATATTTATTTAAGCAAACATTCATGAACATCTCCTAGGCATCATGCCAACCATTGTGCCAAGTACTGAAATCATGATGATGGGCATACATCCTCTGCTTTAAAAGATGTCTCAGTACAGTTTGGGGAAGTCCACTTGCTAATTGACTATCTTTTTTGTTTTTTACTATTATTTTATTGAAGAGTGGGTAGAGACATGTATAAACAGAAGATACTATAAAAACACCAAAACAGACTGATGGTAAGAGGTCAGGTAAACTCTTCCTCAAAGGAAGTAATACCAACACTAAAGAGCTAGACCCAAAATCTAGCAAGGTAGGAAAATATGCATCAAGTCACAGGAGTGAGAACTAGCAGATCATGTGTATAGAATTACAAATGGTGCTGTTATTTGAGTAAAATACAGAGTGGCCTGAAATAATGTTGGTTGTAGGTGATGACATGCTTTCTTTGTTTTTTTTTTTTTTTTTTGTTTGTTTGTTTTGTTTTGTTTTTGTCTTGTTAAAAAGATTTAACTTTAACCTTGATGCTATGTGGGGCTAATTGTAGGTTTTAAATCTGGGAATGAGATGGTCATATTTGCACTTACGTGCAAATTGTTCCATATATTTGTGTAGACTGGAGTTCAGAAAACCAAGACTGAATGTCAGTGTCTTATAGGAAGAGCTACTAAGAGCTTGAAAGCAGGCTATATGATAAAGCTGGAGGGGAAAAATTGACAGGTATTTAGAATGTGTAATCAGGCAAACTAAATACTCATTTGGACTTGGGGGAAGATAAGTGAAAGGTGAATCCAAGATTTATCATTTAATCGGTTAAATGTAAAATAAAGAAAACTAAATCTCTCAAATTAATTACTTTTAATCTACTTACACAAAACATATTTCTAAACATTGTCTAAAGGAAACAAAGGATATACATAATAATAGATCACAATTGCAGGATGTCTTTTTTCAATCTTGGCTATAGAGTAAGTAAAAATAGGTAATCCTAATAATTTATGGAATGTGCAGAAATTTTCAGAAAAATTAGTCCCTTGTACAAATGCATAGAAAGTGTCCTTGGATAATTCATTCTAAGACATGAAGTTAGGCGAATTTTTCCTGCCAACTAGTGTCTTAATGTGTTATTGACAATTAAGTCATAATGTATTGATTTGGTTTTATATTTCTGCTGCATTGAAAACTAAACGCAGAGTTTTGATCCAAATTCAGGATAGCTTCAGAAACCTCACCTGAGGCTTTGTTTATTAATGCTGGTGTTCACAGTTTTGCTGATGCCCCAAGTCTGACTGAATCATTTTATTATTTTAATTGTGCATTCTTTCCTTCTGATGAAAGAAATGAATAGCATTTTAAAGAATCAGGAATAGTAGATGTTTATTTCACTAACTCCTTATGAAAATATCAGTAATAGACCCACTGTTTAGTGGTACACCTTTAATGTGACTTCCACTTTTCATTTCTATTTCCATGGTCAAAAACTGTCAGAATTATTGTTACAGGGCGACCCCAATATAAAATGGGTTGCCAGACTGTGGATCCTCACCTGTGTGCTTGAAAGTCATTTATAGTAAGATTCAACGTCAGGCACACACACAAAAAGATTAATAAAGTGTTTATTTACAAAAGAAGGGGAAATGAAGAAATGAATAACTCAGGGAGAAAAGAGGGAGGTAAATTGGTAAAAGCGTCATACCAGTTCCGCTGGGCTGGAACTCCTATAGCCCACTGAGATGTTGTGAAAAACCAAGAGTCTCCCAAGGCCCACATGTCAGGTTTTACACTAAACCTGCTGCTTAACTCTACCCTCAGGTCCCAGCTCTCTTTAGTGATGATGACATTATGGGATTTGTAGTTCTTGGTGTCTTGGTGCTTTTTGGTCTGGAGTGGGGATGGAGTCCATTAAACCCATCTGTGGAGTTTGTTTAGAATGTCCTTTCCCCTAACAGTATTATGTATAATAAGATACATGAGAGAGAAAGAGACCACAATCAAGTAACTTACTGTAGTATGTTGTTACAATCGCTCTTATTTATCATTAGTTATTATTGTCAGTCTCTACTGTGCCTAATATTTAAATCAGATTTTATCATAAGTATCTAAGTATATGAAAAGTAATAGTGTATATAAAGTTTCAATACTATTCAAGGTTTCAGATATCTATTGCAGTTCTTAGAATGTATCTCCTGTGGTTAAAGGGGATTACTATGTAGATATGTAAATGAATATCAGAGATATCCTAAATTAGGTAGTGCAAGAAAGGAAATTTGAACTGAAGTTCTTCCGGTTTGAGTGCAAATGTCCTTTGATTACAGCTAATAACCTTGAAGATGCTAAGCATCAGGCAGAGAGAACAAGAGAAACCAATTAATTATCTCCAATCACTTTATATTTGTTATATTTACCACTGTTTTTTATTTCCCCCTTTTTTTTCTTTTTGTTCCCCCTCATAAATACTCTTGTTTAAGTTAAAGGAAAAAAATGGGATAGACAATAATATGTATTCAGTGCTTATCAGGTGCCTCCCACATGAATTAGGAGCTAGAAATAGAAAACATTTAAAATCTTGTGAACTTGTGTTTGATTCCAGATACTCCTGTGTGACTTCTGGCAATAACGTGAACTGTCTGATCTATATCATCATTTTCATAAAGCTGAGTTTTGTGTTATTTATTTATGTCTTTTAATTCAAGTAACATTCGGATACTCCCATCAGGTATCACAACCATAGTATATTCACTATCAAATCATCCATATCACATCACCCTAGTCCATTGTGCTTCCTTCCCTCATGTTCTTACCCCTCCCCCAACCCTGCCTTCCTTGGTGCAGGTGTCAGCTTTGGAGTGTTAGTTTGTAAGCTTGTTTTTAATCTTCCTCTTAGTTTAGTTACATTCAAAATATCAGTGACACCATGTGGTCAATATCTTTATCCTTAGTTATTCCACTTAACATTATTCCTTCAGTTCCATCCAGGTTGCTGCAAATGAAATGAGTTTATCTTTTTTGCTCTCTGATTAATAGTCTATTATGTATATATAACGTATCTTCTTGATCCACTCCCCTGTTCTGGTGCACTTATATTTTTTCTGTAATTTAGCTAACTTAAATAATGCTGCAATAAACATGAGAGTGCAAATTTCCTTTTGAAATAGTGTTTTCTTAAAATTTACTGACCAGATGCCTAAAAGTAGAGTTGCTGGATCTACTGCAGATACATTTTATAAGATACATTTTATAATACAATGTCCCCAAAATAGCAAATGCATTAGGCAGTTTTTAATATTTCAAAAATAATTTTCCTGGGATATTTCACACATAGAAGTCTACAAAAAATTTCAATGTGATCATCATTTTTTTTTTTTAAATCAGCCATTGAAATAGTTAGGACTGAGAAATTAAATAAAACTATGAATATTATATGAATGCAACAGACACAAAAATTAAATTCTGAATCCATTCCAAAACTATTTTAACTATAAGATGCAGCATAGTATATATATTGAGAATAGTTGACATATCTCTTATTTACTTAAACCAAGCACTTCGCTTAATATTTTTATGCATATACTTTTATTTAGTTCTAAAAACAAGCTTTGAAGGCTAGTAGAATTTTTTCTACCTGATATTTAGAGATTAAGAAATTCAGGATTCTAAGCACATTATTAAATACATACATGCTTCACATAGATATCTTCTGTGATCAAACTATTTTGTCAATTCATGTTTAAGTAAATACACTAAAGAATTATACAATTAAGGTTGAAAACTTTTACACACGTGTGTGTAACCATATATACTTGGGCCAGTTGAGATTATTATTATAACCAGATTATTATTATAAACTGGTTCCAACTCAGTTTCTTTTCCAAGCAGCAAAATAAACTGGTTGAAAGTACATGGAGCAATTTATAGTCTCATTGGGAAAGCTAAAGAAACGGAAAGCCACATCAATAACAAGGCAAACAGAGACCCATTTACAGTCAAACACCAAAGAGCCAGCTGTGAGCACTGAGCCCGCCACTTCACTGCACACGGTACCCTTGGATCACCTGCCCCTCACCCATGGAACGTGTGTGTCACCTCTGAAGTTGTCACTGCTGGCTTTCACACTGATTCCTTATCAGCTTCTGTCCAAGCTAGGAGAGAATGACAAGGTAATATCAGGTACTTTTCTAATTCTTTTGTTTGACGTTGTCTTGTTTTCTTTCATTCTCAAAGAGAGGAAAAGCTTGAGATTCTGATAAGTGACGTCCTCGTATATAAATAAAAAGACAAATATCTACTCCACTGCTTAACCAAAAATTACCAGGTAATCTGACTGGTTTATTTTAAGTTTTTACTTATCATGCTTTTATTTATTTATTTATTTTTGGTAATACATCTGGCTTCACTTAATATTTTTTTAAGTGAAAGTCTGAGGATATATGAATGTATAAAATTATTCTGTAGCATGCATTTTTAATTAACTTGTGTACTTTTTTTGCAAAAGTAGAGAATTTTGGAAAGTTTTGTGACTTGATAACAAATCCAAAAATATTGATGAATAATATTTACAAGGGCAAGTATTTTATGTATTAGTTAGTAGTCAAGTGACTCATAAGTTTCTAAGAGTTTAAAAAACAAGCTTCATTAAAAGTTGGCCATCTAATCTCAATACCATAATTATTCCAAATAAGCAGAAAAAGCAAAGAAATATAAAGTTTTCTAAGTCCTACAGTTAACATGGACAAAACCAGATCCTTATTTTTCAGTGAAGTTAAATTGTATTTAACAATATATATATATATAAATAATACAATTGTAATAAAATGTAATATAATAAATACAATTATAAATTGTATTTAACACTATCCCTACCACAGTAAGTGCTTCTTAAATTAAATTGTGTTGAGTCAAGTTTTCATGCTTTTACAATATTTTCATTATGGTTGATATTATCCTATGGTTTCCTCTCTCAGGCTTTTATGTTCTTAACATCTAGCATAAACGAAAGAACTATAACTAAACAAAACTCTATATTAAGAGTTTAAAATCAGTTAAACTAGTCATCTGTATTATCAAGCTCTTGTACTTACACATACACAGAGAACAATTATTTTTTCTATAGCCTATTTCATTGTTGGACTATCTATCTGAATACAGTTACCAGGGCAACAAAAATGTAAAATAAGAAAAGACTGTTAATATACAGCATCTTATTAAATAATTATGTGTGTATAACTGTCCTTTGAACATTTTAACCACAACCGTACTGTAAGCTATAAACTTTCTAGAGTAATCACTGATGTTGGAAAGTGTGTAAAGGTTAGTATTTGTCATCTTGGGAATAACTAAACATCTTCCCAAAATTACCATATCTGTGGGAAAGGTTGAGGCAAGCAGGCATCTGATTCAAGGGATATTTTGTTATTCAGAACACAAATTACCTTCTTACACCATTTATAAGATAACGTCTTTCCTAGAGACAAAAATACAAGAAAGTTCCATGAAATTCTCATTTTATTATTTTCTTGATTTGTTTACTTTTATTAAGAAGTTTGATTTCTAAAATAATATACATTCATTAATTTTACTGAGAATTTTTGCATAGCATTTTCATGAAATGTTACTGTAATATTATATGCAATATTATTTCCAATTTCTAATTTCAACCAGATCTTTGATATTACTATATACATATGTGTGCATATATATAGTTAAGTAGCTATATAAAGTTAGTAATGACTTTATGAATATATACAAATATATATATATAAAGATTAGTGAAACTTCTCTTAATATTGCTTTGAGTTATTGAGGTTCTCTAGTATTCACCTAGCAACTCCCTCAGTTTTTTAACTTTAACGCCAATAATTTAAATTTACAGAGACACTGGAAATTTTTATGATTATTTCAAAAGTCTAACTCTTCAAAAGATTCTTAAGGAGCTTCATTATTCATCTAAAAGTCTTCATTTTTAGAGTATGCCAATGACTAGCCTTGCTATTTCTTTTTTATTATCTGGAGTCACCGCATTAGGAACAGACCTTTTTTGGGTTCTATCCTTGAGGTCTGTAGCTGCACATTCAAAATATATTGATTGGCCTTTTCAGATTCCAATACCATCTTATCCATGGGAGTGAAGAAGTTTCATGCACCTGTATCAATATTAATGCCATTTTGCTTCTAGTCCATAACATTTTATCATTCCTATTAATGCTTGTATTTTTTTTTCATTAAATTACTTGCCAAAACTGTTAAGAAATTACTATGTACTACACCAGAGAGCAAATATATGAATGTATGTTGCTGTTCTTACAAGTAGTACTAAAGAAAACGTCATTAATCAGTCGTGCCACTTTTGCTAGTGTGATCATGTCAACATTGTGTTCTGAATAGCTGCTGCCTGAAAGTTGGACTGCAAGCTGAAACTTATTTATGAAACCTGTGATAGACATGAAAAGTGATGAATGAAAAACAATATGATTGAGCTTTCAAATTAGAGAAGGAAGACCGATAAACCATTATGTCCAATACTGAACTTAATATGATATCATAGATTTAAGCATAAAAGTGCCAACATACAAGACAAAACTTGGGAAAAAAGTAGGAGAACAACAAAATCTCTTCTCAGCTGCGATAGAGATAGAGTCTGAGGTCAGTTTAAGGAACATGTAGAAATTGAATGGAGATGCATGGAAGGCACTCCATTGAGGCAGAGACTGAGGCAGTGGCAGAAAAAAATTGAAAGCTAATTAGGTCTGAGACTATGATTCCTCTGGAAAACAAGTGTGACTGGGGATGAGGAGTTGTGAGGACTTCATCAAAGTGAAGGCATAGCCAACTCCTGAAAGCCATGTAAATAGTTTGGCATTTAAACCTAAAGGTAATGGGGTGGGGATGGGTGCTCCCTGGTGATACAAAGGTTAAGTTGCAGCACTATGAAGCTATCAGAAGCCACTGCAGCACCAATTTGATTGCTGGCCAGGGAGGGGACCACAAGGCGCAGCAGGCCTCTCTTGTCTCACCTCAGCAATATTTAGATCTACCCATTCTTCTCCCTTCTGTGTCTCTGGTGAATCTTCCTGCCCCCACATCTTTGGCCGACACCCCAGCTGTTATATGTATAAATAAATAACTCAAAAAGAAAAAAAAAACATAAAGGCAATGGAAAACCAGTGATGAATTTAAGACAAGGAATTCCTAATGTGAAAAGATCAATTACACAGCAATGTAGAGAACAGAGTACAAGAAGGAAAAGCATGAGATAAGGAAATCTATAATCAGGTTTTCATTATAACTGAGTGGAATGATGAGGGCAGAATCAAACAGTTTTTAAGAGGTTTTAATTGATAGAATTTGTCTCATTAGCTAAGGTAAGAATTGGAAAATGTTAAATCAAAGGTTAGTTCCAAATATGTATCCTAGGGTTTTATTTCTGTCCCTGAATTTTAGGGCTTTAAATTCCCATTAATCATCAGTCTTGTTGCTCTAAAGTCTTAGGATTTCCCCACCTATTAGATCCCTGGCATTTGAAATTCTACTGCTACTTTAAAAGTGTCTCCTGATCTTGGACCTAGGGGCTAATTGTACACATGCCCTAGTTTGCCCTTTGTTAAGTAACCTGGTCTTTTATCTAGTGTTGAATTTTCACAGCATACTTTCATAAAATTCAAGTGATTTTAGAGACTTATAGTTCTGATCTTATTCAGGTTTTGCAGCCCCTCATCTCTGTCTTACATGGTATGTTTGCGAAGACTCTCCTTTCTGACCTCTGTTGAATTTTTAGTCCATCCAATCATCACCTCATCCTGCAATCTTTAAAGTGATACTTCTATGAAAAATGGGAAGTAACTGATCTTCATAACATATTTTTTAATGAAAAGTTAAGGATAATAATGAGATAACAGAGGCAAGAAATTACCTAGCACATTTTCAGGAACAGTGTTTTATTTTTATAAGTATAATCATCAGAATTGTAAAGCTTTAGGGATAATAGTGGAGAACAGTTGCCATCGTGTCTTGCAGGCAAGTTCCTTGAAGGAAAAAAACCCAAAACCTGTGGCTTCTATAGAAGAGAATGCATCTTCTTGTGTCAATTGGCTTTCCCTGAACTATATTTGTTACAGGACAGGGAGAAGAGCACCCCAGAACCCTCAAGCCTGTTCTCTTTGAATGGGTTCAGCCATTCGCCGCCATTTCCTTGAGGGTAAAAGTTCAGCCAAATAGGATTGGCCCAAAGCAAGGCCTAAAAACCTGCCACATATCTAAAGGACCTGTTAGTAGAGACTCATAGAAAAGGGTCAGAAAGAGTTAGACAAATCTGGGAGGAAAAGAGCAAAATCAAAATCAAGATGAAAGCTGCTATTGTAACCTCCCCACGGGTGGGTCTCTTACCCACATCTGTCCCAACCAGTCCAAGACCAAAAAGCAAGCACTGTTTCTTCACATGTCCCTCTGCTCCAAGTGCCTCCTCCAGGTCTCCTTGCTGTTCTCCATCTTCCTTTCTTCCTCCTCTCTTCTCTGCAGAAATCTTCTTTCCCTGTTTAGCTCCACCCACTTAGGGCAGAACCAGGATTTTGGAACTTCCCCTTTTCCTGGGACCACCCTGTTACATATTGACTGAAGCTGCAGATACTTTATTTATAACATGGCAATGCACTTATCAACTATTAAAATGCAGATATTGCTTTATAACTCACTACAGGATTTCCAAGCCAGACCATTTCTATTCCTTCCACTATCACACCAACACACTGCAGAAGCAAGCATTTACTAGTGCTTTGGGTCAACTTTAGGAAATACTGGAGTAGTTTAAGAATATTTCTTGTTTGAGATTGAAATCTAACAAGAATCAAGAGAAGCAAAATGTGTGTTTCTCCCAGCTTTCAAATGCACCCATCGTATCCATTCAGCATTAAAGAATTTGTTCGTGCCTGTTGATAAGAGTAATGACACAGCTCATGATTGGATGAGGCAGGGATGCCAAAGAGGTAAGGCAGAGCGGATGGTGTCTAAAAAGTGAAGGTGCTTGGGGAAGTAAGAAAGTACCAGGACTATCTCCAGGAACCAAGTATGTGCCAGTTTTTACAATACATGTAAATGACCCTCAAAATTCTCTTTTGAGAGGCAGTGCTGTTGTCAAACAAGCACTGGCCTGGAGTCAGGGAAATGCTGATCTCTAACATACAATAGATGCAGCATCCTGACAATTGGTTGATTAAGAAGTGACTTCTAATTAAGGAAATAGTGAATAGCCTCAGGTCAAGTCTGGCTTTTGGGGGTTGTTAGAAACTCTGGTCTACTCTGTGATATCAGTAAGCTGCATTAAATAAAAGTGTTCCTGTAGAAAGTCTGCAGTTCAAAAGACAAAAATAAGTGAGGAAGGAGGATTTTGCTTCATTCTGTCTGGGAAAACCTGACTAGATGATGGGATCTGCACACCAAAGCCGCTGGCAGTATTCTAGTTCCTTAAAATATAAGTGCCAAAAGCTTGCTTAGATTATCAAAATGTGTTGTTCCAAATCTGCACCTATGAAGCAGCCTTTTGATTACAATTTAACTTCTCAGGTACTTTACCTGAGGACAGAATGCAACTGATCTGTATTTGAAGAAATATGTTTTATTTGTCATGTTCTGATGCTTGAGGTTTTTTTTTTTTTTTAACAGCTTTATTGAGATGGAATTTTATTTGGCAATTCAACTATTTGAAGTACACACTATTTGAAGTCAGTGTTGCTGTTGTTTTGAATACTCAGTTGTTCAACCATTACCAAAATTAAATATGGATTTCCTACTACTTTTTCTAAAAGAAACCTCATATTCATTAGTAGTCACTCTAGTTTTTTTAGGATTTTCTTTCTATTTTCATGGAGTTGTAATTGACTTGTAACAATGTATAAATTAAGGTATACAATGCATTAATGAAACATTGCAACTATAAAGTTAACAAATCCTTCACATCACCTAATTAATATTTTGTTTTTGTTCTTGTTATTTGGTAAGAACATTTAAGATCCACTCTCATTGTAACTTCCAATGATACAATTCATAATAACCACCATACTGTACTTTAGCTTCCTGGAACACATTCACCTTATAACTGAAAGTTTGAACCTTTTGACCAACATCTCCCTGTTTATTCATTTTTAAAAACTTCTTCAGTTGAGCGGACTCCCTGTGGCGCAGTGGGGTAAGGAATGCACTGTGAAGCAGACTGCAGTCACTGCAGCACGAGTTTGATCCTTGCTGCCGGCCTGGGGAAGTGACACACATGGCCTCGCAGACCATTCCTGCCCTGCCCTCTGCTCTCTTAAGCTGTGTGTTTCAGATAATCTGCCTGTTTTGTACCCTGCTATGTCTCTCCTGAATCCTCTCAACCCCCACACCTCTGGCTTGTATCCCAGTTAAATAATAATAAATAAATAATCTTTAAATAAAATAAAATAAAATTCTTTCGTTGATAAACATTTGACTTGTTTCTACTTTTTTGGCTATTAGGAATAATGATTCTAAGATCATTTATATGTGAGGTTTGTTGTGCATGTGTTTATTAAGTTTGAGGGGATGTATATATTTAGTAGTGAAATTTCTGAGACCTATATTTATTCTATGCTTAACATTTTGAGGAGATGTCAGACTGTTGTCCAAAGTGGCTGTACTATTTTCCATTCTCACCAACAGTGTATGAGAAGGTTCCAATTTTTCCACATCCTTGCCAACACTTGATGCAGTATATTTTTTAATCATGTTTGTCTTTTCTATCACAGTCATCCTAGTGTTTGTGATACAGCATCTTACTGTGGTTAGTGTTTGTGACATGGCATCTTATTGTGGTTTGTGCTTCTTGGCCCTTTCTCGCTCTCTCTTTCTCTTTATATATAGATATATAAAAAAGAAATTTCTAAATTTCTATCCAGATCTTTTACCCATAATAACTGGCAATTATTGTTGAAGTGCAAGAGTTCTTTAAAAATTGTCAAAAAAATACCATGTAGTTTATATGATTTGAAAATACTTTCTTGAACCTTTGCTACTTTTCACTTTTTTCAGTATCAATTGATTCCTAAGTTGTTATAGTATAATAGAAAGGTGTCAGAAAACTCATTGTTATGAGGATACTGAGGATGAACTATATAGCTCAGTTTTGGGAGGTTAAAAAAGCTTCATGGAACAATTGATGGGAAAGTTTAATTTTAAGATGAACCTGAACATCTAGAGAAAGATAGGGATTTTAAGGCACGAGCCAAAGCAAAAGAGAAAATTACAAATATTGGGTTATAACATGAAAGGCATGGAATGACTGCATAATATGACTTAGAGGGATTAGCAGAAATCAGATTATCATCATACTTTGTGGCCAGTTACAGAGCTTGAATTATTTCCTGTCATTGATAACTCCACAAATTAAAGAATCATATGGTTAAATCAAAGAAAAAATGTGATTATTTAAATCTAAATTACAAATGCAAATATAAACATATACCTGAAAAACTGCAACAGAGAGCTGGCATAGATTTAACAAAAAATTAACAAAATTTAAATTTAACAGAAATCTTGCTATTTTTAAATATATTATCTTCATATATAACAATCTGGAAAAATCTTTAGATAATCTATCCTGCTATGTGTGATATCATATTTGCCTTTATTTTCTTTACAGTTTTATCATTTTTCATATTCCTTTTCACTTTTGCCTATGTCCTTTGAAAAATCAGACCAGACTCTTCCCAATAATGTAAAGAGCTATCCTATTTGTTTGGAGGTCTTTGCAAGACTATATAGTACTGAACTAATTTTGGCCAACTGGTAAAAATGTGATATTAGGACAATGAAGATAAATTCTTGAAGCAAGATGACTAGAAGATGAAGGA
The DNA here is from genome assembly GCA_019455555.1 of Galemys pyrenaicus. Classification (NCBI taxonomy): domain Eukaryota; kingdom Metazoa; phylum Chordata; class Mammalia; order Eulipotyphla; family Talpidae; genus Galemys; species Galemys pyrenaicus. The sequence goes on from JAGFMF010011752.1 coordinate 2,099,487, forward strand.
GAATTAAATATATTTACTCATTCAAAATGTCATTTGCCTGAGAGACATAAGCAAGATGGAAGAGTAGGAAACTCTGGACAGTCCTTTCCTCCACAAACACACTGATTCAGCAACAATTGGTGGACAGATTTCCATGTTGAAATATCTTTCACCATATATGTGTGTATTTATTTCTGGGCTTTGCTTGTTTTTGTCAGTACCATATTGCTTTTATAATTACAATTTTATAATGTAGTTGGAAATCAGGGATTGTGATGCCTCCATCTTTGTTTTTTTCAAGATATTTTTTGGCTATGGATTCTTTTGTGGTTTCATATGAACTTTAATATTCAGAAAACTATTTCTTAAAAATCTGAATCATTGCTTTCAATGTTTCTCTATCATGTTCAAGTTAATATTCACTCTCCTTATCATTTAGTATTTTTGTGATCCGACTCCTGCTTCTTTCTAGTTTCAACCACTGCTGCTTTTAGGCGTCAGCATTCCTTTCTAGGAAAAGTCTATCAAATTCAATTTCTTCTTCAATTACTGAATTGGTTTGAACTTTTATGCTTTAGCAAACACTGTTATGGTTCTTTCAAAGCCTTTCTTTACCAGGAGTCTCATTATTTAGTAAGATCTCACTTCCTCTAATTCTAGGCCTGAAATTTAATTTGAATTCAAAATGGAAACAAACTTTATATCACATTCATGATTATGCTCTGTTGAAGTCTTTATTTTGCTGATTAGGTTCATTAAAGAGAGTTTCTAAGTTGCTATATACCTTCCCAAGGCTTCTTATAGTTCTTAATATGTCAGTGTTCAGTCAATGTATATGAACTGTAATTCATATGCTGTAATATGAATAAATGGGAAAATGAATGAATGAATTAGTTATGGTCCAAAGATAGTGGAAGAAAACTTTCATATTAATACATAAAATGTTTTATTCTTGACTCAAAGACTTCAATAAAGATGTCTATTTCATCTTTATATTGTTAACAAATAAAAGCTATATGAAATATAAAAGCATTATATACTGGGAGGGAGGGTCAGTAGTGACATAAAACACTTACTGACCAAAACATAGCTACTTAGTCTTTTAATTGCAAGTCAAGGATGACTTTGTAGATTCTTTTACAAAATTATATATATATGTGTGTGTGTGTATACATATATATTAATTGTAGGTAGTTGAAATAAAAATTGTTATTGATCAAACATTGCATAATTGCTTTGACATTGATAGATTACAGTGTGTATTTTTACAGTACAATAATTCAAATACTTTAACTTTATTTTCATATATTTTCTAATAATATTTCATTTATTTTCTAATAAGTGTTTTCATTTATTTGCTAAAATGGGTGACATAAAAGGGTATAAGTTATTATTTGCTTTATGTCTCCCCACTGGTGATTCTAAATTGATATTACTTTAAGAACACTTTTTAAAATTAATATTGTTTTACATCTTTTGTAATGTTACTATTAGTTATGCATAAGATAATATATTTTCATACAAAGAACATTTGTGAATAACACAGACAATGCAATTAATATCTATTACTTAAATAGAAAGCTTTAACCATTTTTACCAATTAATTAAAATTAATCATGATTATGAGTCACGAGTCACTCATAGAACTTAAATATTTATGGTTAAAACAAAGGTTATGATAAGATACCTGCCAAATCCTTATATTTGTATTAAAGTAAAACCAATAAATTGTCTAATGAAACAGATACTACTTTTTGAGATTAGCTGTTTGATAGACTTACCTGACACTGGAATATAACTAATACTATTAATATTAATTGGCATTTAAAATTTTATACTTTACTTTCTTAAGTCATCTAAATGTGTGTTTAGTGACCTCTCAAAAATAAGTTAAAATTTATGAACTATCTTTAATAAAAATGTGATTTTTTTTCAAAACTTGATTTTCATGAATTCATCTGAGTTGAGTGCAGTGTTATCTCTTTAATGAAAAACTTGAACTCAGATCCATTTAATGCACCACAAAGTTGATGAGAGAATCCCCCAACAGCTATAAGTGAGAGTCAGTTTTGTTAGTCACTCATTTTTCACTGGGGGATAAATTCATTCAACTCTAGATTCTTGAGAGAAGAGAATCAAGTCTCAGTTGTAGTTGCATTTTTCCTGTAATCTGTGGCTTAAAAAATGCCAAAATTGGGTAGCACTGTTAAAGTATTCTTAATCATATGCTTTCATAAAAAAACTAATACAAGAATATGCATTGTAGGGAAATAGTAGAGGAACAGTTGTTCCATATAAATAGGGACATTGTATGGATATAGAGTATTGACATTACATTTTGTTGTTATGTTGGTTTGCAGGAGTCATTTAATTTGCAAATATTTAAATACTGTATAATTTTCTGTTTTGGCATAATAATCTCCCTTTGCCCCTTCGCTTTACCTCCATAATTATTCTACCTTAGCATTTCATAGGCTCCCTCCATCTTTATCCCTTTTTCACTCACAGGTGCCACTCTGGTTTCTCTTTCTATTTTCCTTAATCTTGCTCTGCACACAGCACTTTTCCAGAGCCAATTTGTTTCTCAGAATGAAAGGGACTGCTTATCTCAGGAGAGGAACTTTGGCCCCCTGTAGCGGCAGGAAGGTGGCACACTGTAGGTTCGGGATGGTGCTGGGCAGACGGGTTCAGGTAGGAGTCTTGGAGCCCTCGGTGGCTTTTCATGCTTTTATTAGTAGAGGTGGCCAGGTACATGGCAGGCAGGGGTGCCTGGGGGCCGGGAGGCTGGCAGGCCTCCCAGCCCCCATCACATCTCACCCTCTCAGCTGCTTCTCTCTCTGCTGCTGCTGCTGTCGGGCCCGTCGGTTCTCTCGGTAGGTCCTTTGGTTCTCTCGGTTCTCGCAGTTCTGGCGTCCTCATGACACCGTGTCCAACACAGGTGCACCCACTTGCGCATGCTCACCCTGGAATGTTTGCAGCACCGCAGGTGTCCATCATCACAGTGATGGGAGGGTGGAAAGAGCTGATCAATCTTTACCCTACAAGCAGGAAGTCACAGCCAAAGCTGACAATAGGAAATGTTTGAGGGTGGGATAAACATTTCAGAGACTATAAACCTAAATACATTTTGCTTGAGTCGGGAATTTTGTCACAGATATCTTCCTCTACTGCTAGTCAGCATATTCCTAATGGAATTACAATGACAACTAAACAAGTGCTATCTCATGTTCCTGAATTCTTAAAACATGAATCTCTTCAAGAACTGCCCCCTCAGCAGCAAGCTTCCCATGATGTCCTATCAATCTTCTTTATTGAAAAATGGCCCAGAACTTGATTTGATATAATTTTAAAATTTAATGGTCGGGGCCTCCCTGGTGGCGCAGTGGGTTAAGCAACGCACTATGAAGCAAGGCAACGCACTGCAGCATGAGTTCGATCCCTGCTGCCGGCCTGGGGGGGGA
>JAGFMF010011752.1:2102976-2120808 GCA_019455555.1 Galemys pyrenaicus
GCCTGTTCTGCTCCCCGCTCTCTGTGGTGAATCCTCTCACCCCCCACACCTCTGGCCTGTACCCCAGTGCTTGTATGCATAAATAATAAATAAATCTTTAAAAAAAATTAATGGTCAACAGGACTTTTCATAATGATAAGTTAAACACTAATGGCTCACTTTATTTAGGTACACAAAAGGCATTTATTTAAGGAATTATTTGTGTAGCTATCTCCCAACGAAGATGATGCTTCTGACTCACTGCTGTGTGTAGTTGTGGCCAGATTTGCTAATCAGTGACCTTTGCTCATTACATCACTGCTTACATAAATAAGTCAGCTTGACAAATGAAGTCAGTACCTCTTTTCTGAACATAATTTTTTTCATAGGATACACCCATTGCTATTATGTAGAAAGACGTGAAAAGGTACAGTATTTATTTACTGGAGAATTTTCTGAGTGTAGTTTACATGTAGATTGTAGCAAGAGTAGATGAAAAACACCAGAAGGGCTTGTTAAAAGACAAACTACTCTGCCCACAGTTGCTGATTCAATTGGTCTTTGAGTGAGGGTGGGAATAAGGGTGGGGTAAGATTGTGCATTTCTAACTTATTTCCTGATGCAGGCCATATTTTGGAATACCTGGTGTGGGGTCAGAGAACAATCAGGTCTTTCCACCCTCCCACTACTGGTGTGATGATGGACACCTGAGGTGCTGTGAGCATTCCAGGGTGGGCATGTGCAAGTGGGCGCACCTGAGTTTGACACGGGCTTAAATGGGCGGCATCATGAGGCCACCAGGACCAGAAGTACTGACCAACAGCAAGAGCACCAAAGAGCAGCAGCAAGAGCAGCAGCAGCAGCAGTGGGAGAACAGAAGAGCAGCAAAGCAGCTGAGAGGGTGAGATGCACCGGGGGCTGGGAAGCCTGCCATGTACCTGGCCACCTCTGACAAAATGCATAAAAGCTACCGAGGGCTCCAAGACTCCTACCTTGACCCGTCTTCCCAGAACCATCCCCAACCTGCCCTGTGCCACCTTCCTGCCACTACACCTGGATAGATGAGCAGATTATGTTAGGGCTGCCTCAGCCCCCACAGGTATAGCTTATGCTCAGGTTCACTTTCAGTTTGGCTGCAGCAATCCTTAACCCTCTGATGTTACCATTGCTCATTAGCCCTCTTTCAAAATCACCTAGAGGGCATCCTTCAGGCTGATTTTCTAAGTTCACAATCCGTATTCTCATACTCCCATTTCCCTGGCACTTCTGATGGATTCACATTTCACGGTGGTTCATTTTCTGCATATAATATGCTGCATATGACTTTTGTCTCAGAGAAAAACAGCCAGGCCCTTTGACGATGGACTGCATTAGGAAACTTGTTCCCTGTTCTTTTATTGCTCAGGGGGCCACATAGATGGGACAAATCAAAGTGTTTGAGAGTGGGAACCTCATGTCTGTTATTTCCGTTCTCATTAAGAAGGGTGGGTGATTTCAGAGATTCTGATTTAAAGCCTGTCTGTAGGCTAGTGTGTAAAAATGATATATTGATTTTATTCTTTTTTGACTGCCCTGTCTAGTTTTGAAAGATCTAATACAGTCACTTCCTTACCTTTGAACTGTTGTTGAGGAAGTTTGCAGCAGGTGCCATCTGCCTGGGAAGGTTGGTATTTGATGATTTTGAACTATACCCTAGGCCCTTGGAATTTTGTTAAAAAGTTAATTACTCTTTACATGTTATTTGAAAGTGCTTCTGCTAGGACATAGGGATACAAGAGAGCTAGCCCTTGAAGGACTTTGTGGGAAAACTAATAAATAACAGATTTTAAGTTCCTTGAGGGCAAGGAGCATAGCATCTTCCTTCTTAATGACTATATCCACAAATCTGGATTATATTTTGCTTTCAATGTCTACACTTAATTCATGTATTAGAAAAAACGATATTAACATTCAATGAAAGGAAATCCTGAGAGATAATCTATCAGAGCATTTCCCAAAGTGTGATCCTTAAAAATTTAGTCTTTGAAATAGTTTTAATCATGAAAGAATTTTTAAAAATCAGAAAAACTATAAGCTACCCTCTCTCCACTCAGAATACACATAAGCAAAATAAAAGACCCAGGAGGTTCTGAAAGAAAAAGAAAATTATATATATTAAACTCAAAAGTACTCATTTCTAATTTTAAAAAAAATTAAAAATATATCACCTGTTTGTTAGTTATCCATAGATCTCTCCTTATTTATTTTACTTAGCAGGAATTTTAAAAATTTATTTAAGCACATGCCTCTCTTTTCTATCATTTTAGATAGATATTCCTTAAATCAATGCTATAACAAGTATCACTTTGAAACATATTATAGAGCTTATATTTGAAAATAGGCCTGGAGAATAAAGATTAAAAGTTATTGAGCATTTCTAGTGTGCACTCATGCACACACACACACACACATACACACGTATATTCTTGCATTCTAGCTGAATACTCTTTCACCTAGGTATCAGCATCTTCACTGTGCAGCTGATAACACCATAGAACAGACATTAACTACCTAATAATTAATCTATGCTTTCCCACAGAAGTGGCATCCCACCTAATTATTAATGTGAAGTGCTGCACAGGACTCAAATGCTCCAAAGGCAGGTACATGCAATACAAAACCACAAACATGGCAAAAGTATTTTCCCAATTTGATAATATATTTCAGGCAGTACTGAAATAATCATCATAAAAAGATCATGGATTTTAAAACTTCTTCCACATATTATACTTATTAAAATTTATGATATTTTTCATAAGAGGCTTTCCCAAATCTTTGCAGTGTTTAAGATCCCTGAGTTATTAGTCTATCTCTGCTGTTTGTCCTTCAAAATTTCATTTTAAAGTGCACATTCTTAAACTACCAACTCCTATCCACCCATCTCTTCTCAATATTACTCTAAAATTTCTTATTCTCATTAATAGTTTCCATTCATTCAACATCTAATTTTTACTGCTTATCACCCCCTTACACTCATACATTACATCATTATAATGAAAGATAAAATATAAATTTTATATTTCACTTTCAAAATATAAATTACATGACAGATGCAAAAGAAACTAAGAATGTTTCTTTTCAATGGGAAGAGTTGATTGTGCAGTATCATTAAAACATAACTCAAACTCCATTACATTAACAAAATAATGTAATTCCATTAGTCTAGGGCAGTCAATTTGGCAAATAAATAGGCATTGCCATGTTTGACCGCACACATAGTCCCTAGAAACTCACCTAAAATTTCCTTGAAATAAGTCAGTGTAGGGTAATCTTTGGCATGTAATAAATAAAAGTTTCATTTAATGAAATAATAGAGTTGTGTGTGATCATCAACAGATGCTAAAACATTAGAAGAAAGACAGATATGAACTTTTTTAATGGACTGCTTAGGCTTATAAATTCATTCACTCAGTCTAAATGTTCACATTGATGTTAACATCAGAAAAACGGGGAAACCTCACATTATGCCTCTTGATATAATGACGGGTGAAACATAAGAAAATCAATGAAACAATAACAGAAATGGAATTAAACCAAGCCTCTAGATATAACAATTAACATATGTATTGGAACATCTCATGCCTACATGAATATTTTAAGACATCTTCCCTTTATGTTGCCCACCTATTAGTCTCTAAGAAAGCAGAAGAAGAGGAATGAGGACACTAGTTTCTTACCTGTTAGATACCACACACATGCGGTTGGCAGATATCAGGAAAACACAACTCAGTTTTGCCCATATCCCTTCTCTTCTGCCTTGTCTGTAGCCACAGTTTTTAAAGCTAATTTTTTAAAGGCACAAACCCAGAGATTTCTCAAGATTTTTGATAACAATTACAAAGACTTAGATTATAGCTACCAAAATTAGAGGACCAGTTCCACCACAAGTTCATCCTCACTTCTGACACCAACTGTAATTTCTGAGGGTTCCAAATGTCACCCTAAGCTTTGAAATTTGGTAGCAAGACTCACACAGAACTCACTAAAAATATTATACTCATAGATATGGTTTATTTCAGGCAAAAGATACCATTTAAATGTAGCAGAAGAGGATCTCCCTGGTGTCACAAAATGTTGAGTGCCACACTGTGGGGCTTCTGCAGTGCAAGTTCTATCCCTGGCCAGAGAGGGGATCCACATGGCACAGCAGACCTCTCCTGCCTCACCCACTGCTCCCCTCAGCAGTGTACTTCAGTCCATCTGCCTGTTCTGCTCCCCACTCTGTCTCTGGTGAATACTCTCACCCCCCCACACCTCTGCTTGTACTCCAGCTCTTGTATGCATAAATAAATAAAATCTTTAAAAAATAAATTAATAAAAATAGCAGAAGAAACAGTACATAGGGCAGACTCTGAGAAGGTTCCAGGTGAAGCTTCCGTGGTAATCAGGTTGTCTTACCCTATTGGCATCAATATGACACAGTATACGTACAGGTTCTGCAACCAGGGAAGCTCACCAGAGCTTAAGCATCAAGAGTTTTTATTGGCTCTTTTTATGCCGGCATAATTAGTTTGTTGATTTCCCACAGTTGATTTTAGTTCCAGACCTTCTTTACCAGAATTCAGACTAACATAATGTGGTCTGTGGGGGCTGTGTTGTTACTGAAAACTATCAGGTGTGGTAAGAATTCTGCAGGGTATTTGCCACATACCAGGTTCAACAATTAATATGTATTTAATAGCTGAAAATAAATTAAAGGGTTCTCTATTTTAGATTCAGGTTTAGAGGTATTAAGGGATTAAGATGTTACACTCTTCATATGGATCTATTAGTTGTATTGAATTTACATTTTTTGGGGGTAAGTATATTCTCCTGATTAAAATATTCACAATTCCTTCTGTATTCAGACATATTTAACCTCCTTAGGCAGCCTCTGTGTAATGAAAAGAGCAGTGCTTTTCAAGCATGAAGGTGTATATCCTTATGCCTTTTGTGCCACTTACTCAGTATATTTGCAGCAACGTTTATGAAAATAGCTAGTTTGCTATGTTATAAATATTAAACAACATTTTGAAGGAATAGCCATTTCATCCCTTCCAACTAAGCCACTCTCTCTTTATTCCTTATGCTTAATGAGGACTATTGCTCTTATTGCTTAAAGACAGTTCAAAGTTAAGGCACAATTTTGTTTTAAAAGACTAGCACAGCAGCCCTCATTCCAAACTGCCGCCTGTATTTATGCAGGCGTTTCTTTTAACAAACCTGTCCCTCTTAAATGCAGCTCTTTCTCCCCATTTGTGTCTGTGTTAGTGCTTCTCTCTTCTCCTTTCCTAATAAACCTACCCTTTAAAAAATGTAAAAGAAAATATAAGAAAAGACTAACACAGTTGTGTCCATATTTGATGTGGTGAACAAAGTGTTTCTTCCCACGCTCAAAGAAAGTTTTGCTAATTGGACACAACACTTCCCATTTTAGCTGGAGCAAAGTGAAAATTGATACTGAAGGACATGGGAGCTGGTTTTAGATTCCAAATCACTGTAAACAATGCACAAGATGTAAAACTTTAGAACTGAAAATAGTGGGGATAATACAGATAATCATAATTTAATTGGGATAAAATTTTCCTTGACTGAAATTATTTGTGAACTTAAGCAAGGAATTTTGGCTAGACCTATGCTACTTGTACTGTCTGACGATGGTCCGGGTATGAGGGACACTCCTGAGATGTCAGGGTGCTCCACAAGCTGGCCCCTGCCGGATCTCCGTTGTTTTGGCTGATATTAATGTCACCATTTTAAAAGGCACACTGAGTGCTAACTGGAAAGTTACCCAGGAGGTGTGGTTCTAAGATGGGCTGTTTTGTTAAATAAAATAATTAGCTGCTATGCATTTTGATGATGAATTACTCTTTGGTAAATAATGTAACACAAAATTTTCTAAAATTGATAAAGACCACCGATACCAAAAAACTAAGTAGTAAAAGTTGTAACTGGAACGTGGTTGTTCAATAATAATAACTCAAAAGTTAGTTATTAAGTAGTTTCCCAAACTTGAACATCTACTTTGGGGAACTAGCCCCGGGACCGAGAAATGACTTCTGTGACTTGGCCCATGATGAAAGGCTCTGTGTTTCCTAGGTGATGAGTAAGTCACAATAGCCCTTCCTACCCTCCTCTCCTCCCTTTTGCCTTTGTTCTGCTTAAATTGTGATTGCAAGTTTTAGGTTCCGGATATAGTGAGGTTAGTAGTTACTTCTAAAATATCATATTGGGTTTGGATATAATTTAGGTTTTGATTTAGTATTTCCCCTTTATTGGGGACCTATAGTTTTAAGCATTAACACTATTTTAATCTTAGACCTTGTGACTAGAAGTTTATCCCTTACTCAAAGTAAATACAAATTCATTAGGTTGTGATTGTGCAAAGTTGCTGTGCCCGCTTTAACATTAATAAATAACTTGTGTAACCACTACAATCAAAAACACTGATGGGAATATGTTATTTTGCATGAAGATTTCACTTTGTAATAGTATGCATCATTAATCTTAGTTGGAGATCATAAGACCCTAAATTGTTTTTAAGAAAAATTGTAATGATTGTTATTTTCCTGCTCTGTACACATGCTGATGTAATCCCACTGCTTGCTTGTAATGTATAAAATAAAGACCTGCTGAGTCTATCGATAGGAGATACCTGCACCTTGAGTGTCTGTGTTTTCTCACTCCCTTTCCCCCTTCCCTCGCCAAATTGGCCTAGGCCGTCCCTCCTGTGAGGATCCTGGCCATAGCTGGAGCTGGACTCCCACAGAATTTAACGTCTTTACTGTTTCCTCATATATTAATACTTCCAAGTTTGTGGAATTACATAACTGCCACACACACACTATGGACTGAATGTTTGCATTCCCCCAAATTTCTTATATTAAAGGCTTACCACCCAAGTGATGGTATGTGGAAGCTTCGAGAGGTAATTGGAGGGTATCATACTTATGAATGAGATTAGGACGTGGGAGGGGTGATCTCTCCACCATGTGAATATGTAGTGAGAAGATGGCTGTCTCTGAAGTACAAAGAAAGCTGTTGCCAAGAAGCTGACTATGCTGGTCCCCTGACCCCAGAATCAGGGTATCAGACTGATTCAGAATACCAGACTCTGAATGGAGAAGTAAATGTTACTGTTAATGTGTATACTGCATTCTTTTTATATATCAGAATGCTTTTCAACTCTCTGGGCTGCAGGTATTGAAACATATAGCTATGTCCTTTCCTTTCTTTCATAACACAAATGAAAAGAACCATGATGTTAATGCTTTTCAAAGAAAATCAGTCTCTGGGAAATTCATCCAAGCTCATGATTTATTCCCCATAGACAGGCAAGAATCCCTGGCTTATTGATGGCAGTGACATGAGTCAATTAAATATTAGCAACCCATTAAATGCCTTGAAAACATGATTTTATTTTAACCCAATATGAAAATTATGCAAACTGGATCACAGAGTTGATAAGAATTAAGTTCATTTACAATAAATCTGAGCTGAAGTCAGTGAAAGAAAAATACAGGAAGGCAAATTTGGTCTACAATCCCACAGTGTGTCTTTGATTAATGGGATTTTTTTCATGCACCAGCACATGTTGCTGAAACATTTGGGAAGGGAAAGCCAAAATTGTTTTTAAGTGAGGATAATATTGTGAAACACACTTGCTGCAGGGCTCCAGGAGTTTAAAATCCTCAAATAATTACTCTTGTTGCTTGCATGGAATCACTTAGGAAGAAAATTCAGTGTTGAAATGTATAATTCATGATAAAGAGTTCTGCACACCAGCCTTTCACACATTACTAGGCTATAGGGATATATTCATTATTATATAAATTTGCAAAACATTGAGTTGCTAGCAAGTCTGTCAACATATTTATTGAAGGCTTCCTATGTGGCATGCGTTGCTCTAGAAGCTGGAAATAATTTGACGTACAAACAGACATGAATTCACTCTTAAAGAGGAAAAGACAGAGACTATAAGGGGGCAAGAGATAAGGAAGCAAAGATAAAGCCAACCTAACCTCAGATGTCCACAAATATGAATATGATGATATGTGTAACTTTAACCAGCTGTTCTGGTCATAGAATACACGCCTTTACACCCTCTCTTCCTTCTGCAACTTCTATGGCATAAGTTCTCCTTGAAGGGGCCCCCAAAGTGATAGTTTTCAGACATATATTCCAATGATTCTTATGAATTCTCTGATTAGGAACAACCGCTTTTATATTTGTAGTTATTTTGATATCAAAGGAATTGTGTGTGTATGTGTGTTTGGGTAAGCATGAGAGATGTTATGTGTTTCCTAATCATAATCACCAGCAATTTCCTTCAATCTTTGAAGTTATAAAATTATTTTTAGGTGTTAACAAATGTTTAATACACACATGTGTACATGTACTTGTACATGGGGTTTTATGGTCAAATATATTTAGCAAACTATTATAGTACATACTCTTCTGGAGATACAAATTTGTATTCCTTTAGTATAATTAAAAAAAAATCTTGAGTTTCTAGAATCTTTCAAGCAACTGTTTGTTCATTATTTTTAACTATTTTTCAAGAAAGTTATAACTGGGGGCCTCCCTGGTGGCACAAGGGGTTAAGCACTGCACTATATGAAGCATCCACAGCCTCTGCAGCATAAATTCGATCCCCGGCGGGGGAAGTGACCTACATGGAGCAGCAGACCTCTCCTGCCTCGCCCGCTGCTCCCCTCAGCAGTGTGCTTCAGTCAATGTGCCTGTTCTGTTCCCTATACTGTCTCTGGTCTGTACCCCAGTTCTTGTATGTATAAATAAATAAATATTAAAAAAAGAAAGTTATAACTACCCAGAGACAGTATGGGAAAAATCATACTGTTCAAATATTATGAAAATATTCGTTATAAATTATAAAAATCTGTCTTTTCGATTTTGACTTTAGGTAATTTTGTAAAGAAATACTGGTTTGGAAATAAGTTATTTTTTTTCTCTGTCTAGCTATAAGTATAGAAACATCTTCTCTGTGTTAAATAAACATAAATTTATACCAGCAGACATATGAACATAACTTTTATGTGTTTGGTAGTTATTAAAATCTGTTGTTTTAATCATGCAATCTAGTAATAATCTTAGTACATTAATATTCAGAGAGCATTTGACAGGAACACTTTTGTTCTCTACTCTAAAATTATTATCCTTGGTGTTTAAGAACAGTCATTTAACAGCTGTTAAAGAGTGAGAAAATATACAGCTTTAACCTACATTGAAAGGCTAAAAATAGAAATGTTAGCAAAGAGATTTAAATATATATATATATATATATATATATATAATGTCACCAGACATTTCAGGCAAACCCTTCTTTCCCTTTGCCCAAGAAGTTAAGGGAAGAACTGTTGCATGCAGTTTTATGTTCCTGTTTTCATTATTATGGAGCATTTACATCATTTTTCCTCCGCATGTCTAAAATCAATTAAATATTTATATGAATTTGGTGATGAATCTCTTTTCCACATACAGTTCTCCTTTCAATGGTAATTTAGCTGTCTAACCCACATTCTGTAACTTGCTCTTAAAGCTGTGATTAGTTCCCTACTAGGATGGGATGATGTGGAGAGAGGTGGATTTCTTCCTTTACACTCAGCATAACTAGTATGATTTGGAGTTCAGAACAGGGGTGGATTCTGCCTGGAAGAGGCAGTTCCTTGAGTTCTTACATGCCGAGAATGCTAGGAAAATTATCCAAATTCCTAGTAAGAATATGTGATGTTATTTAACTTTTGGTGGGACTGATGGTAGTGACTATGTTCTTTTAACTTGAACATCTGCAAAAACATTGCAATTACCATTCGCCCTTCAGCTCTCTATGGGAAGTGAGAAGACACTACCACAATCTTCCCTACAGCAGGCTGGGTCAGCTAATGGAGAAGAAAGGGGATAACAATTGCCTCTGTAGTCAGCACTAAGGTAATAATCTAGTTTGAGGAAAAAAAAAAAAAGCACATTATTTTTATTATTTTTAGGAGTGGGAGGACCTGTGCCGCTAAGATTGTAACAGGATTAGCCCCAGGGAAAGAGGGGGTTCCAGGTCCCTGCCCTGCCCTAAGTAAGGGTGAAGTAAAGTGAAGGGAAGTGAAGCTCAAAAAAAATGAAGGACCGAGAGAGAGAAAACCTGGCTGAGGAGAAGCAGAGAGAGATGGAGGGAGAAGAAGACTGGAAGAGGCACATGGAGCAGAAAGACATGTGAAGGAGAAGCCCTGCTTGTTTCTTGGTCTTGGACTTATCCCAGGAACTTGGAGGACATGGAAGGAGATACTTGACAGAGATGTGGGTGAGCGACCCATTGGGAGGCCCAAAGTGGCAGCCTTTATCTTGACTTGGATTTTGATTTGTTTCCCAAGTTTGCCCTGCTGCTTCTGCCCCTTTCCCATGGATTTGCACCAGAATTGCCTTAAACTTGTGGCAAGCTTTTGGGCTTCAGTGGCCCTGCATTGTTTTGCCCAGTTTGACTGGGCATTTAACCATGAAGGTATGGATAATTCTGGGCATTTAACTGGAAACTAAATTTTCTCTTTCTCTACTGCACACTAATTATATTAAAATTCATTTTTTATTGAGGGTCTTATGAACTCTTTTGTCTAGCAACTGTGGGTGGCAGAACCCATTTAGAGCAGACAGGTTGGGGATTCTAGGGGTCCCTCACCCTGTCCTGTAACACAATGAGCCAGCCTAAAGGGAACTTAGCCCTTCTCTGTGTGTGTGACCAGCAAGTCATGCTTCTGAATTTAATATACAACCCATCTCAATGTGATCCACTTCATCATCACTTTGTAGGAGAATTTTTCAGGGTATTTCCCCCTCACCATCTTTACTTCCTTTGTCTATTTCAATAAACTGACAAGAGAAAAGACACTTAATTTCATGCACACTGAGTTGCATCAGATATGGAACCTAGTGAATGACAGCAGTCAGTTTATGTAGCTTTTAGACAAAGAAGCAAAAGGCCTGTGAGAGGTAGACAGGAAATTCTTGGAAGTTTTGATGTGGATACTAGAATGAGCTAAGCAGAACTTACTTAAACAAGTTCCTATCTCTTTTCTTGAAAATAAGGATTTTTTTTTTTTTTCATCTTTGTGTAGGTGGACACCTTAACACAGAAATCTGTTCCCTGCTTTTAGTAGGGACACGGAGGGAGAAGGTCAGAGAAAATGCCTACTTGTAGCAGAAAAGGAGGTTTAGTTATCACTAAACTGCCAACTATTTCTTTAATTGGAAATAATCAATAAGATATTTTAGTCTTTCTTCAGGTGGCCTACTCTGGAACCAGACAACTTTATCCCATCCAATCAGTAATGCTACTCAAAATTCAAATCCACACTTGTATGAAAAGAATAAAATAATTTATATTTTGGAGTCTAGATGCTTTCAGTATATCCCACTAAAATTGAGAACCAAATAGCAGGAGCCTTAAAAATCTAGGAAACCAGACCCAGGGGGAAATTCCAGGCATTTTCTTTAGCTTCAGCAACCTGCTTTGTCTCTTTTTAGAGTACCATATTTGTTAGTTTGTTTGCAAATGTTACAATTTTCCATTCTCACTAAACAACAAATTGACAATCTTTTACAAACTTGAGACCTTTCCTCTATTTCCTGAGGGTGTTGACTGAGCCAGGGAAGACAGGAGACATAGAAAATATATTCTTAATTAAATGTGCACAATAAAGTAACTGGGAAAAAAAAATGCTGTTTTTTCTTATCACCATTACTTAGATAAGAATTTTTAATATTAAGCTGAGAATCAGATATAACTTCTTATCTGTGTAATTAAAAGTGACACTAACATTTGAGATAAAAATAAGGTCATTTTTGTCTTACCATATTTTTAAAATGAAGAGATGGCTGATAAAGTTTGAGCCCTATGAGAGTCCAATAGATCATAAAAACATTCTGGGGTGGAGCACAGTGCTTAAAATTTCCCATAGTAGAATCTATAATTTTTTCAGTTCCTAGGTGTTTGTTGTTTCTTGGTATTATTATGTACATGGATGCAAAAATTCTGTTATAATTACATAAACTCTATGCAGTAAAATCCAGTACACAATGGCTTGTTTAAAGTCTTAGGACAGTGAAACACTATGTAAAATGGGAACATAAGTCAGAATTCTTGATACCTTTGTACCAGATGTTTACTACGCAGAACAGAACCTTTTAGATAGCTTTTAAAAATGAAGCGGGCCTCCCTGGTGGCGCAGTGGGTTAAGCAACGCACTATGAAGCAGACCGCAGTCACTGCAGCATGAGTTCGATCCCTGCTGCCGGCCAGGGAGGGGACCCACATGGCGCAGCAGACCTCTCCTGCTGTGCCYGCTGCTCCCCTCAGCAGTGTGTTTCAGTCAGTCTGCCTGTTCTGTTCTCGGCTCTGTCTCTGGTGAATCCTCTCACCTCCCTGGACTCTGGCCTGTACCCCAGCTCTTGTATGCATAAATAAATAAATATTTTTAAAAAATACGAAGCATATCATTAATGGTGAAAGAAAATTAAATAGAAATTTTAAAAATTTAAAAATGAAAATTAATATGTAGTCAGTCTTTACTTACTGTCACTATGTAACAAACCACTTCAAAATCTTAGTTGCTTACAATTTTTCATCTCTCATGGTGGGATGATTGTGTTCAGGTCTCAAAGAGCTACAGAATGATTATACCTGTAGCAAGGGCTCTCTTTGTCCATCAAAAAAATAACCAGGTTACTATGGAGGAGAATCAGGGTGCAGGTAAGAGGTGTAGGAATGAAAGAATTCATCAGAGACAGAGTGGGGGACAGAAAAGATGGATTTATTGAAATACACTGCTAAGAGAAGCAGCAAGCAAGGCAGAAGAGGACAGCTGTGCAGGAGAGAGAGCTCTGAGTCTCTATACTGCAGGCATCATTGATTGGTTCGGTGACTACTCTTGGGATGATCTGGATCTTCAGTTCCCATGGCAGTCCCGTCCTCCTTAACTTGCTTGCTGGGCCTTAGTTTTAAGTTTAGTAATGAAACCATAACACAGGCTATGATACAATCTGGAGAGCATTTATTAGAGAATAGGAAACGTGATTTGGGTCCACAGTTAAGGGTTAGTTCCAAGGTGTGCTCCATTAGGGTTACAATATAGGGAACATTTAAAGGACCAGGAAGGGAAGTGTTGTGAACTTAAGTCATTTGCTGTGGAACTTTTTTGGGTTGTTTGTAAAGTTAATTTGCTTATCCATGATGGTTGACCATTGTTTCAGGTGGAAAGCTGTACTGTGGAGTCTATTACAACCATCAGTAGATGGTCCCTTGTGTTTTCTGTTTGTTTTTGCAGTGGCCAAACTGCTAACACAGCCTATTTAACTGTCACCCTGAAGTCTCAAAATGGCAGTTGAGACAAGGTGGGAGTCATTGACTCCAAATAGGAGGCACATCTTGAAGGCTCAATTAGGGTGGTCATTCTGGATGGCCTTTCAACAAAGCTGCTCAGCAGCTAAAGGGGGCAGTTTATTGCCTTTTGCTTTCCCTGTGGCCTTTTCCATATGATAAGCTTGTGCCACCTCAGAAGGAGATAATATATGTGCCTGTGGCTTCAATTTTAAATGCTAATTTTTACTTACTGAAAACTGTGCAAAAGATACCAATTCAATACTATCCAGCAAAGACAATTATGATGGAAACAGAGTAGAAAAATCTAGGATGAAATGTTTCCCAAGGAAAAACACTAGAGGTGGGGGTTGGGTGATTAATGAGTCTTAGACTAAATCCAACTATGGAAGGTTCCAGGAATGTGAGGTGTGGTCAGGAAAGACGGTCAGCCAGAGGTGGGGGCAGAGAGCATTATCAGTCATAGAAGACCAACTTAACCTGACCTCAAGACAGTAAGTTCCACAATAATTCAATCAGAGAACACTATAAAGAAGACCCCTTGCCCTGGCAAAATGCAGTCTTGTCCTTTAAGACTGCCTACCTGTGTCTATGCGGGCGTCTCTTTCCTTGTTTCCTGTCCTCCATAAATTTGCTATGTGCTCATGAATGGAAATGTCTGCTGAATTCTTTCTCTGCGGGACCCAAGAACTCCACACACCAAACCCATCACCTGAACTCCATCATCTCTTTTGTAATTTAGTCATTGATTCTTAAACTAGGGCAAAATATTAGTATCCTCTATTTAAAATTTCTCATGTACCCTTAAAGAAACTGAAGTTTTCATGAGAAAAAATCTTTGCATTTACACAAAAGTAACAATATCTTAGTGTTTTTAGGCTAACATGATGTCATAACATTTTAACAATCAATCTAAACAAATTTTTTTTAAAAACTGTAAGTAAAATAATTTATGCTCATGTAAAACAATGTGTGGAAATTAACTTATACAATTGAGGGAACACTCCCAAATGTAAATAATGGTTTTTAAATTTATTTATTGTTTTCTATGAATTTATCAGCATTTACATATCTATGTAAACTTGGGGTACATTTTCACACCTCTGTACATGCACATGCTTCACTGCCCCTCCAACAACTGTGCCAATGTTTTATCCCTTTCCCTGTGCTACCTCTTTTCCTCCCCAGTCCTTTCTGATAACCAGTATATTTTACACAGTGTGAGAATTATTTTTGCTCTACTTTGCCAGTATGTGTTCATTCATTATTTATAATCCACCTATAAGTGATACCATCTGGTATCTGTCTTTCACTTTCTGATTTATTTCACTTAGCATAATCATCTCAAAATCAATCTATTTTGACCAAAAAGAGGCATATTTTATCCTTTTATTAATAGCTGAGCAGTAGACCCTTGAATATGTATTCCAAAGTTTCTTTAGCCCATCACTTGTCACTGAATACTTAGGTTGATTACTTGGCTTTACTATCGTAGATACTGTATAATGTATAAACCTCCTCATATTAGAGTTTTCATATTCTTTTAGTAAATACCTGACAATGACATTGCTGGATCATATAATATTTCCAATTTTTTAAGTCTCTCTACAGTTTTCCGCAGGCTTAGCCAAATAATATTCCTACCAACGGTGAGTAAGCATTCTATTTTCTCCATATCCTTGCCAACTTCGTTTTTTCCATTTCTTTAATGATTTATTTATTTATGCATACAAGAGCTGGGGGTACAGGCCAGAGTCAGAGTCGTGGGAGGTGAGAGGATTCACCAGAGACAGAGTGAGGAAAAGAATAGCAGATTGACTGAAACACACCGCTGAGGGGAGCAGCAGATGAGGCAGGTCTGCTTGCCATGTGGGTCCCCTCCCTGACCAGGGATCAAACTTGCGCTGCTGTACATGGATGCTTCACAGTATGGCACTCAACCCTTTGTGCCACCAAGGAGGCCCCTCCACTTTTTAAAAATTTGGTCTAGATTATTCACACTGGGGTGAAGTGATTGTCTCATTGTAGATTTGAGATGCATTTCCCTCCAGGTAAGTTATGATGAACATTTTTTTTTTCCCCAGAAAAGGGAGCCAGGGGATGGGAGATCCACTTTTGTGTGAAAATTTCTCCCGCAAAATGAGTAAAGTAGACTGACTGATGACATTTGGGATGATTTATTAATTTTGGAAGCATGACCTGCTGACCTCACAGATGGGCTAAGACACCTTTTAGGCACAATTTACTTTGGCACCACAGATCCTGCTATTACGCTGAGCTTTCTTTTCTCTTTCATTTATTTCTGCTCCATTTTTTTTTTCCTTCCTTCCACTGACTTTTTTGTTTCATTTGTTCTTTTGTTAGTTTCTTCAGTTGTAAAGTTAGATCATTTATTTAAGACTTTTCTTGTTTGCTGATGTGGGCATTTATTGCTCTGTGCTTCCCCACGCCCCTTTCCCCCCAAAGTGTCTGGGAACTTGTCTCTCCATTCTCACTTGTCTTCAGATACTTTTTAATTCTTCTTTGATTCTTTTCCTTCACTGACCCTGGGATGATTCAATGTTTAGTCTCCACATGTTTTGGTATATTCCAGAAAGCCTTTTGTGGTTAATTTCTAATTTGATACCATGGTGGTCAGAGAAGCATCTTGATATCATTTCTATTTTCATATAATGTTCAAGACATGCTTGTTGCCACATGTATATGATCTATCTTAAGAAAGCTTCACATGCACTTAAGAATGTGTGTTCAGTTCTTCTGGGATCAAAGGCTCTATAAATATCTACTAAGTTCTATTGGTCCAATACTTCATTTAAGGCTTTTGCTTCCTTTTTACCTTTCTGTCTAGATGATCTATCCCTTTGTGTACATGGTGGGTTGAAGTCCCGCACTATTAATGTGTTTTGTCAATGTATTGCTTTAGATCTGTTAATAGCTGTTTTATATAATTAGGTACACCTGTGTTAGGAGCATAAATATTAATGACAGTTATATCTTCTTGATGAGTTATTCCTTTGATCATTATGAAGAGACCATCTTTATGCCTGATTACCTATTTTGGCTGAAACTCTAATTTGTCAGACATGGGAACAGCGGTTCCCACTTTCCCCTCTGTGCTATTGGCTTAAAGTATGTTGTTCCAGAGCTTCACTTGAAAATTGGTGTTTGTCTCTAGGTTTAAATGAGTTTTGTGCAAGTAAGGTATAGATGATGAGTACTTTTGGATCCAATTTGTCAAGTTGCCTTTTAATTGGTGAGTTCAGACCATTTATGTTCAGGGTGACTATTGATAAATGAGGCTTTTTAACTGTCATTCTTTTGTTTTGTTCTATTCCAGTAACTTTGGCTTGCATCATTGTTTGTGTAATAAGAGTACAGGATACCCCCTCAGGTGTTGTTACCACACCACATCCACCACCAGGATACCTGCATTCCACACCATAGTCCACTGTGCTCCCACCCACCTTTCTTTCACCACTGCCTTCCCCTCATAGCCTCAATTTTATAATTAGTTCTTAGATTGGCTTTGTCTGAGCCCATGTTTTGCTCCTCTATATTCTATATATATGTGACACCCGCTGGTATTTGTCCTTTTCCACCTGTCTTTATAGTACCTCATTTAGCATTTTTAAAATTGTAAACTCTTCTGCTTATCGGTCCTCTATTTCTGTGTCCTTAATATACGTCTCTGGATTTCGTACCTTCTGCTTTTCCAATATTTTTAAATCAGGTTTCTCTTGCTTCCTAGGCATAGACATTGTCTTATCTGCTTTCTTTTGTGGTCAATACACTATGGGTTTATTTTTGTTTGTTTCTCTTCTTTGTTTACCTTAACAGCAGGTGGCAGCACAATCCTCTACCTCCAACCATAATGGTGTATATAGCAAGAGTATCTTTTTTGATAGCTAAGTAGTATTTTACTATCATTCTATCTGTTCTTTTTTCAAGTGTTTTACATTCTGGTTTATTTGTTTCCGACTTATCTCTCTCAGTTTTTCATTTGGATGGCTTTCCCTGGTACATCTCAGTTTCCTATTTCTTCTATATATCTCTATGCTAAATTTTTTTTAATTATTTTTTTTATTAAAATATTTTAAAATTTACATATACTTGCCATTAATTGTAATCCCCATGTATCCTTTGGGGTTACTACCGGTTAAATCAAAAAGTCTAAATCTAGAAACTTCTTTATGACCTGGTGTTGACTCACTGTCATTTAACTATATACATTCTAAATTTTTCTTTCCCCTCTTTAGTGATTTAGTTGTTGTCCCTTATTTTCCTTGTTTGCACTTTTGATTCTGTGTTCCTGTAGTCACTTTGCTTAAGGTTTTGTGTTTTGGTTGTCTTTCTTTTTTCTTTTTTTTTTTTTTAAGATTTATTTATTTATGCATACAAGCACTGGGGTACAGGCCAGAGGTGTAGGGGGGTGAGAGGATTCACCACAGAGAACG
>JAGFMF010011752.1:2120858-2298347 GCA_019455555.1 Galemys pyrenaicus
CCCTGGCCGGCAGCAGGGATCGAACTCGTGCTGCAGTGGCTGCGGTTTGCTTCGTAGTGCGTTGCTTAACCCACTGCGCCACCAGGGGAGGCCCTGGTTGTCTTTCTTATAGAATAACTCCTTTGACATTTTTTGTAGGGCAGGTCTGGCAGTGATAAACTCCTTTATTTTTTGTGTGTTTGAGGAAATCTTTATTTCATCCTCATACTTGAGTCAGAATTCTGTAGGGTAGAGTATTCTTGGATGACAGGTTTTATTTATTAGGACTGTGAATATTTCAGTTCATTGTTTCTTGACTTCAACTGTATAGGACAAGAGCCTGATCTGAGCACTTTCACTTGTTACATTCTTTTTGTAAACTGAGCTAATTCTGATTTATATGTTGGGAGTAGAGTAACCCCTTTCGTGTGCTATACCATTGTGCACCCTCTACCAAAGCACCCATAGTCGTCCCAAAGTCTACTCCCCACTTTGTCTGGGCGGTGACACCCTCCCCATCTAGATTCCTTTTGTTCTCTAGCAGCCTTCAATTGTTTTCCTTTATTTTTGAATTTCAGCAATTTAGCAAATTTGTGCCTTAGTGATCGTCATTTTGCATTTAGAGATTTGGATGTTCTTTTTGCTTCTTGGGGATCCATGTCTATTTCTTTCCTTAGGTTTGGGAAATGTTCAGCTATTTTTAACTTCCATCGTCTCTATTCCCTTTTCTCTTTTCACCTTTTGCAATACCCATTATCCTTATGTTCCCTCTGACAATTAAGTCTGATTTTTTTCACCATCTTCTTTCAATTTCCCTAAATTTTGTTCTCTCTCTTCTTCCATTAGGGAGATTTGTACATTTGTGTCTACTATTTTTAAAACTATCTGTTCTAAGTTATTACCATGTTCTTCTCATTTCATTCAACCTCTCATTTTGTGTTATTTTAATATCTTCAATCTAAGTGAAGAACTCCTAAGATCCTATTCCTGCTATTCTTTCTTTAATTGTCTTTATAGTACCTCATTTAGCATTTTTAAAATTGTAAACTCTTTTGCTTATCGGTCCTCTATTTCTGTGTCCTTAATATACGTCTCTGGATTTCGTACCTTCTGCTTTTCCAATATTTTTAAATCAGGTTTCTCTTGCTTCCTAGGCATAGACATTGTCTTATCTGCTTTCTTTTGTGGTCAATACACTATGGGTTTATTTTTGTTTGTTTCTCTTCTTTGTTTACCTTAACAGCAGGTGGCAGTGGAGGGACTAAGAAGCTCTCAGTCCTATTGAGGAATGAAGGCACCTCCCAGCTGATCGATCGCCTCTGCTCTCTCTCCAGGTCAAGCTGTGGAGTGCTTCAGGATCCTTAAGTTCCTGCCCCACCTCCTCTATGTGGAATGGATATGTCCCAACCCGCTTTAGTTACCTGCAGTGGTGCCAGGGATGATATCCAGAGTGTGGGCCCCAGACTCAGGCTTCCTGGTGCTGCCTGGCGGGGATGCCTGGCATGGGCTGTGAGTCCTGAGCTGCCTTGCAGTGAGTGCCTCTGCTAGAGGATAAGGGGCCTCGACAGCCAGATACTGAGGATAGCTCACCTGGATCTGTTTGCAGAGAGTGAGAAGAGGTTTCTCCCACCTGCTTCACCCATTGCCAACTCTCACCTGCTGAGCCTGGCATACCTCCATGTGGTGTTGCTGTAGACTGTCCCTTTTTATGTTGTTTTTGAGTGAGGGGCGGGAGCGTCCCTTGTCCCTACCATAGGCTGCCAAACTGAGATCATCCCTGTGGTTCTGTGGAGGTGGGCATCTACCTGCAGCTCTCCCTTTGAAAAGTCCCTCTGGTAATAGTAACCATGCCCAGCAGCACCCAGTGGGTGGCCTAGGGCCTATTCCACCACCCTGGCTGTGACCTCATTTGTCTCTTTCCTGACTGTCCATGTAGCAAGCCACCAACCTCAGGACAAAACTTTCAGGAAAGTCCCATCTCTGTGCAAGAACCTTCATATCTTCTTTTAGGTTAATTTTGTTCCAGTTTTATTTTTCTTTGTAGAATCTTTAGGAATCTAGTAAACCCAATCCTCTACATTCTGCCATGGTTTGGGTGGGACTTCTCTACAATTTCATATTAAAAATTTAAGAAGATAATAGCTAAAACTAAACAGAATATTTCTTTTTCTGTTATTTTATAAACAAAATTGTGACATGAACTGGGAATGACATATTTTGCCATATACTTAGTAAGAATATTTTCATTTGAAATATTTTTCTTTTTTGTCAGATATAGATGATACCAGTAGTAATATTTTTATTAAATGAAGTTTTATAAACAAAAAGGAAACTAGTAATAGGCCATATGGAATTTCTGATACATTACCCTAGGAAATACATAATGACCCAAAATATTCAAAACTATATATTACCTCTTAGTTATTTCTACTCTGTGAATTCTTTGGCAAGGGACTTGTTACGATTATGGGGTGACTACATGTTTCATTGATGTTAAATGTGTAGTGCATAAATGGAGACTAGGTTCTGTGGATACAGTAGCTAGATTTGACCGATAGGTTTGCAATATGAAAACTCCCATCTGAAAACTCGGCGAACGTGGAGAGAAAGAATGTTTTATTTTGCAATATAACATTGAAATATGTCAAGCACATGAACTGAGACTTGCTAGCCTGATATGTGTTATGAGAATAAAAGAAACATAAATTGCTAAGGCTCAGGAACATGCCCATTCTATGAATAGAGATTGACTTTGCTGCCAAGGGAAACAAGCTGGTTGGGTTTTAGGTGACACATTCCTACTCTTTACTTTACCAAGAAAAAGGTTTGGAAAGCAAAATACTTGAAACATTTTCCCAGAGGTTTCCAATGAATATCAAACCCATCAAGCATCACATTTATTTTAGACACACTCTCTCTATGCCTCAGGAAACTCTTTCAGCTTTAATGTCATTGGAAGCACCTGTCATCCTCCTTCACTTTTTACTGTCAGGCTATCTGTGCCTTTAAGGTAGGTCACCTTTCTTCAGCATCCTGCTTCATTATATATAGGCTTGGAAGCTAAAGTTCTTGTTCCATATCAGTTGTCCTGGGAATCTGAGGCCTCTATTCTTGCCTCCACTTGCTACACTGCACATTTTCCATTGCATGGTCACACAGTTGTTTATTCATCAAAATATTTTACACTATAATTTACAAATATTTTATGTTAAACATTTTAACTTTACATTTTATTAAACTGTGATTTGTTGAACTCCACCTATATGGAAGAAATAGCAGGGGTAAAAAGAGCAGGAGGGTAGACTGACCCTCGTCGCCATGAAGTCAGGTTGGGAAAGCAACGTCAGAAAGAAGGCAAAGGAGTTTCTACATAAACATAACACAAGCAAAGTCTAGTAATGCCCATTTTTTGATAGAAATGGTGGAGTTTCCATATGATATCTGTGGAGACCCTCTTTCCTACTATCCCTGAGAATTTGAGTCTAACTTCTCTGCAAGGAAACTATAACATGTAATTTTTATTAAAAGCATGGAAAATAAGTTTCCTAATTTTTCCCCCAAGTGTTTCCTACTTGGCTTAGGAGAAAATTAGCTCCTTAAATTCAGTATGCAAGGTTGAGCCTGACCAATATGTTTTTGTTTTATTATTCTAGAAACATTTCCTAAAGCTTCTCAAGGTTAATCAAGTATACCACACACTTCTATGGGGGTTGCAGAATCTAATTATTATTCCTGTGGTTGTCCTACCATTTCCCTCAACCCTACTTTTAGAACTCCTTCTGAGACACTGAACAAGTTCCATAGTCATGTATATCTGTATTCTGAAGGATAAGATGAGGAGAGGAGGAAACTTTTGATTTCAATGACTGACCAGGACTGAATTTTCCTTTTTTCTGCTATGTTTTGGCAATAATGCAAAAAGAGAGTTGCTTAATAAGAATATCATGTGTCCAGGGATCTTGGGCTAAAGAGGAATGATTTTATTTTGAAGGGGTGAGAGATGTGAGAGAATTATTTCCACCTGCTTTGACTTGAGAGCAGGACTAGAAATTTACCTTGATTGGGATCATATTTCTTCAGAGAAAAATGATTAGGGAGTCACTTTAAGATTTTTTGTTTGTTTAAATTTGTAGACAAAAGAATATAGGAAATAATTTTATATTTAAACTTCTTGCTTTCTGGTAAGCTTAGCAAATGTAAGTCAGTTAAATTTTAATACAGTAAAAAATTTTCAGAGAAAGAGACCTAAATTAACCGGTCAAGTCAAGAAAAAGAGACCTGGCTTTCTTTGCCCTGCCAATGTTCCCCTCTCCGGACTCGTGTATACGATGATGTCTGGAGCTTAGATAGCTATTTTATTGCTGGGAGTTGATAACACGCATGTGAGTGGAAAAGTCCACACCTTAAGAATAATTCAGGATGGAGAGAAAACCAGTGATCTTTATTGAACTCATTGAGCCAATTTCTGCCTCCAGGCTTCACTTTAACTTGAGCAGTAAATGACCCACTAGTTTAGATGGTTGCTATTTTAATATTAGTATTTATAGTCAAAATTACTTTTTACTGATAAAGTATGTGGAAGCTCAAGGCATTGATTGAATAGCAAAATATATCTGAACATAAAGTTATTTCAAGTTTGGGAATTAAGTTATTTTAGTTTTTTGTTCCTTCTTAAAGCCCTTCATGTATTTATTTGGTTAATGTTAATTCACAGGAGGTTGGTGTTCTGATTGCAGCCTTATAATATAAATGAGAGGACTGGGATACAGAAGTAAAGGGACTTTGCCTAAAACAGCATACTCTACCTATAGCAAGCTGCCCTTTGAACTGAGATTTTGATTCTTTGTCTCAGAACCTCTATTGGGCCGTGTGACTAGTTAAAAACACTAGTTTTATATACACACATATACAAACAAAGAACACTAGATGACTCATGATCCTGATTTTTCTCTTTTGTTTCAAACTCTGCACCAATATTACATTAAAGAGCATTTTCACCGAGGCTTTCTAGACATTCTTGAAAGAAGAAATTTATGCAATTACCCCAGAGAACCACCTTGCTACAGCAACCACCTCTCTCTCTCCTGGCTGCAGTAACTTTGCTTACTGAGAGAAGAAATCTAAAACTGCACAATTTACAAAAGGAGCTAGAGAATGTTGCCACAAAACCATTATAGCTGTACTTTTCCCTGTTTCATTCAATTCAGACCCTGCTGCAGATCTATTACTCCTTCTGGGAATTCATGGTTGGCACAAAGAAAGGACAACCAGTTTTATAGCAATGAGTCTGCAGCATTACAAAATGAATAGTTTGCATCTCAATCCAAAAGTCTAAAACCTTATAAGGGTTAATCAGTTTGTTTAGAAATCTATTCATCTCTATACAGAAGAATCAAATATCATGTTTCATCAAATGCCCTTAAAAATATCTAAAATTCAATTGCTTTTCTCTTATTCTGGTAACACAATTTATTTTGGGATTGTCCTTTTGTAATAGAGAAACGCTTTTGAAATGAATGCAATGATTCTATGAAAATGACTCACAACTATAAATATTCCATACTTTGTGTCAAATACATCAATAAGTTGAGGGCAGAACCTGAGGCAGCAAAAATCCTGAAGTAAAAAGGCAACACAATGAATCATATTTGGCAATATGTAGTTATTGTGAAAGATGATTTCAGATAATCTTTTGAAAAAAAAGTATTTTTAGATCCTACTTGTTTTCCTATAGATTGATTCACTTAACCCATTGGCATAGGGGAGATATTTGGCATGTTCAAGGACATTTGATGGAAGTAACTTTTACAACACAATGTACCATGTGTTCCTTCCACGTCCATTCATATTGTTACAAAAAAACAGAAGCTCAGCTTTTTATAAAATAGTTGAGTAGTAATCTACTATATATTTATATACACATATATACCATGTTTTAAATAATTCATCTGCCCTTGGGTAATTAGGTTGTTTCCATAACTTGACTATTATAAATAATGCTGCAATGAACATAGGAGTGCATATATTTCTCTTCCAATTAGTGTTTTTACATTCTTTAGGTAGATAGCCAGGAGTGGAAGGGATCATATGGTAGATCTATTTTAAACATTTTGAGAATGTTTTCATAGGAAATGGGCCAGACTACCTTCCCACTAACAATGCATGTGGGTTCTTTTTTGTCCACACCGTCAATATGTCTTTCTGACATGGGTCATTCTCATCCCTATGAGATGACATCTCAGTTATTTTTGACTTGTTAGTTCCCTAATGCTGCTATGTGTCTTGATGTACATGCACTCCATTTTGATCACCATTTCACCTTTTACTTTCATGGTCTTGTGTATTTAGTTCCTTCCTCAGGTTTAGGAATTTTTTCTCTATTATATTATTTTTGTGAATAAACTCTCTGTTACCTCTTTCTTACCCTTCTTTGATATCCATTATCCTTATTTTGCTTCTCCTAATATAGCCTTATAGTTCTCTGTGTTTTTCTTCCTTTCACTTTATGTTTTTCTTTTTTCTTCCAACTGAGTTCTTTGAGCATTATTATCTGCAAGGTCACTGATTTGATTCTCTATTTGTTCTATTCCACTAGCTTATTTCTAGAATTCTTATCTATTGAGTTTTTTATATCCTAAAATGTGTTAATTTCTTTTTCAAAATTTTGGTTTTTATTTCTTGTTCATAATTTTATTTCTCAGCTCATTTTTTTTGTTTCTATAATAATTTCAGTCTCTTTAATTAGCTTCTCTGAGTCTCTTGTGTGACTTTGACTTGCTTTTCTGTATTTCCTTTCATTTGATTTTTATCATCACAGCTACTTTATACTCTAACTTAAAAGGAGATGAAATCTTCCATGTATTCGTGGTTAGATTCTGAGATTTTTTTCTTTCCTTGTGATGTCCTATTCCCTTGAAGTCTCATGATGATATGTGTTGTATTCTTTTTTTTTGGCTTGTTAATTTTGTTGTTTTAGATTTCCCTACTTTTAAGATATCTGTACTATTTGAATATTTTATAAAAATATTTGATTCCTGTCTGAGGAAGTTTGGATTAAGTGAATAAGTAAGCACTTTAAGCTAGACTACATGGTGTTCAGAAAACATGGTGTGGAAAAATTGTTCTCCAGTCAATTTAGTTTCCAAGTTAGTCTTTCCTTCAGGATAATTCATTATTTTCCCCCATATTTTACATATATGTGTGTGTTTACATCTACATCTATATAGATAAATATATGGAGAAAAATATGTGTACATATATATCAACTCTAAAAGGAAAATTTCATGTTATACATTTTGTTTTATTTCTGTTTCATCTTCAACTATAGTTCTCTGGGTTTTGTGTATCTTTTCTGTAAATATAACAGTTGCTACTAATAACTAAGTTGGTGATTTACATAGAATATATTAAAAATTCATCAAGGATTAGAGTATGATGTGAAATGTTTCTGATTAAAACACGAGCACCATATGGCATCCAACATAGATTATTTAGTTAGCTATGCCATGATTTGGGTTTGGTTGGTTTTCTAATCTTCTTTTTATCTTCTTTTGGAGAAACTGGATAAAAACAGTGTATTAGGAGAGTAAATTAATTGCTGAGGTGGGCCAAATACAGCTTAATGCAAAATGTCTGCTAAAGATTGAGCTGGAGTCATCAAACTAATTTCATTTATAAAATTGAAACTGGCAAGAGACTGTGTTACACTAATGATAGCCAGTTGCCTAATTAGCTTAGCAACACAGTCTTTCCAATTTATTAACAAAATGAGTAATAGTTGTGAACTTAGGGCTTCCTGTTAAAATAAGTTTAAAAGTATGAGTAAGTTTTAATGATAGAGAAAGCCCGGTAGGTAGTAGGTGTAAGTTTCTTTTGCAAAAAGACCATGTTAGTGGTAGCTGGAAATTTGAACTAATGAAAAGCTGTGTCTTAATCTAAAACAACGAGCATATCCAGCAGAAGAGGAAATTTCTCAATAAACACTAATAAGTTGTTTAATTTTTTTATTGTGTGGAAAAGGAGGGTTTTATTTTATTATTAATTGATTATTTTATATATATACTACTTTAGATTTTTTTGGTATTAGTTTACTTATTTTTTAAAATTATGAATCTTTGCAACTGAGAAATTTATTTGTATTTTTCCATCATTTATAAGATTTCCTCTTTCTGATTTTAAATATTATGACCCAGATACTTAGTTTACTTAATATCCATAAAACTCATACTTAATACCCATAAAACTTCACCTCATGTTCATGGCAAGTTGAATAGTGGGAAGTTTTAAACTAAGAAGTTTTATAGACATCTACATCAGCCTAGGAATAGAGACTAACTCATTATAGCCTTTATACTACTAACTCATTATAGGTCTTGCTTATTACATCTCTAAAATGGGGTTTAAGCAACTAAGTTTTATGAAGAATAATTGAGAAAATGAGTGCAAAGTTTCTGTGGCACAGTAATATACAAACTAATCTTGCTATTATACTACATTATTATTACCAAACAGATATATATATGTATATATACAACAATTGATTAAATAATTCATTAAGCAATGCTCACTTCTATTCCTTTAGCACTGTTGAGTCTGTCATTATTAATATTACAGAAATTTCTTGTATGCTCAGTTAAGTTCTGCAAAACACATACCCACACACATATCTAGTAACTTTTCATTAAGGTTATGTTACAGGGCTACAGCAGGCAGGAGCAGATATGTGTGCTGCTCCACTGCTAGTTAGTTGTGGCAGTTGTTCCTCCTAAACCTTTTATGTAGCAGTGTACTGCCTGGATAGTGGAATGGAACAATCAGGTGTGAGCATTAGGTTGATTGATGCTTTGTTGCCATGACTCTGCCTCTCACCACAAGTCAGTGGTGTCAGGGCACTTTTGTGTAAATTACACTTCCTGAATTATGGAACAGACTAATCAGGTACAGGATTGAACAATGATCCAATCAGACTGGGCGAGGGGCATTCTGAAATTGAATATAAGGCAAGGTCAGAGGGAGCCTGGAGTACTCATTGGGGGCAACACATTGGACATCAGAGGAGCAGATGGAGAAGCAGTAGCCCAGAGGAAGAAGGGGTCCAGAGAAGCAGCAGAGGAAGAAGAAGAGACCCTACAGAGGAAAAGGAGAACCCTAAAGAGGGGAAGATGGTTCCAGCTTCAGAAGAAAGGAGGGAAGCCTCCAACAGCTGCCCTCTGAGGAGGGGACAGAGGCTGAAGAACTCTATAGAGATTGGGCCTTGGTTCTGTCTCTGACACTGACTGGAAGGAGAACCAAAGGCCCGTGGCCTGGTGTCTCAAAGAGCTGTTCATTGTTGGTATAAACCAACAACTCACAAGAGCTGTAACACTGGGTGTTCCTGAACATAGCCTCTGCAGGACACATAGTGGTCATCTCTACTGGCCAGTGTTGCCCAGCACTCCTGGTGACTGGTGACTACCCTCATGGATGCTGTCTGTATGAATCAGCCACCTCTTGTGGATACATAAGTGTTTTTGTTTCCTCATTTGTAAATAAACCCCATGGTTGTTATTCCTGTAGCCTGAGGTCTCTTGCAATTGTGCGCGTGGGTGAGAACACATAGACAGTGATCTATATTGGGCACTGTCCTCTGTAAGGCTATACACCTTGTCACTATAGCCCTTGATTCTGGTTTGTGGTCTTTTGGCCTTTAGGAGTTATTTGGGGGCTCTCTGGCATCAGAGTCCCTCTCTGCCCTCTGTTTCAGTCAGAAGCCTTCTCTGCCCCTGTTTCAGTTAGGTGCATTTAATAAAGCACAACATAATATTTTATTCCTGTCTATAGAAGAATCATTGTCATTATGCCCTTTTAACACAATTTATTTTAAACATTTTTTTTCTATTTCATATACTTTTATTTAGAGGCTATCAAAGTTTCTTCCATTTTAGCCATTGAACCCCACAATCCCTTTTCAAGCAAAAAATTATATAGAATTGCAATAATAAAAACCACTACAAGTTGAGCTTTTACTAAAAGTAAAATAATGGATTAAGTATTTCTTGTTCACTTTGCCCTCCTCTAAGTTTGCCCACTTACCCATCATATTTCCTCAGGAGCTTTGGAAATCTTAGGCATGGTATAAGACCAATTGTACACTCCCATTATAATTAACCCTTAGGGTACCCTTACCTTATGTTAATAGTGATATAAGTCTAACATGCTAACACAATATTGAGAAAACAAAAAGCACCAAATATCACTTTGCCAGTGCATTCAATGTGCCAACATTTTTTATCTATCCATGTTAATCACCATTTCCAGTATTTTTTATTCAGTTACTTACCTGCTTTCTTGGATGTGAATAGGAATCTAGACCTCCAAAAGTACAATTTAAACTTATTTTGTTATTTTACATCTTGTTTTTTTAAATCCATTTCTTTAGTTTTGATGGTCATGCCTATCAGTTCTATATCTTCTACAAACTTCCCTACATACATATTGTGTTTCAGGACAATTTTAATGAGATGCTCACTGACCACTAATAAAATCATCATGTTAATCATATTTTTCTATTACTCTTGTTCATTTTGCCTTTTCTGCACCCTTCATATTTTATTATGACATTTATATGTAATTGATTTGAAGTTCACCTTCTTATTAATATAAGAAGAATACAACTTTTCTGTGACAGAAAAGATCCTTTTCTTCTCCTTCCCATTTACCTGAAAATTATGTACAGCCTAGGGACTTGCTCTCTACTAAGAATGGGAAAAAAACATTACGATTCATACAGTGTTTAAAATGAAAACAAACACACATCACCATCAATTTACTTTATCATTTTTAATCTCTAGAATGTCCTCCTTAGGAGACTTTAATTATAAATTTTGCATTTTGGAAAGTCATAAGGCATTGCTGGTACTTCCAGTAGTGGCAAATATGAAGTTGTTTCAAATGAGCAAAATTTAGGTTTCTGTTCTATACCTCATTAGCATTAGCAAGTTCCAGTCTCATAGCAACCCAGATCTGATGATGAACACCTGTCTGCCCAGATGGTGTAGGGAGAAATTTTTTTAGCTAAATGGAATAAAGTTCTGTTGTTGAGCTGTCCAAGCTGTTACTTAATAAGATGCCGCAGGAATGCTGAAATACTATTATTGTTGAATGTTAATAAACAAGTTTTCCAAATTTGTCATGTCCAGTTGCCATCAATTCCAATTTGTTTTTTAATTTGTGCAAATAATATGTACTTATTATGTCTGTATATGTTACAGTTGACCTCAGATGTCAATTATATGGACACAGCAATGCAGCAACATCAATAGCATCCATACATTTTGAAACAGATATGTGTATTTTCATATTTGTTTTTTAATAAATGCAATCTTTATTTCTTCTAATAAGGATATTAGAAGAAACTGATCAACTGGTTGATATTCTGAAGACTGTTTTTTAAATAAGATCTTAGATATCTAATCAACTATTTGAGCCAATAGTACTTTCTCCCTCAGCTGAATGAGAACTTTGCTGATTGTATCACTTTGTTGTCAGAGGGAAGCAGGTGTTTAGGGAGACATGTCTACATGGGAAATCAAAAATTCCACCCTCTTGGTCATCTTTATTCAATTACTACTGTTTTTCTGATCCTATAAAACCATCTGAGTTTTCCTACCTGTAAAATAAGACTTGATGACTACTTAGATTTTATTTTTCTAGTATGGAAATAACGAAGATTTCATTATTTGTTTTTATAGGTGCATAGTTTCTGTCCACAGAGTGAATGACTAAGGACAAGGACTGTACTTCACCCCCAGCCAGTAGCACAAAGTTTTTACCCATCAGATGCTCAAGAAATACTAATTCCTTCACTGATTTCCCTTCAGTTAGTAGACCTTACAAAAATCATGGACTCGGGTAGAAGACTGGTTATGTTTTATCTCTGTAAGCTTGTGCAAATTATTTCAGTTCATTAAGTCTCTGTTTCCTCATTTATACTTACCTCATGAGGTTAGTAAGGTTAGTTAGCAAATTGACATATGTATGTAATGTGTACTCAATAAGCATGACTTCCTGTCCACGGCTGCCAGCACTGAACTTTGCATAGAGTTGATATTTGAGATGCAGTAATTAAAAAAAAATAAGAAAATTAGGGTTCATATCTGATTTTGTATTTCCTACCAGTTTCCTTACCTTTAATGGAGACACTGTTAGTATTGTCTTCCTAGGACTTATGAAAAAACAAATGAATTTAACATATGAAAGTGATTAAATAGTATAGGATGCATAATCACACTTTCCTTAAATTGGGATCTTAGTTTCAAATATACAAATATCTATTATTTAGGTTTGGAAGGAAATGTTAATATAATAGGGATTGTTTTAAAACTTTTATGTTGTATACTTGATATTATCTCCCAGATCACTATGATAATTATCCTTGAATTTGGTGGAATGTATAAACATACGTTCATATAACAGATTAATGTATGTTTTTAAAACAAATCTTTATAATTTACCTTTCTTAACTATGTGCTAATCAATATTTAAAAGAACACATTTTTCCTATGCTTTCTACACATGATGTTAATTTTACCATTTTAATTCATGTGTATTGCACATTTCTTCATGAAATACTAATGATAATCTAATCATTTTAATGCCAAGCTAATTCACTTTGATGATATATGAAATTCATAAATATATCTTATGTATGCTTTTCCATCTGTTTAGCTATCATTTCTTACAGAGCATTTTAACTGTAGAATTGGGAAGTGATTCAACAACATAATCTTATAGATAAAGGGTTATTTCTTTTAAATTGTTGAGGATATGTCATGTATTCAGCATTTTTTTTACCATATGTAATAAATAAAATATAAAAATAAACTTTAGGAAACCATGTTTCCCAAATATTTTTTTATTGTAAAAAGTGATTGCTCATGGGTTTAGTTTGTGAAATGTTTATCATAGCCAGTTTAATTAATATGTTAGTGATGTAAGATTTTATTTTCTTAATCTTTTGAGTAGATCATGTGATGATTTTTATTTGTTTTTCTTGTTAAGGTGATATATTTGTTGAGATTTTTTTATCTACGTTCATCAGGGATATTGGCCTGGATTTTCCTTTCTTGTAATGTGCTTATCTGGCTTTGAATCAGGTTAATGGTGGGCTTGTAGAATGAATTTAAAATTTTTATTTCCTCTTCAATTTTTTTTTTAAGAATTTGAGAAGGACTTGTGTTCATAAATTAAAATGTTTTATTGCTTCTCGTTTAAAATCAAGTATAATAAATTTAATATTCAGTAAAATTCCTATTGAATTAATCATGTGATGGCTTTGTTATGCAGAGACTTTTTTGTTGTTGCTGTTGGTTGATTTATTTTTAATTGAGGTGACTTTGGCATATAATATTTTATATGACTTAGAGGCATAGGATCATCATATCCATCTTTGTGTTATGACACCACACTCACCAACAAGACAACCCTAGTCTCCATCACAGTTCCTTGTGCCCAGTCTATTTTGCTCTCCCTGCTCCCTCCTTTTCTGGTAGCCTCAATTCTACAGTCAGATTTCTAGGGTTTATCTGGCTTTTGTCTAGGGTTTATCTGGTCTTTGTCTTGTTCTCTATATTCCACATATAAGTAATACAATCTGGTAGCTGTCTTTTTTCTTCTGACTTATCTCATTTAGTATAATCCCCTCTAGTTCCATCCATGTTGTTGTAAAAGCCAAGTTCATCTTTTTTTAATATCTGAATAGAACTCCACTGTGTATATATTTAAAATCCTGCAAATCCACGCATCTGTCTTTGGGCACTTAAGTTGTTCCTGGAACTTGGCTGTTATAACTAGTACTGCAATGAACATAAGGTTGCAGATACCCCTTTAAATTAGTGTTTTTGCATTTTTGGATAGATACATAGGAGTGGAAGTGCTGGATCAGGTAGTATATTTTTAATATTTTGAGGAACCGCCATATCCCTCCCAAGATTTAGGAAGTGCCAGAGATGACTTTCCATATGATGAGAGGACAAGTGTCTTAGGGCACCTAGATAGTGTCAGATTGGTAGCTAAATACCAGAAATACCAAGGAATGATTAGTGGGTTGGAACTTCAAATCTACTACCTTGCCTCTGGACAGGGATAAAGGGATGGAGATTGAGTCAATTGGCTATGGCCAGTGATTTAATTAGTTATACCTATATAATGGAACTCCATAAAAATCCTTTATGATAGGCTTAGGAGAGTTTCTGGGTTAGCAAACACATCCATGTACAAGGAAGGTGTCACATTCTAATTCATAGAGAGAGAAGATTCTTCTCTCAGACTCTTTGGTCTACTCATTAGGCTATTAATTTGAATGTCTTATAATATCTTTTATTAAAAACATATTAAGACTAAAACAGAAGTTCCCTGGGTTTTTTTGTTTGTTTGTTTGTTTTTTAGTCAGTTGGAAATAAGTGTGGATAACCTGGGAATTCACTACTTGTGAGTGACATCTTAAGTGAGGGAAACCTTTTGGGACTGAGACCTAATTTGGGGTAACTAGTGTCAGAATTTAATTAAATTGTAGATCCCATTGGTGTCTCCACAGAAATGGAGAATTTCTTGGTGTGGAAAATATACACATTTTATGTCAGTTGTGTTTTGAGTAGAGAAAAAATTTCATTTAACAGGTTAGAAGAGTATACAGAAGTTATACCATGTTTTATAGCCTCACTAAAAACAGCACACTGAAACTTCTGATTATGTCCCCCCATCAGGTGAAGTGTGTCATGTGCTCTAGACCAAAGTGAATGAGGTGAGAAGGGTGGACACAAAGGTTGGGGAAGGGCAGAGAATATTTGTTGAATTATATTCCAATCTACCACTACTTCCATACATTATGACAGAACACCTGAAACTTAGCAACAAACAAACCTAGAAATGCCATTGCTAGGATTTTATCCTACAGGTGAATGGCACAAATATGAAATTCTTTCAATAGGTTATTTGCAAAATAAATTATATTACTTTCATTCAATAAATCTATGCAGTTCATTCAAAATAATGAGGAGACACTATATACACTTGTGGGAGGATCACCCAGATATACTGGTGAGTGTAAAACCAAAGTACAAAAAAGAATATGTCATTGATATAATTATGGAAGAAGATATGAATATCCCTAAAGATATATACTCTCTCTGGAAGAAATTATTAGAATCTGGCAACAATATTTACTCCAATGAAGGCAAATGAGTGGCTGCAGAAAGGAGTAGTAGAAACCTCTTTTTCTATATATAATTTTATTGCTATTAAATTTTGTACAAGGCACATTTTTATTCACAGAAAATTAAAAGAACAACATATAAGTTA
This sequence comes from Galemys pyrenaicus, assembly GCA_019455555.1. NCBI lineage: Eukaryota > Metazoa > Chordata > Mammalia > Eulipotyphla > Talpidae > Galemys > Galemys pyrenaicus. Next base: position 2,136,174 of record JAGFMF010011752.1, read on the forward strand.
GAAAAAGTTTTTATTTAATTTTTGATTGATCTGCAGTTTTTGATGATCCAGCACTTTCTATGTATCTGATATTTATGCTCCCAGCTCCCTTACTTAAAATTTTGGGTGCCTTAGCTGTATGTAGTATTGCATCAGGGAAACTTGTTCTGCCTCAAAATCTGATTCATCTTCCTAGTAGCAACCTGGGTTCACATATTTCTCTTGCTCATTTTGCTCCTCTTTGATCAATCCTTAAAAACATTGCCTTGTTCCACACATGCTTGACTTCACTTTCATTGTTTTTATAAACACTTTGCAACTAGTAAGCATTGATATTCTTAAGAAGATTTTGTGTATTTCTTTGCCATTAGGTTTATAATATTTGTAAATATGTGGGTTCCTGTTTGTACTCTTGTTCTGGTTCCTGAAATCTTTTAGCATGGATTGGGCATTTTAATGGGCAGAGTGCAGGCTCCCCTCTTGTATGAGAAAGAATATCTTTTGTTCTCTGTTTTCTTATTTAAGAAGAATGGTTGATGAAAATAGCCTTTAAGATGAGCCCTGGAGAACCTTATACAATGGGGGTGGGGGTGCATGGAGGGCTGGTGAATAATTGTTACAAAGTACAAAGTACATTCAAAGCACTTAGTCTCCTGTTTACATAATGAATTTTTTTTCCGGATTCCAATTATAGTTAAGGTCATATAGTGAATACTCAGGTACAAAATAGATTCTAAAGGGAAGGGTATGAGTCTCAGATAGAACAAGGAAACGTTCTCTCAGAGAATGAGATCAAGAGCAGCAACTCCAGTCCCACCCTAGGGTAGCTTGGTAAAAAATATACAATATACCAACAAATAATAAACCTATTTTCTTCATACACAACATAAAAACAATCAAACAGTAAACTGCTTCTAGTACTGTGTAAAGCACAGAAGGAAATTGGATATCTGAAATGGTTTATGGACCAAATATAACACCTCAGCTCACTAGAGAATACCATACTCACTCTGTCATCCTTCTCACACTGGAGATTCAAGATGAATCTCAGAAGTGGATTTCTATCTCCAGTTATGTAATTAAAAGACAAGCAGAGAACATTTGCTCTAGGGGAAGGCAGCAAATTCCGCCCCATTCCCATATATTACAAAGAGCTAATCACTCGGAGAAAAGTGAAAAAACAAACAAGCAAACAAACAAGACCCAAACAACTTCGAACAAGTTTTGAGATCATTTGCCCATATGCAAAGTAATGGAGAAAATACCCATTACTTTTTTAGAAATTTAACTAAAAGTCCAGTGGCAAGAAAAGACAAGGTTCCCAAAAGGAAAACTGTGAAACATTCTAACATCCCACCCTCCAAACTTGTAAAATCTGGAGAAAGAAGTATCCCTCAGGAATAAAGACTAAACCCAAATGTGTAATGTAGTGAGTTACATATTATAGTGAGCCATAGGTATAATGTAGTGACTAATGGTTAACCCTGCATTTAACCCTTAGGTATATCACAGGAGAGGGATCATTCTCCTTTAAAGAGTTCAGGAGCTGGGAAGTTGATCACTGAACTTGAGATAAAGACAAGAACGACCCCAAGAAAACACAAATACTTCCTGAATGTAGAGGACAATTATTTTTAATTCAGAGGTTTTTCCTTGAAATTCAGCTTCAGAGCAAAATGATATGTAAGCAAATAAAACCAATTTCTCCTAAATTAGTGTATGTCTAAGTTTAGTTGAGTATGTAAATCTCCAACAGGGATTTTGAACTTCCTGTTCACCAAGCTAATTTATTTAAATTATGCTTGTGGATGTGGTTTGCAAACTAAGTACTACCCCAAAATTTCCCTTCTATGCAATATCTCAAACCTCATGCATTCATGTCATACTATCAGTAATTCTCATCCTTAATTCTTTTATGTTGTTTTGAAGGCTTTTGTTGAAATGCAAGAGTTATCTAAATTATTGGTTGGGTATATGTTGTTAAATAAATGAATGTTACATGAAGATGAGGGTAGCAGAGTTCCAATACAGTGGAGTGGTTGCAATAAAGAAAAAGTTAAATTTATTTTAAATAAGAAAACAGAAATAACTTTTTGAAGTTCCTTATAAAACAAATAATAAACTGAATGTACATACAGAATTAAGTCAGTGAAAACAAAAACCTTACTAGTTTTTTTTTTTTTTTCCTATTCTAGGTCTGCATCTCTCATAGTGTTACAATTTTATGTCCTCCAACTGCCCAAAAATCTGTGAGTTATATATACTGAGATAAAAAACAATTAGAAGGTATTGAATAATAAATGAGGTCGTGGTTAAAACTGACTAGTTACTACAAGAAGTAACTGAAGGTCCTTGGTAAAGTGAGGATGTTAGGTAGACTGGACACTAAAAGGAAGGAAATGTACAAATACAAATGGTACAATCTTTCCCTTCTGATACCTTTTCCTAGTCAGAATGCAAAACATTTTTTTTCCAAATTCCACCACAAGAAGAATATTTCCATGTTCTGTCTACCTAGTCAGCAGAGAATACTATTTATGCAAAGCCATTTAGATTTCATTCAAATCAGTAGCCAGAATTTAAAAGCCATAATTGACTACAAGGGAAGTGACAGCTGATTTAATCAAAATCATCTTTATCTGATTGAATTGACTTTCTGAACAACATCTGAGTTTTCAAACCACTGGGGCAAGAAGACATTAGTAACAGAAGTACCTTTTGAGAAAGATATCTTGGTGGCTTTCAAAAACTGACTATACTTTAAAAATCATCTGGAGAGCTTTTAAAAGATAATGGTGCCTGAACCACACATTGGAATGATAAAATGCAAATTTTTGGGAATAAGATAGCCACAGTATTGAAACAAAGGGACAAACAAAGAATTGTGGTTCTCTCCAGGAGGTTCTCTTATGTAGCCAGGTTTTAGAAACATACCCTTGAAGAGTGTAGTTGCCTATATCTGTTTTCACCTTGACATATTTATATATTCATGGGGACTAACAATTGATATGCTAGTCAAGTTCCTGTATCTCTGAAAACTGATAAAGTTGTTTCAGGTATCATATGTATATTATTAATATTACTATAATTTTTATTGGCATAACTCTGGTTTACAACACTGCATGTGATTTAGAGGTAAAGAATCAAACCCTCAGGCTACTGTGCCACACTAACCACCAAGGCACACTAGTCCTCCACCATAGTCCATTGTATCCCAACTCTCCTTTACTTTCTCCTCTCTCTCCCCTTCTTGGTAGCCTTAATTCTACAGTCAGATTTCTAGGGTTGTTTTTTTTTTTTTTTTTAATCTGGCCCATGTTCTGTTTCTCAATATTCCACGTACAAGTGAAACCATCCAGTATTTGTGTTTTTCCTTCTCATTTGTTTCACTTAGCATAATCCCCTCAAGTTCCATCCATGGTGTTATGTGACAAATTTATCTTTTTTTTTTTTTTTTGCATAGCTGAGCAGTATTCCATTGCATATATACCACATCTTCCTAATCTACTCATTGGATTGTGAAGACTTAAAATTGTTTCCAAAACTTGGCCATTGTAAATAGTGCTGCAATGGGCATGGAAGTATAAATGTCCCTCGAAATTAGTGATTTTGCATTCTTCAGGTAGACAAATAGGAGTTGAATTGCTAGATCATGTTGTAGATCTGTTTTTAATATTTTGAGAAGCTTCCATAATGTTTTCCATAAGGGTTGAACCAATTTAGATACACACCAACTGTGTATGAGGGTGTCTTTTTCTCCACACCCTTGCCAAAATGTTATATGTTGTTTTGTTTGTTTTTTGATATGGACCATTCTCACAGTTGTGAAATGGTATCTTATTATGGTTTTGATTTGTATTTCCCTGATGGTAAATAATGTACCTGTTAGCCACCTGCATGTCTTCTTGGTGAAGAGTCAATTAGGTCTTCTGCCATTTTTTTTTTTTTATTGTGTCATTTGTTTCCTTTTTGTTGAGTTTCATGTATTTTTGTAGAACTTCGATCTCAGTTCCTTGCAGCAAACACTTTTACCCATTCAGCAGGAAATCTTTTTGTTTCACAGATAGTTTCTTTCATTATGCAGAAGCTAATTTTTATTTTGTCTTGGTCCCAAGTATTTAGATTTCCCTTCTGTCTCTTTTGCTATTGGAGAGGAATCTAGAAATATATCACTGAAGCCTATGTGTAGCATTTGGCCTATGCTTTCTTCTATGTATTTTATAGTTTCAGGTCTTAAATCCAAGTATATTACCTTTTATGAGTTACTGTTTGTGTATGTTGTGAGATGGTGGAAAAGTCTTTTATTTTGCATGTGGCTGTCCAATTATTCTGAAATGATCAGTGTATTATTTTACCACAATTCTTCTAACCTGACCTCTTTTTTCTATTGTTTTGTTGTTGGTACATTATACTTTTCCACATTATTGACTTCAAGCTTGGTCATGTGACTACCTAATGGAATGTGGAAACAACACTTGTGCCAATTTCAACATAAGGTCTTAATAGACATGGCAGGTGTCCAATAAGACTCAAAGAACTTGCCTTTCCTCCATTAGGAGAGTAGCTAGCCATTAATTTTTTAACCTGAATCCAGGAACATGGCTATTTGCTATCCAATATATAAGCTACCCAATATTAGCAAAATGGAAATTACCTTATTATATTATGATTATAAAATGAATTTTCATCATGAAATTCTCTGAGATCTTGGAGTTTGTTTTTAATGCAGTATTGTTTCAGAAAGAAAAGTGGAACAATTAATATGGAGGTAATGTTTGCATATAATCTATTGTATCAAGTAGATGCCAAATAAGTATTTAGTAAATATTTTCTAAAGTATTACCAAACTATTTACTAAATACTAAGTATTTACTAAAGTATTACTAAAAATACTGTTTTTACTAGAGTATTACTAAAATATGGACATCATCAGCTTTTAAATAGTTCATATCAAATTTAGTTAAATGATGTTAAAAATAAAGTTTAAGTGGGTTAAACTCTAATTTAAACATTAGAGTTTATATGGGTTAAATGACTTGTATATCTATGGCCTTCTAGATATTCTGTCTATTAATGAAAAGGATGTTATTTAAGTGTACTTAGAACGAATTGCTTTATCCATTACATCATTTAGATGTACTTGTGGAAAACATGTTTCTGCTTAGCAAATGTGTGCATATGAACCTCCAACTTTGCACCCAATGGAACTATTATTTGTGCATTGAAGACAATGCAGTTTTCCATTGAGACTTAGATAATTCATAAAATTTACCACTTAGAAATCTATGTATTGAGTTATTGATACATATTTTTAATCAATGTTTTTATTATTATTAATTTTTAATAGTAAAAAGGATATCACTTTTGAGCAGGAACTGATTCAAAAGGAAGCATTAGTGATTAAAACTCCTTGAAAATATCCTTCATGATTTATCAGGAAGTTAGAGTCAGAAATAAATCACAGTAATCTCTGAAAGAGAAAAATCTTAGTTGGAAGGCAACATATGTCTTAATATCAATTAAAGTCTTTTTGAAATAATCTTTGCCTTGATAAAACATACTATGATTCGCTTTAGAAAGTGTTTTAGTGCTTTTTAATTTAAGTCCTTTTATTTCTGAAATAATTTTTAACTTCATCCTTATAGTGATTATAAATTATTTCATATCTGCTTTGTGATGATTAATTAGTGATTACTAAGGGATTTACATACATAAAGTAGTGGTACTGAGGAAGTTATCTTTATATTATAGGTAAAGCAAGATGCAATTATGTTGTCACTTCCTTATGTTTTAAGACTTGGAGGAATGCATAAAACAAATACAAAAAGCACCCCTTTGTTTTTAGACTATGAAACTGCCATTTATTTGTGATGCTTTTCATAGCAAAGGTAAAACTAACATAGCAGAATAATGTAAGAAATGCAGTGCTCACACAAATTGGTTTTGGTACCCAGGTGTCTTTGTGAAAAAAAATATTAATTTTACAGTATCTTGGGGACCAAGCTGATGCTCCACACATAATCCACAGTGTCACAAATGTCCATAGTAAACCACAGTCCCAACTGCAAAGCCTTCACACTTAATGTAGCAGAATGTCACTCTGTGCTCACTGGGTTGCCAAAAAGTGCTAGCAAGGTTACCACTATATCACCTTCCTTCCTCCTGAGATGGAGGGGGTGGGCCATAAACAATTCAAATTAAGTGTAAAGGAATACAGGAAGCAAAGTAGTGCATTTTGATTCCAGATTTTTTTGTGTGTGTCTATTCTACAAGTTGACTAAAGCCTCACTCCATGCATTAATGTGGCCTTGCTGTAGTTTTACAACAGACTTTTAAAATATATTAATTAGGATGCTAAAACTCTCCTGCTATCAATAAATGATGGTTTATCGCAAAGTATTATATTGTTACTCATTTTCTTTTGTTTTGACATTTTTGAACTCACTTTCAATAGTTAAATACAAGTCTATGGGAAATATATAACAGATGCAGATTCACACTTATTATACTACTAGAAAATTTATCTTTTTTTTTAAAGTATTATACATTTGATGGAACAAAGTTTTAAATTCACAAAACTCATTCTAAGTCCTTGGGGGTCTCATTATTTGTCTAACACTCCGACAGGATCTGATGGTTTGCGTACTCTCCTTGGTCATATTACAAGAAGATGGAGTACACTGATTTACTTGGCAAAAAGAGTTGCAAGAGACAGATATGTTTAGCCCACTACATAGGTGTACAGAAATATTTTCTATCCCTTTTTACCATATATGACACTTTGTTGTATGAATGTAGTATCATTTAGTCAACCAGTTATGGTTTATTGACAGATTTCTAGAGTATACTCAATCTTTTGTTATAATAATTAATGGCATTAAGGTTAAGCTCACACAAATGTCACTTTGTATTTTTGCTCGGTGTATACTTTGAGTCTATTTCTAGTAGTTAGATTATTGGCAAACAGTAAAAACACATATTTTTTAATTGGTTAACACCTCTGTTTATAATTCAGGAGAATGGGTTCATACCTCTTTAGGTGAACATCCCCACAACACACACACACACACACAAACACCAAAGCACACATATCCCTGTATCATGTGCCACATCCCTCTCTGTTCTTTTGTGGCATCAATCTTCCAGTCATATTTCCAGGCTCTGTCTTGGTTTTGTTTTGTCAGCTCATTTGTTTTGTATCTCTGTAGTCCACATATGAATGGTCAAATAAATACCTTTGCTTTATATTATTTTGTGTTGCATTGTATATTTGCATATTTGTCACCTAATATGAGAAGAAATAAAATCAATTAGCAAGAATTTCTTCCTGATCCCTTCTTTATCTACTGATTTTCAAATTAAAATAATATAATTACTACCATTAGAAACCTATGTAGCAATCAACAAATTTAATCTATTTTGAAAATACTGTTTCCATTCCTCTTGCCTGAGGCTAGGTAAGAAATATTTCCCTATATTTATATAACTTAATTTACAGCATATATTTTTAGGTAAAACAGCAAAGTTTTGACATTGCTGTTTTATAAACATTATAAACAAATATTGTTTATATTTTATACCTTTTATGTAATAAAGGAAGATTATTTAATAAAGAATTAATATTTGAAAAAAGATTAATGATTTTTTAAATCATAACTGAAAAAAGGATAATAGACAAGAAAACCAAATAATAATAATTGTAACTTTTAGATTATAGGTGGTATAACCAGTCTTCAGGTGGGATGTGGGGGGGGGGAAGAAAATATGAAAGCTGCAGAGTAGAAGGAAGACCTCTGTGACTATACATTGTTTCAGAGTTTTCATTATGAATTCTTGTATATGCATTTCTGAGCTTACGATAAAACTAGATTGAACTAAAATGGGAGAAATAATCCATAAAAATTGAAAATGCGCTGAAACAAATGGACCTTATTATATATAAATTTGGTGGCATATCCAAGAGAGAAAACATTATTTCAAGTGATTTGAATACATAGTACGTTTTCAGCAGCTTAACTGAAGTATAATTTACCTACAATAAAATTCACTCATTTTAAAGTTAAATATAGAGTTTGATGAGTTTGGTCAAATGTGCATAGTTAAGTAATCTTCACCACAGTCACCACAGAGATTGTTCCCCCCTCCCAAATAAAAAAAATCCCTGGTGTCTTTAAGAGTTTATGCTGTTCTTGGCTCTTGATACCTAGTGATCACAGATTGTCATTTTTACTTTTGTAGAATTTTATATAAACTAATAGTCAGTATGTCATATTTTTTTTCTCATATATGTGATGCTTTAGTATGTTCATATTGAAATCAATATCAAAAGTTGTTTTCTCGTTGATAAGTTGTATTCCCTTGTATGGGTGTATCTGGCTATGAACTGGATAAAAGTCTGCATGTGGATATATATTACTCCTGAGTAAATACCCAGGAATATGATTTCATTAAATTTTGAGGTGATATGGTTAAGTATATATTTTACTTCTTAAAAAAAGTCATACTCTTTCCCAGAAAGACTATGTTATTTTGAAATCTCAAGAACAATACACGAGAGTTCACTTTTATTAGAAAGAAATTACACAAAAGAAAAATCTAAGACTTTTCCCCTAAATATCTAGTGGGACTACTTAGAGAAAATGTTCTGAGTGTCTTTTTGTTAACAAAAAGAGCAATTCACCCTGACTTCTATCTCAAATTTTCCCCCCACTTCCTCTTCCCAAAATTTCTGATTCTACTGGACTCTACAACCATTTATTCCTTTCTTTACTCCTCACTTTAATATCAGTTGTGGTTCTCAGGATCTCTCTATAAGCTCTGCCTTTCCTCTTGTTTCCCTGAGTGCTCCGGACCCCTCTTCTTCCTGCCAGATCTGTTTAATTTGACTTTCCCACAGTCCAACATTCTACACTGGGTTTTCCTTCCATTCTATTGTGTGTAGGATATCTCGTTGCAAATTTAAACTTTATTCACTTTTTTAGGCATTGGAGTTCCAGATTTTTAGAACTATACTGGGGTTCCAATCACCAGAAGACTGACCAAGACTGGATTGTAACTCTTCTCCACTTGACCCTGAGGAGTTCCCACCTTCCCTGTTCAAGGAGCACAACTGAATTACCCCCACTATTTCTTCAGAGCAGAGCAAGTTTCAGTCAGAATGTGGAGAAACTTGTTCTAGGTACCAATGGCTGCCTTACAGTTTCTTCACTTGAATTTTAACAGTTCTTTTGAAAATAAGATGCTGAAACCAATTTTCATGATTCTTGAAACATCCCAGAAAGACTGGAATAATCTAAGAAAGTTGAATGATCCAAAATCCTATAGTTAATGGCTCAACTGAAAGATGAGAAGTGATTAGGGATTACTTCTATTTACTGAGTCCTGCTAGAAGTGGGGAGGATTTCTCAAGAAGCAAATACTAAGATATGAAGTCCCCTGTTCTTAAAACAGCTTGGTCTTTTGCTAACTTTGTGACTTTTGGCAATTTACTATAACCTTACTAAACCTTAGTTTCCTCATTTGCAAATGTGATTGTCATGTAATTATAACTGTCTCATGGAACTAATATATTTAAAATGCTTTACCCTTGGGCCTTTCTGGTGGCACAGGGATTAAGTTTCAGTGTTATGAAGCTATCACTAGCCACTGTGGCCTGAGTTTGGTTCCTGGCCAGGTAGGTGACTCACACGGTGCAGCAGACCTCTCCTGCCTTACCCGCTGCTCCCCTCAGCAGTGTATTTCAGTAGATCCATCTGCTCTGCTCCCCACTCTGTCTCTGGTGAATCCTTTCACCCTCCCACAACACTGGTTTATACCTCAGTTCTTATATGCATAAATAAATAAAACAATAATTTAAAAAATAAATAAAATGCTTTACCCATTCACTACATGGGTAAATTATATATAAAAAAATACTAACATTCCATTAGTATATAAAAAATATACTAATACTCCATTAGTATATACTTTAATTTATATTTTCTAATAAGAATAAAAATGCATTATTTTTCCAAATAAATCACATAGACACTCAAGTATGGACTGGTTCTTATCTTTTGTTTCACAAGTAATAATGACACAAAGCAGGGGCAAAGTAAAATATGAAAATATTCAAAACCTAAACTGATATTTTACAAGTGTATGTAGGATTAGCTATTAATCCCACCAGTCCTTAAACTGATTCACATGATACAAAAGATGTAATGGTCACATAATCTAGAATGAATTTATTGTAGTTGTTTACTCCTACATATGGATCACTGTGAGAATGCAGAACTTATGAAGGGAAGATTGGAGAATCAGCTTCATAGTGGTCTCTTTAGATGATGACTTCACTACTACAATGTCCCGACCTGCAGGACGGTCAGCGGGGGCTTCGAGGGGAGAGCAGCGACTTGAGGAAGGGGAGGGTTAGGAGGGAGAAGGACACCACGGAGGGAGACACGCACACACTTGCTTGGTCAAGGCATGTCTCAAATTTATTTCATGTACAGCAGAGCTTATATATCGTGAACAAGGAGGAGGGAGCAAGTTAACAGTGTTCAGCCAATGAGCAATTACATAACCTTATTTGGTGAGCTAGGGGTCATCATGCGCAATGAAGCAGGAAAGGCAAAGCCACTCCCCCAAAGAGGAAGTGCACTGATGTCACAGTGTTCCCGGGCGGGGTGTCAGGGCTCCAACACTACAACATTATGTAGTATGGTGAAAAACAATTTATTTAAAATGAAGAAAAATGTAAATGATTCCTATAAAGAAATTAAATTAATGTTAGGTACTAGAACACAGATGTTTTGTGTGCCATACCTATGCAACCATGTCATAAAATTCAAATCTTTAATTAACTGACATCTGTTTCTTGTTCAATTTTGAAATGATTCATTGAAATAATTTACAGAATCAAGTATGCTTATGAAGAAAAAAATGTTTCTGACCTTTTCTCCCTTTCTACTATTTTATACTTTCTATATCCCTTAAGAATTGACTGACTTACTGACTCATTGATTCAGAATTAAGACAAGTCTGACCCTCCAACGTTTGTCTATCTTCCTTCTTAGCTTCAGATTCTGGACCAACAAAATTTTCTATGATAAAATCAGAAGCACTAAATAGTAAGTCATGAAAAACAGGTTGCTGAAGCCTGGGCAAGATAGTCTAATTGATTTTAGAAGCAAAGAAGATCAGATAATTTCAGATAAGTTCCAAAGTTCAACTATTTATTAAGAAATGTTAACATTTAACTTTAATTAAACAAATATTATTGGATATTTGTATATTAAAGGTGTAGCTTTGTTATCATAGACCCTCCCCTCCCTACCCCACCCCCCATGAGATTTGTATGGCACAGGAATTTTTTTTCAAATTTGAATTCTGGAATTAGCTTGTGATTTTGGTAGTCTCTCTAAATTCCATTTTGTTTATTAAAAATGATAATATTAACACTAACTTCAAGGGGTAGAGTGAAGCATGGCATAAATGCTATTTGTGCCAGTATGGCGTATTATTTTTATAGCTGCTAAATTTAATAGTAATTTAAAGCTCTATTATTTTTATTAATAGCTTCTGGCTTCTTAGAATATACTTTCAACATGCTGGCAATTTCCCACAGTAGCCATCCATCTTGCCATGATAAAAACCAGAAAATTTGAATTCCTAGCCTCTCTTGTGTATAAGAATGGAAATATCCTGCAGATGTCAGGATCTCAGCTGAGCTGCAGAAAGTTGAGCTGCCAGGTTTAGAAGTATTTGACTATAGCAACAAGCAAATGAAAGTAATAGTCAAATCTTTAATTGCCTAGTGTTATCATATGAGCAAAATATAAAACAAAGAGAGTGGTAGCATTTTCTCTTCCTGTCTTTCCATTTTCCTCCATGGAATGGCAACACTGTAAATATACACATGGATAATGTAGATATGGGGGTTATCTCACTGTTGACTGAGTCCCAACAAAAGATCCCTGGAGTTGTAATGGGGAGGTGAGTGTGAAAGGAAGAGTTAGGAGTGAAAGTACTGAGAATTGACACCAAATGAAGAAAAGTGTCGAAGATTTCCTTCCTCCTCTTCTATACAGAAATGGTGCCTGAGGAAGCCTCTGAGAAGGACCCAGAGAAAGAGGCCAGGAATGAAGTGGAGTTATCGCCACTTCTCTCCAATTTTCAATAATCTTTGGGATTAATAATTAAACTATGTCAAAAGTTTTATTATATAGCAATGATCATTACCTATGTGAAAATTTGTAGCAAGATGAAAAATAGAACATATCTTTTGTCCTAAATCTGGATCAAACCCTAGGAGAATAATTCCTTAGAGAGACATTGTCAGCTTCAAGGTTTTCTAGAGAATTGACTCTGCTAATACATAGCATGGTTTCATAGATCTAGTCTGGGTAATTGTAATTAGGTCATCTTATTTTATACATTCTATCCTTTATTCTTTTCCAAAAATACATAATTCAATCAATCTCTAAGGAGTTATATAACTTGCTAGCAGAAAGTTTCAGGTAAAGCATTGAGCTTCTTAATTAAAATCTGAAATTGCATTTTATAATCGCTTGAGGGTTTAGGTTGTCTCCCATAACTTGAAATAATTTAAATAAGAAATTTCTTGACATGAATAGATACGTTTTCCACAAATTTTACCTCTTATTCTTTGATTTCACAAAATATTATTTTCAATAACATTGAACATTGCTATGATTTGTGCTTTGTTGCTTTTGTATTTATGGTGCAATTATGTTAAGATTCTACCCCTGCAATATTTTAGAAATTGAGACAAGGAATATTTCCTTCAAAATTTTTCTACCTTCATTGTCAATATCAGAATATGGAAAGCAAAGAATTAAATATTTAAGATGGAATTAGAAGCAAACAGAAAGTTCTCTATAGAATTTACATCCTACCACAAGTTTTCCTACATGTTTTATTTTCTTTGTTGTTCTCACAGTTATGATTAAAAAATTTGAATTGTAGTATGTTTTTCAGATTAAAAACTTTAGCATATGTAAATGATATTTACTAACTACACATCAAGGGGGAAAAGACTTTATCATCTTGCGTTTTGCACTTTTATTTCATTTGCAACTTCTAAAAATCCAGAGTATGATATTTGTACTCTAGTTTAATAAAACACCTTGGCATTCACAAATATCTCTGAGAATAAACCTAGAATTTCTTTGAACAGATATAATGCTAATAACTGTCTATTTTTACCTTTTTTATTTCATCATGATTTTTTAAATTATAATAGCTTATGCAATGTAAAGAGTATTTTATTTCTAATTAACAAAACCTAAAACTGTTTGGAATGATGCTTTTATTCTTCTGTCCTTTGCTATCTTCTATGTCCTCACTATATACATAGTTATTAATATGCTATCATTTCCTAACTTTCCAACCAATGCAAACTTTTTAGTAATAGCCACTCCCCTTTCCTATGTATTTCCTGATGATTTTACAATCATCTTTCCCTCTACTTAAACTCATTAAACAAACTCTTGGAACAGTTTGAATGCAAAAGTTTTTTATAATTTTATAAAATATTTTGTATATTTTATTTATGTTTTGTACATTTTATTTTTGTTTATCTGTGCTTCATATGTTTTGTGCAACAACTTCAGGAGTAAACTTGCAACAAAATGTTTTATTAATATGAGCCAGTTATAGCTCTTCAGAGACTGCCTTGGCAAGTTTTTGAATAATTCAAAATTTATGTAGTTTAAGACAGATCATGACAAAAATGTTAAATAGATATATTACTGTCCAGACTGGTGTGACATAGCATTAACATAAACGAAGTTTATAATTGTTCCTTATTTCTCAGCTTCAGACTTATGTTAATTTTAAGAAAATTTTGGGGAATGTTATTATTTCAATCTTATGGATGATGTGAGATTTACTTTTTTAAAAATTTACAAAATAATGCATACCCATATTAATGTTTAATTGTTTAATTGATGTGCTAAATACATGAAATAAAATTATATTTGACGATAAGAGTATTATTTTTCTTTCAAAACAAAAATTATCCCAAAGATTTTTATTCTTTGTTACAACTTCTGGTCATGATAGACTACCTAGTGATTTTAATTCTTTTGGTGAACACAACAACAACAAAAAAAAACTTACAAAAACTTTAGGGAGAAATTTTTATAAGTAGAATAATGGCAACATGTCCATACCTTAAACCCAATAACCTGAAAATATTACCTTGCCTGACAGGAAGGAAATCTATAGACGTGAATAAGGCTGTGCAGCTCGAGAAAGGAGATTCCCTTTCTGGATTATTTGGGTGGTTCCAATCTGAATACATGAATTTTTAAGAATGGAGAACTTTTCGCACTGTGTTAGAGAGATGAGCCAGAGGAAAAGCAAGAGAGAAGAGAGACATGCAGTGAGAGTTCCAACCCACTGTTGGGTCTTTAAAGAGGATGAAGAGGAGATCTGAACCAAGGACTACTGGTAACATCTGCACATTCTAGAAAAGACCATTTTTCTTTTCAGAACTCTAGACCTTTAGGCCTTTTCTATCAGCCCTGCTGATACCTTGATTTTAGTTCAGTGAGACCACATGTCAGAGTTCTGACCTACAAAACTGTAAGATAATGTATTTGCGTTAAGTCATTGAATCTATAGAGTGTGTTATAGCTGCAATAGGATGCCGATATAGAATTTCAGATAATCTAAAATGTAGGTGTTGCTTTAATAAATACCTAGAAGTGAGGAAGTGGCTTTAGAATTGTGCAGAGGCTCAATTTGAAAAACATGATATAAAAGGCATAGGTTATGTTGAATGTCTTTTCAAATAGAAGTATCAATATTAATGTCTCCCAGTGAGTACCCAAAGAAAGTTAGGAACATTATGAAGAAACGTAAATCACCATAGATAAAGCCCAAATCATCTTTGAAAAACTAACACAAATCCATAAGGATAAAGCTATTAAACAAAAAGATAAATAGAATAAGTTTAGTAGGAATTCTGACAAAGCTTCATAACTGGATAGAACTGGCCACTAGAATGAAATGGAACATAGTTGTAAATGGATGTCAGGGTTAGAAAAAAATATTCAAAGTTCCAAAGATTATATATCAGAACCTTCCAAAATAATTATAAATAATTCTGTTATAAAAATGCTTGATGAGGGGCCTCCCTGGTGGCGCAGCAGGTGAGCGCTGCACTGTGAAGTATTCATGGCACAGCAGCGTGAGTTCTATCCCCAGTCAGGGAGGGGACCCACATGGCGCAGCAGACCTCTCCTGCCTCACCCACTACTGCCTTCCGCATTGTGTTTAAATCAGTCTGCCTGTTCTGCTCTCCACTCTGTCTCTAGTGAATCCTCTCATCTCCCGCGACTCTGGCCTGTACCCCAGTTCTTGTATGCATAAATAAATCTTTTTTAAAAATGCTTGGTGAGACACAAATTAGAAAATAAACTTGCCTTTATATTTCCCTGTCTTGTTTTCAAAAATCAAAGAAATTTAGGCAAAATATCTTGACAGGAAACTGGGAGGAGAAATCACTGTTTAAAAGATTGACTAGCATGAGACTTTTTCAGAAAAGGGGGGGGGAGAGAGAGAGAAGAGAGGTGGGGGTGAAGGGAGGGGTGGGAAGAGAGGGAAAGAAAGACTGAGATACAGACAAGAACAAGACTGAGACATAACTGGGAGTCTTGAGAGTAATGGATTCTTGTATCCTGCCATCCAGTGAAGATGCCACAGAGAGGCAAAACCCAAAGGTGATGACCATGTAGTATATCACACCTGATGGGATTCCCAAGTCCCATATTGGACACAGTCATGTCCAAACCCCATATACTCTATAGAGGCTTCAGCAGAATCAGTGGTCCTGAAGGAACAGGAAGAGTAGAAGAAGGGACATTTAAGTTGCAGCCTGTATGAAAGATGAACCAAGCAGCAGATGCCTCCAGCTCCTGAATGCCCCTGCCAAGTATTTGAATTACATTACTATCAGGGACAATGGCAGCACTATGAGAACTCAACCATGGCCCTCAAGGAAAATGAAATATTCTGTCATCCTGATAAGTTGACATTGGTGTTGTTAAAAGGAAATGAAATTGTTTTAAGGAGAAATGAAAACAAAACAAAAAAACCACGAACAACTAGCAAGTCTCACACTTTAATGGTGAATGGTCATTCCTACTATCTGGACTGGATTTAATGAGTGTTCGAAGGCATCATGCTAAGAATTTTTCATCAACTGTCTCATTTAGTCTTCACAGCAAGTTTTCCTCTCAAGTATAGGCCATTATTCTAAATTTTATAGTGCACAAAGCAACTCTAAAACTCTACCTATACATTTTAACTTTCAAGAGAAACTCAAGGCTTAGAGAGGAAGTTCTATAAGTGAGCCAAGTTGGTTTTACTCTTGACTCCTCATTAATGATTGTGCTGTATCACCTCCTGGACTGTGTGGAATTGAGCAGAAACTCATGAGGGGATGTTGAGGGCCACAGGTTCTTGACTTCTTTGCAGGAAAGTATTAGTGTGAGAATCAGTGTAGGTGAGTTAGAAATGAAGTTTTATTGTAGGTGATAGTACACACTCAAGAGAGTGCTGGCAAATCTTAAGGCAGGAATTTTGTGACTTCAGCTCTGAGGATTTTTAAAACAGATTGATTTATTATTTATGCATACAAGAAATGGAGTAGAGGCCAGAGGTGTGTGTGTGTGGGGGGTGGGGTTTGAGAGGATTCACCAGAGACAGAGTGGGGAGTAGAACAGGTAGATCTACTGAAATACACTGCTGAGGGGTGCAGCAGGCAAGATGGGAAAGGTCTGCTGTGCCATGTGGGCATCTTGCTGGCCAAGGATCAGACGCATGCTGCAGTGGCTGCAGATGCTTCATAGCACCTTAACCTGCAGATGCACCTTAACCTCTTGCACCACCAGAGATCCATCCATCATATATCTATCTATCTGTCTGTCTATCTAATCTATTTTTGTATTAATCTATCTGTTAGTTGAGGGGGCAGAGGGTTTACAGGTGGGATGAGACTTGGTCAGTTTGTTTATCACAAGGGGTAAGTATTTACAGACTGCGTCAATAAGATTTGGCCAGTGTGCTTGACAAATTGGGTGGGCAATTTACAGGTAAAGGTAGTAAGATCTGGCCAATTTGTTTAACAAGACCCAGTGGACCCTAGATAAGATAGGTGAAGTTTTTACAACTGATGACACCTGATGTGAGATAAACTAGTGGGATTTGAGTAGGGTTGGTTTTGGAAAGTGCATAGCTGTTTTTTAAAGACATGCTGATAGGGGGAGTGGAAGCAGGTTGCAGTCATTGTGCTAAATTACCACTATACTTCAAGACTAAAAGAACGTATTTCACTGAACAAAAAAAGAAGCATATCAAGTTGATGGGATTTTTCAGGTAGATGATTTCTAAGAATTAAAATGCATTTCCTACATTGCATTATGTTTTATCTTTTCAAATCTTCAGACCAAATTATTCTATAGTGGAGAATAATTGAGACATTATTTCCTCAAACTTGCTCTAAGGGATACCATTTCTACAAATATTAATAGACATTACAAAGAAGCATACCCAGGTCAGCATGAATTCATAAAAAGTGAATATAACAAGGCTATACTGTGTGTATGAGGGATCTGGGAGAAAGAAGAGAGTTTCTTTTGTAGAATTCAAAAAACCTTTAATAACTGCAGGAATTCTCAGAGGTTTTAATTAATATTTCAGTGGAAATCCCTTAGGCGGGATATGACTTGGAGCATTTTAAAATTTATTTGAAATAATAAATTATAAAAGTTATGAAAGCATTTATATTATCATTTTTATATGTTTATGTGCACATCCACATATATATGTGTTTATGTGTATTATGCATGTATGCATAACTTGACTCATTATTTGCTAGGTACCCCAAAAGAACTATTTTAATGGAAGGTCTTGTACAAAACATTGGTCTATAAATAGAACAGCCCTAGCAAGAGTCAGTCCTCCTGCCCCCTGAGGAGTCTTTGTTGGGCATGTCTAATTCCTTCACTTTGCTCCTTATCTATAAAGAGTTAGGCCTTGGGTAAAGAACACCTATGTTCCAACCTAATCTAGCCTTTGAACCTGGAAACAACCTAAATGCCCAAAAACAGATGAGTGGATTGGGAAGCTGTGGTACATATATATGATGGAATACTATTCAGCAATCAAAAAAGAAAAAAACTAGAATCATTAATAGGAACATGGATGGAACTGGAAGGGATTATGCTCAGCGAAGTAAGTCAGAAGGCAAAAGAAAAATGCCAGATGGTTCCTCCCCTAGGAAGAATATAAGGGAACCAAATAAGGATCAAGGAAAAGAATAATAATAATAATAACAATAACAATAAGACACAAAAACCAAAAATGAAGACAAGGACAAATTGGGGATACTTGGTGGGGAGGGGGGAGGGAGAGGGTTGAGGGAAGATGGGAGCACGGGGTACTGAGGTGATGGTGCACTGGTGAGATGGTGATGGGGAATACATGAGGATTACAACTGATGTCAAATATATATAAATTAAAGGGGAAATATATTATTGGTAATTTGACATTGAAATACATTCCAATTACAGCCATACATGCATTATGTATTTGGAAGAATTTTATTGTATTCTGCCTATTTTTCCATACTGTATATATTTAATTTAGTGTGGTAAAAGTGGAATTAAACCTTTTGTTTGGTGAAAAAGAATGAACTTTTAACAATAAGACACAGACAATCACTCTATTAAAAATCATAACTTGAAATTCCTGTGTGGTATTTTTGCATATTTAACCATAGGCAAGTCAGTTAATCTTTCTGCTGCTCAGCTTGGCTTTTCAAAATGAGAATCCTGAGTAAGAACAACCTGAATGCTGCCTTTACATATATAATTCTCATACTTTATAAACTGTGAGAAACTTAGAGATACTTTAAACTATACTAGATCAGCATTCTTTTTTAGTAACCACAGGATTTCGTTATCAATAAATTAGCTTTTATTGTAAATATTTCCAAATGTTTTGGGAGACTTGTTTGTAATTCTTCTGTAATTAAAAACACGGATATAAGATAACAAAAAGAGCTGGCATAGTTCCCAAAGTCTTATATTCAATTAACCCCAAGTCCTTTGTTAAGAAACAATACATGAAGGCTTTAAAATGCCATTATTTGTGAAAAATTATACATATATTTCTTTTAGTTCAGAAATGCAGACTTATTTCACCTTTCCCCGCCCTTACACTTTCAATCTCCGTTCTTCAGAGAATGGTAGGCATCTTGCATAAGACCTATTAGCATTGCCCCATGAGATTTCTTTGAGGTCAATGTTTTTCTCTTTGCACACACACTTACTAATCTATGAAAGTATATTTCTTGAGAAGAATATCTAAAAGGGAACATAGGGATGTGGATCAATAGGACCATAGCTTTAAAGAAGATACTAGTGGGAAACCACAGAAAATGTCAATATGAAAACCCTTATCAGTTATACAAGGTGCTGTTAAGGAGTAAGCTTTGCCTTGGGGTCCTCTAAACCAGTTATTCATTAACTGACAGAAAATGCCTGACCCAAGGGATATTATTATTTCAAAGTTGGTCTTTCTTTTTACCTCCCAAGTCTTCAACATCTCTATTTCACTGAATGAATCCAGTGAAATCTTTTCACTGTGACTATACTTTTTCCAGAAAGCAATAAATTGTGTCCAGCAGGAAAAATTGGAATTTATTTCAAATGTTGTCTGAAGGTTACAGTCTTATTAGAAGTTCATGAATTTGGAAAATATTAAATAAGCAAGGTTTGACAAGTTTTTCATTATACAGCAGCTCACTCTTTCTGCAAATATTTCTACTCAGAAAAAACACCAATAAATGTTTATTTATTGAATACCATGTTATTGTTCCTAAGCATGTTTGATATCCTTTTTGGTTCATGATGTATCAAGTTTTACAAAAGTCCGATTAATGAGTAAAAGGAATAGAAACCAATGAAATATAATTAATTCTATTCAGTTTTTTTTTACATTCACATTTATTCTTCATTCACAATTTTCAAAAAGTGGTGTTCTATCTCTGTCAAATATTCCATATCAATGTTTAGCCTTAGGTTCAACTGACTACAGAAGGATAATATTTGGTAGTACTTAGAAGCGGGTCCCTACCTGAAGAAATTTAACATTAACAAGTATTTTGTATTGAAAATGTCTAAAGCAGTACTCTAGCTGATGATGCTATATTGTGTAAATCTGCTTTTTTAAGTTTCTCAAACATTATTCTCATAATTCCAAATTTGGGCAACAGACTTTGAGATTGTTTATTAGTTAAAGAATGTATGCATGCAATCTGAGTTGTAAAGAAAGGTGATTTATGTTTTTTTATTGTTATGTGCTGAAATGAAATCGCATGTGCTATATTCTATAACTTCTTAGGACACTGCTTTCTTAGGAAAGAGGTAGATACTGTACCTGACAATTTGTGCCTCCCTGTTGTGTATGTGTAATACCTACTGTGTATTTGTAATTGCTCTCCTGCTTTTCTCTTTAGAGTTCAATAAAATATTTTTGATGACTTGAATAACACAAAAAGTTGCACATTTTCTGGATTATGGCTAAACAGTAAACAAAAATACTTAATACACAAAAGAGAGAAGACACTGTTTACTTAAAAAGTATACTGCTATGTAAACATAAGACTTGACTTCAATGGATTTGAAGAGGGAATAGGTACGTGGTGATGGTTTCACCAAAGATTGCATTTACAAATATGAGTACTTTACAGTACGCTTTGAGATATTGGTGTTTTAGAATTCAAAATATAGTGAAGTAAATTATCCTTTGTTGGGCACTTATTCCCTAACCTCATTATTTTAACCTCAATAGATAGAATTGTCTTCTATAGGCCATATACTTTTGAAATATTAATATGTCAAACTTTTATCAGTGAAAAAATATTATCAGACACACGTTTTAGTGTTATTACTAAGATGTAAGAGCATTGAGTAGTTATCAGTACAGATTAGCTTCCCCAAAGTGGTGAGATGAATGGAAACCATAGGCTACAGTGCTTAATTCTTGAGCAGAAAAAATGAGTGAAATCTATAGTCAAGGAGATTTAAAACAATATGAAAGATGATATTTTGGGGAAATGGTGATATACCTAATAGTAAGTAATAAGATGGAATGGATCCAATCAAACTGGTATACGCTATATAGAAAGTGGCAATATCATCACAATCAGACATATTTCACATATAACTTACATTTTGAAATCTACAGCTCATTGAAAACACTTCATGTAAAAATGCTCATAAAGCTATAGACTAAAATTAGAACAAAATTTCTATATTTGCATATTTGTGGTTTATTAGGAGGGAATGTCCAGTAAACAAGGCATGGATTTAAGAAGAATGATTTGGGTACCATGGATGTCCTACAGGGCTCACCTCCTACCCTGCCTGTCTCCATCAGTGCCTCCTCAGGCTTTCCCCCTGCAATTTGATTTTATCTTCTTTGTCCACTCACAATACTTTCAATCTGAAGGATTAGGATTTTTCCATATCACCTGTGTAGGGTCATTTTCAAGGTGCAACTTAATAGCACATCAGCTAATCTACACCTTCATTTTTCCTTCCTTTGACTGAAAAAGGAAGATAATTTCTATGTGACTCACACCTGTCAACTTCTTTTGTTACCAAAAGACTGATGCAGCTTTCCCTGTCTAACTGCCCCAGGGACAGAATCAGAAGAGAACAGACTGAAAAATTCACTGAAAAAAAGTGTTCTATTAATGTAACTTGTGCCCGAAGTGATTCTCCCTTCCATTCTGGTCACCTTTACCTTTCACAGATAATCAGGTTATGGACACAGGTTATAGCACCTATTTCACTCTAAATTAAAGTTTAGAGGAGGTTCATCTCAATGAATCACACTCTGTGCTAATTAATATTCATATGTATGTCTTCACAATGAATTACACCATTTAATGTTATATGTGTGCACCCTTGGTTGCTCTGTGACATTCAGCAAGATCTTCCTTCAAACTGACATTTTACTTTGTCACAGCCCTCCCTCAAAGGGAATGTAACTTCTCACGTTTCATATCAGATAGCACCATTTCCATTAGCAAAGTCTTTTTAAGGTAAAGTTGGAAAATAACACAAAAGTGATAAGGTAACATGTAATCAAAATGTGGTTCATTTTAAAGTTTTGTTTCCAAGGCATTTTGTCAAATCCAGAAAACTGTAAGTTCTTTCAGGGGAGACACCATTTGTATATTTGTGTGTGCTAAGCAGTCATTCTATTGGTTGGCTAGAGCATTTTAGCTACTTCACACTGAAACCTCATGCACCTTGGCAGCACTAGGTTCAGAATTTATAATGTAGGAACCTATACAATGATTGACAGTAAGTATGAACTTCATATAGATTCCCCTCCACTTTTTTTATAAAGGATTAAAGAGGCACAGTCCTACCATGTGCTAGAGCATACATTAAGCAATGTAAGAATGATTTGCTACCTCTGCTATACACAACCACCAAAAGGGGAAAAAAATAAAAAACCCTACAAACAATATTTTACATGCTCTAGAAATAATTTTTTCTTTTCAAAGTCACTGTTATTCTGAACTTTCTACCATTCACTGCTAAACTTATTATTAATACTTTTGAGTTCAAGAATTCACTTTTTCTAATGATAATAATAATAGACTGTTTTCCAGATTTCACCCAACCTGATTTACATATATTTATTTATTTAAAATTTTCAGTAACTTTATTGTACTTATCTTACTGATGAGTAAAACAAAACTCAAACTTTAAATAAACTGTCTCAAGAATCAATAATCTATTCAGTTGCAAAATTAGGATTTAAATTGTTAGTCTAGTTTCAGAAACTTTATTCTGAAGAAACTGAAATTTCTGTACTGCAATCTGGACTTTTTTTTTTTCATAATGTCAGAATAAAGATAATTTCATACTAAAGAAATTTTTTTAAAGGTGGAAGTGAGCCCTATAGGTTTCATTACTATTAATAAATATTAAAGAAGCAACCCAGCATAAAACTAAGAACCTGGGTCTTTGAGACTGGCCACTTAGACATTAACTTCACCAAGAAAAACATTATGACTTACAATATGTGAAAGTTTGACTATGTGTTTTTGATCCTATAAATTAGTATTAATTTATATTTTTTAGACTGTAATTATATGCATAAAATGTTTACAGATCCCCTCACATTTCTTGCATTTATTAAGATATATATTTTACTCTACAAATGGCTAATATTTACTTTTGATCCTTCTGAGAAAAAAAAATCCTTCTGAGCAAAAATTAATTTAGTGTTTTGCTTCCTACTTGACAGATATGATAATGGCCTAATCGGACATAACACATAGAATGTGACAAGTGTCAGAGATGAAGTAATTTGTAATTTGAAATAGTGGGAATTGCATTCAAAGATCTTACATAGTTTTATTTGCTAAACATATTACAGTGGCAGATGTGTTCATCAGACAACTGGTGTGTCGACTATTGGCCAAAAGTTTATCGTTTATTTTCTTTGATTTTATTTTTACATGCATTTGTTTATATATATTTCTCAATTGAAGCTGGTATTGATTGTCTGCTACCAAGTGCTAGAATTACCACAGTCAAACTGGGAAGATTTAGGTAAAGTGTTTGGAATAGTCCAAAACCACAGGCTCAAGGACCATTGTGACAAGACACCTCATGTGTCCTGAGTGTTCACCAGCTCACCATGAGCCTGGCGCTCTTCTTGTGCTTTCAAGTATTAATTTATTCAATTCTTCCAATTATCTCTAAAGGAGAAAATTATCATCCCTGTTTTATAGACAAGAAGCCAAAGCACAGAGAACATGGAATACTTGTCTAAAGTCACAAAAGAAGTTATATAGCTGGAATTGAAACCAAGTAATTGGTGTCTAGAATGTGCCCTTAAATATTGTATAATATAGTTCTTAATATCTGAAATACAAGGTCCAAAGAAATTTAAAACCTAACTAAGAAATGAATCTGGAACATAAAGTCTCTCTATTATTTGTGCTCTTTTTATTTTGGTAACAGTTTCTTTTGCTATACAGAAGCTGTGTGTTTCAATGTGTTCCCAATTGTTTATGTTATATTCTCTTTTGTTTTCCTTGTTGTTGGAGATTGAACCCTCAAAATACATCGTTGAATCCTATGTTGTGGAAGCTATGCCTCTATTTTCTTTTATGTATTTTATATGTTCAGGTCTTACATGCAAGTATGTTATTCATTTGAATTGACTTTTTGTGTACGGTATGGGATAGTTGTTTAGTTTCATTCTTTTGCATGTGGCTATCCAGTTTTCCTGATATCATTTATTTAAGAGGATTTTCTTGAACTTGTTGTCGTAAATGAACAGTTCGTATAGGTGTGGGCTTATTTATGGGCTTAAAATATGAAAGTCACCAGTAGAGATGTTGTGGTAAGCCCTTGTTTCAAAGAAGAAATAAAATAGACCAACTTTATGGTGGTAATTGTACAAATAAAAGTAAATCTGAAGATTATTTTGAACAATGTTTGTATCGTGCATTCATTAATTATAGATAGTATACTTTACTGTATGTATCTTGCTTAACTCAACATTAAGAAGATTCCACTATATAGGAGTTTTCACCTTTAAATCAATTCTTTATAGTAAAAATGGTAATAGCTTCTATTCCTCTAAATATTTTGAAATCATAATCAAAAGAATTTTATATGAATTATTTTCTCCTACCAATATCTAATTGTAAATGCTCTTAAGCCTAGGCTGAATATGCACTTCTAAGCAAACTCAAGAAATGAAATTTTTATCGTTATTTCCTATGTAAACAACCATAGAATATTAGTATTTCAAAATTTATATTATGGATACATGAAGTACATTTTGATATGCAAAATTATTATTAGATTTTAAAATACTGTTATTTCTATCACGTGCTAAATTTTAATTGTACTACTATTTTAGAGAAGCAGATGAGTAACAATGCATAAAGAAACCATATATTTAGGATTAAAAAAAAAAAGAGGTACAGTCTTAGTACATGGACTATGTAGATTTGGAGTACTCTAATTAATTGACTGAACAGATAGTCTTCCCAGTAGTCTTTTCATAGGGCAGATTGATTATTCAAATAATCAAATATGTGATTATGACAAAAAAATTCTAGCTTGTTTCATTGCATTAATGATACTATTCAAAAACAGAGCTTGCATTATTATTCAACAGTTCAATGGTTATTTTTTAATTCTTTGGCTCTACGAAGCAGTTATTGTGCAAAAGGTTTGCAAAGATACAGGGGACCTGTTCCATACTCCAGGAGTTCAACTTCTTAATTATATGTAGTGTCATAATGAAAATAGTTTTTTCATTTCAGAATTTTACACATTTATTTACGCTTGTCTTCGATGGAATCATTGTAACACCATATTTTCTTCTTTCTTGGATCCCTAGCAACAAACTCTCAGCTCAGCACAGAGGAAGTCAAAATTTGAATGGTAAAGGAAATAGACACTAGTGTATAAGAATAGTTATTCTGCTTAGGGAGCTAAAAGTATATTTCTTAGGTATGTGGAAGTGAAATAGCAGATATCCAAAAATTTTGAGTTAAGCAGAAACCATCTTGATAATACAAAAATAACATATACTGGTAAAATTCTAAGCATTTTAAAGATTCTTTTGGGTATCATAGAATATTTTTCTCACAGAAGATGCTAATTATGCTGTAAAAATGACTATTGTTTAGTGAAAAATAAATCATTATATTGGTTTAGTTCCCAGTTTTAAGAGAACATACTTCCTTTTGTTGAAATGAAGATGGCGGTTCTCCTTCTTAAGGCAGGTGTGACCTGGAAATAGAAGTGATTCTCTTTTTAAACATCTTGAGTATCAATTTAGATTACTCTTTTTTCCTGAAACTTTGTCTTTCCCACAATGGTCTGCAATAACATTTATAGATGCTTAAATCTCTCTCATTTTAAGAAGAGTAAGTGTCTCCTTAACTCTCTAATAATGAAAACTCTGCTAGGCTCCTGTTTCATTTTATAACAGCTTCTTAAGAATTACTCTAAGATGTTTTTCCTCCATTTTTTCTCTCCTCAGTTACTTTTCAACTCACTCCATCTCAGACCCTCTTCATCTGCTCATATGACTTTTATTAAAATTTCGATGGTCAGGGGAACACCAGCCACCAGCATGTCCCCGGGGACACGTTGAACTAAAAGTCGTGAAGCAGGTTTGCAAAACAAGACTGCTGCTCACTGAACAGTGCTCTTGCTTTTTATTATCAGTAACACACAAACGTGATTGATTCTGTGACAATGGTAGGAGAAGCAGGGTCCAGGGGAAACAAAGGGTATCATCTTTAAGGGGAACAGGACTTCAAAGGGATAAAAAGGGTAATCAATTTTATGGGAACAGGAAGGGGCATGTTGTCCACATACATCGAGAGCACTCTTCCTGTGCAGGTGTCTGGTATCATTTTTGAGCTACTCCCAGACAGCCTTGGATCCTGACCACACATTCAACGGTTACCCAGGCATCCCTGGCCACTTTGTGATGTGGGCCATTGCCTCGAAGCAGTCATGCAGGAGTGCCTTATCTAGTTCTTTCACACACTCACTGGTGCATGGAGAGGGCATACACACACAGTTGCAGAGGCCCTAAGTGGAAAAGAGGCCACATAAAATCACCAACTTTCTCTTTGTCATCAAAGAAAATGGCACTTCCTAGATATATGACTTCCCAGCATAATTTTACTTCTTTGAAATATGCTATTTCTTTTAAATATTCTCCTAGCTTCAATTTCTTCTCCTCTATTTTCCTGTTAGAGGTTTAAGTTGCTCAAGAGCCCCTGGGAGGATGGTGTTGACGTCTGCATAGAAGAGAAAATGAAGAGGAACACAGTTCATGGTGATAATAAAAAGTTCAGCTTTGGACATGTAAAATTTTGTGAAATCTCAAACACTTCAAGGTAGAATAGTAAATAGAGAGTTGGGTATACAAATGAAAGAATTTCACCTATTTCCATGTGTTCAAAAAATACTTTTCAAGTTTTATTTTCTTAAATTGTAAATTGACCCAGCTGGATTATTTTAAGGATTAAAGTTAATACACTTGCAAGTACCCGAAAAATGCCAACACAAAATAAACACAAAGTAAATGGCTTTCCCTCTGATCAAAATGCAGCCTATTTCATAAGAATTTTTGAGATGCAAATGAGGCATGGAGATATTTCTACAAACTCAGAAATATCAAAATAGGAAGTTACTGACAGTGTAACTTACAGGGTCTCAGTACATCTAATTTGTTTTTTAATGTTAGCATTGATTTTGAAAAATAAAAACCTTAAATATGCAAAAGGAATATAAGATCTATCTCTTAGGCCCTTTGTGTAGTGAAAGCGTCAAGAAAATGAAAACTTTGATTTTATTTACCTCTCTTTAATCTTCTAGTCTACTGAAAATTGTAGTTCTTAATCATTACTTGAACAAAAGAGTTATGACTATCCAATAATTATTTATAATATTAACTTTCTAGGATATGATTTTTAAGTGGCATAATTTATCCCTTGAAGAAAAAGATGTGGCCAGTTAAGAATGATAAGAAATTCTCATCTGTAGAAATGGATATAACCCAATGTTATAGATATAATTTTTCTTGTATAATCTGTTTCCAGTTTGATTAGATGTCTGATAAAGTAAGCAAAGAAAGCAGAATGTCTTCTCTGATAAATCCACATTTTTATTACAAACCTATCACCAGTGCTCGTCATTCTGTAATCCTTGGTAGTGTTATCTGCTCTAAGCCCTGAATACACGTGAGGCATTGGTTTCCATTTAAAGACAGTATCACCTTTCTGTCCCCTTTATCAGCATAATGTAGAAAACGAAAAAAGTGGTTCTGATCTGTTATCTATCACATCAATGGTCATGAAAAGTAAGAAAGAAAAATGGACATACTCATTTATTTAAGCATTTATACATTCAGTTCCAAAAGTCAGAGAGAAGAGATCAAGAGCAAGATGGTAAGATCTGAGTTAAAACAACAAAAAACTGTGGCTACACTCAAAGTAACACTGGTAAATGTTTAACAACTTTCTTGATGGAGATCAAAAGGAGTAATTCAATGACATTTTCAACCAATTATTGGATGTTTTTAAAATATTTCTTTTGTGAAGGGCTGTCCTCTAAGAGAGCAATTCTTAAAACAAAACCAAAAAAAAAAAAAAAAAATGGAAGACTAACAAATAATAAAATGTTGAAAGTGACAATTTGAAAATCAGTGTGAAAGTTGGCTCTGGAAGTAAAATGAACACTAGAATATTAAATTCATAGCAAGGTCAGATCGGGAGTGCAAGTCATTACCAATAATTGCTGCATATAAAGGCACAAGAATAAGCTCTTGTAAGTAACAAGTTTAACCTGGAAGTACAAGTGTCTTACCCTAATGTGTAACTTCATAATCTTGATTTTCAACTTGATCATGATTGTCTTTATTTGTGCTGAGGACCACATTTTTTTATAGGCTAATTTTGCTTCACTGAGTTCATAATTTCCTCTATTTTCCTGACTTGTGACTTCTTACTGCCTTTTTTACTTGATTTTGCTTGTGTCCTGGATCCTGAAATCTGACTCTCACTAACACAGTGATAATGGCCAGTAGTAGCCACTGATGATGTAAATTATTTAGTCTGGATAAATAGTTAAGGGGCAACTGAAGGTGTTTTACAGTCCCTTGTATAATCAGAAGGTGCTAGCAATATGCTCACCATTCAAAAGCCGAGTAATGATGTACAATATATAGAGAGAAGTTAAAATAAAAAAGCTGAGATGCATCCCTCTTATCTTTGGTTAGTTTTTTCTGTAATGGAGAGAGAAGCCTTTGATTCTATCATGTTCTCACTGAAAAAAAAAAAAATAGGCACAATTATTGTTGTTCACTGAACTACTAGTTCTCTTATGGAACATATAGTTTATCCATTTGAATAAATAAATACATATTTTCTACTGTCATAAAAACTACAAGGGATCTAAGGCAAGGTGAAGTCCCAACCTAACACCTTGAACTTTTCCGTGCTGGGCAACGGAATCAAAAGTCCACTCTGCATCGTAACTACACTGTGAAGGTGGTAGCTCTCGTAGGCTCCACATAAAAGCATAGAAAGATTTCTAAGTGCCTTATATTGTGACTTTTTTTTAAGTGGGTATCCATTTACAGATACAGAATTGAGAAAGAAAGGAATTTACATAGACTTTCATGTTATCATATTTTTTAGAACCATGCTAAATGATGTTTTAATTAGATTGAGCAAGATTAAAAGAACTTTTTTGATCTGTGTAGATTTATATTTTAAAAACAGTAATACAATTATTTTTTAGAATACCCACAAAATGAAATAGCTTACCAAAGCAGAATGTGAATATATCTTTTGTGGAGCAACTTGCAATGTGACAAACAAGAGTTTATACACACACACACAATGTGTGTATGTATGCATGTATATATGTGTGTGGGTGTATGAAGATTTCCTACCATCCAATATTATTATCAGAACAAAGATTGCTTTTATGCTAGTATTTGAAATAGATGGTATATTTGTGTTGAAACGCCATTATGTAATTTTTACTGTCAGTAATTTTTAACATTCCACCTGATTAACTTGGCGGTTGAATTCTCTACCCAAAAGCTTCCATTTGGTATAGATTCTTCTTCTCATTTATTTTACAAATCTTTCTAAAAGAAATATTTAACACCCTTTTGAATCAAAAGATTTCTTTCAAAAAACAAATAGAGCTCCAGATTTGGTGTGTGTGTGGGGAGGGATTGTTAACTTCGAGATAAATTCTTTTCACCTTGTGTTTATATCAGATTTTTCTTTTCAGATCACACAGTATAGCTTTATGTTTAGAATTTGAAAAAGACACATAAGACACACCTTATACACCACCTCATATACCACTTACATACCGCTAGATCACATCTTGGTTGTGTGACTTTGGGTAAGTCAGGTATTCTCTCAGTCGCCATTACTCTTGTTTTCTAAATTAAAGATAATAATGTATACCTATAGGCTGATTCTTAGAATTACATGCGATCATTCATATAAAAGATCTAATAGGGGTCTTCCTCAGTTTGACTACAATTAGGGTATACCAAGTAAAAAAGTGAGAATAATTATTCAGAGGTTTGTCCTTAAGAATCCTTGAGAAACATCTAAATTTAATAACAAAACAAATGAGAAAGTGAGAATATGTGTATTAGGGAGTATTATATGGGATGGAGAGATAGTGAGTAATAAGGAATTTAAATCTTGCTAAAATCAGTTCAACTGAATTTATTTATGTGTACAAAATCTCTAAGGGAATATAGAAGTGGAATGGAAGTAAAATGACCCACTGGTCAGGCTAACAGTAGCATTCATAAGCAAAGCAACTCAAGTTCTTGAGATGTGTTTCTCTTAAATAATGAGGTATTTCAAAGCAAATTATTTTGCTTATTTCTGTAACAATCTTGTCCTATTTTGTAGTTCATTTACTGAAGTATAAGGGATGACAAGTTTCCTTTGACAAGGTTTTAATTAGTTTCCATATGTGATACTTTTTATATCATGTAGTTCTGAAATTTTCTTTTTGTATGGGAAAAAAAGCCACTTACATCGCTCTAATTATTTACCTGTATCAATTTTGATATTCCCTAAACAGATGGCTTTGACACTGTTTTGCTTATTTGTGCTTCTGATGTTTTTAAGCTTTGCTCTCATTCCAACAATTCAGATGTATTGGTTTACTTTCAGAGCAACTGTATTAAAGAAAAAGTAAAAGATCCATTGTAGGTCAAATGAAGGATTTTTAGTATTAAACTCAATTGCAGACAATGACTGAAATGAACTAAAATTTGTCTTTCCTAAGGAGTGAATGAATTTTGTCCTCTGATTTCTGACAAAAAAGTGCTTGCAGGACTTTCAAAAATGAACTAGATTATGCCATTTCTTGTCTTTTATTTTTTTTTTTTTAGGGGGAGAGGGTTTTGAAAACTGGGTGCCAGAAAAAGAGGCTATTTGATTTGAAGTCCCTTCAGTTTTCACAGCTGCACTAAGCCAACAGCTAGTTAGGCAAAGATAAATCATCTTGTATAGGCAGATGAGGCATTTATCTGGCAGGAATGATTTATTTCTAAGATAGATAACCCTTCTGTTCTCATAGATGAGGTCACTAACTGTGCTGCTCCTTGATAATCAAGCAGGGCTATTTCCTTCTTTTTCTTTTCCTCTTTCTCCTTGTCTCCAATCAGTCTTGGTCCTACCAGAGAGCTGCAAATGCGGACCTTCAGGAAAGCCTACAAGCCAATACTATTCCAGAAATCTGATAATGTCTTCTGCTCTCTGAGAGTCCTGTCAGCCTGGAACTTTATTTTGCCCAGCCTTCTCTCTTCCAAATCTCTGCTTGAAATTAACCTTCTTATCTAGAAGCCTAAAACTAAAGATTATTTATGAATCTAAAAATTTATGTTAACCCTGCCCATTCTCTAAGTTAATTCTTTTAAAACAGTATTGCCTAAGGAATCACACATTTCATAATACTCTTATTCTTAATTTACAATACACTGATGCAGTCTGGTCAATGACATCTATTCATTGGCTGGTGCAATCTTGACAGTAGGAATTAGAAATAAGGAAGCATGTAATTACTGCTGTAGGATGATTCTACCACTTGTGGTAAGAAACAATTATGGAATTATGCTAACTGCCTGGGTTAATATTTGACCTTCTATCACTCTCAGACCATTGCCTATTCTCTATTGGGAGCACATGCACATAAAAATAGTGCAGAGTTGTATGTGGTGAGAGATAAACTAAGCAGAGCAAAGGGTTTGCATTGCCAGCTATGCTAACTGATTCACTTAGGGTCCAGAACAAAAAAAGTGCTTTCTCTGTTGTTAATCAATTTAATATGTGTGTGTTTGTATATATAAATATATACACACACAAATATATGCCTATATTTAAATTTGTATCTTTATATGTTACATATTTTATTAACTATCCATTATGATTCAGATATTTTATGTTTGTTAATTCTAATAACAACTCTTTAAAACAAGAATTAATTGTATCAAATTTCAAAAATTCTATGTGTCATAGTAAAGGCAGACTGAGCATTGAATCACAGAATGGTCTATATTAAAATCTTTAATCAGAGATTTCTGTTCCTGGCTACACACAAGAAACACATTTGAAACTTAAAAGAAACTAAGATGCTCAACCTGGAAATTCTCATTGAATATATCTGGGGTAGGAGCTCACAAATACATGTTTTAATATCTGCCCAAGTGGCTCTGACATAAAGCTAAGATCAAAAACAACTGCCTATACTCATTCTATACTATTTATCTGCATTTTTATGTAGAAAAGCGAAGACGATCAAGTTTCCCAGATTACTTATTGTTGAGAGTCTAGTCAAGTATATTCATTCACTAAAGTTCATGTATTAACAATATCTGGTCCAAAAATTTTGTTACTGTTTATTTTAATATCATGACTATCTACTATACTTACAAACTTCTGAAAATGTTTGATTAAGCTCTATATCTCAACAAACTCATATTACAAATAAATAATTGGTAACATAGTAAACAGTTGCATCAATGATACCAATAAGTAAAATACTTTAGAAAAAAATCTTATTAATTTTCCCTACAAGATTTTTCCTTGTTAGAAATAATTTTCCAATTCTTGACTCATTTCTATTAGTAAAGTTTTACTTATACTAATGATCACTTACATTTTAATTTCTTAATGGCATGCAAATCTAATTTAAGTGTTGAGGAGTGCTGTGAATGGAAATTTTCAGTCTGAGTACTTATTAAATTAGTTAATACATCCATTCCTACTGAGTACTAAGTACTACTATTGGTGTTTTAAATTGTATTAAATTGAGTGGCCATTGAGTGCCAGGAATTTTTCTAGGATTTTATAGTTGTTTAATCTTCAAAACAATTTAGAGGTTAGAGATGCATTCTTGCTTTTCACTAAGCAGATAATGAAGTGGAGGCTCAGAGAGGTTAGGCTAGTAACCCAAGACTCACAGCACATAAGTGGAAGCAAGTTAAATTGGCCAGTCCCACTCCAAAGCACTAGTTTTTTGCCCTATATCGAATAACTACAATTTTTATGCTTAAATCCTAAGCATCACATTCTTATTATTTCTATTAGTAATATTCACTTAACAGCTGATGACAGAAGTCAGTAAAATGTGAAACAGGAGATCTAGGCTTATGAAATCTCTTAACCAAATGGATTCATATATTGAGAATACAAAATTATGGACTTTGCAATCAAATAAATTGTGGTCTAAATAATTCTACTAAGAGCTCTCTCCTATTAGTTTTAGTTAGCTTCTGCATCTGATAATGGGGGGAAATATGGAATCATAATTTAGTAATATTGAGAATATTTAACTCAAGTTTACCAAGTTTACAAAGTAGTACTATAAAGCACTTAGCATAGGAGGTATTTCATAAAACTTAGTTATTGTTATCACTAAGAAAAATTTTATTAGAAAATTTGTCACATTATTACTTTTCATTTTCTATCTTTAGGAAAATAAATACATTATTTTTAAGAAAGGAAGGTTTCCATAAATAGCTGTTATTGACAATGGTTAAACATATAAACAATTAAATGGTAATATGAGCATCTATGAGCATTTTTTAAAACACCACAACCCAAATATAAGGATTTTAATTGTATCTTCTAAGTAAAATAATATGAGAATATTAATGATGTGAGAAAAACTGTGCTTAAGAAATTACTGGGGGAAGCATAAGGGAAGAATGACCTGGGTAAATTTATATGGAAAGAAGATTGCTAATCTTGAGCCCAGTGGTTTATATCAGGTTAAACCAATCTGGAAGTAGTTGTATCTAAACGACAACAAAATGTAGGGAAATGGAGGGTAATATTCTAAGAATACCACATGGTCTGTGAGTTTCACATTTTTAAAAAGATGACAATCTTTTTAATACTAGCTTCCTTTTGAATGCAACTAAAATGATCACAGAAAACCTAAAAAATAATGAAAAATATTTGTAATACTATTAAAAATATAGTCAGTATTATACTATATATCCAGCAATCTAAACAAATCCAACCTTAAATATCAGCAGCTATTTCTGAGAAAATGATGTTGACTAGGAAAAGTCAAAAGAAATTTTTTACAAAGTTATTTACA
Source organism: Galemys pyrenaicus (assembly GCA_019455555.1). NCBI lineage: Eukaryota > Metazoa > Chordata > Mammalia > Eulipotyphla > Talpidae > Galemys > Galemys pyrenaicus. Next base: position 2,170,394 of record JAGFMF010011752.1, read on the forward strand.
CACTGACCCGTGGAATGGCTAGTTTTAGAAATAAAATAGGAGTTGAGGGAGAGTTGCTTTAAGCTATTTGTAAATGGATTGAAATGGGTTATTCAGGGAAAACATTGCCTATTATAAAAAATAAAACTTGTGTGAACGATCATAGATTTACATTTTCCCTAATGTGGCAGATTTGTTCCCCAAAGCAAATATTTTTTAAATTTTTATTTATTTATGCATATAAGAACTTGGGTACAGGCCAGAGATAGGGATGGTGAGAGGAGTCACCAGAGACAGAGTGGGGAGCATAGCAGGCTGATAGACTGAAATGTACTGCTGAGGGGAGCAGCAGGCAAGACAGGAGAGGTCTGCTGCACCATATGGGTCACATCCCTAGGGGGGATTGAACTCATGCCATAGTAGCTGTGGACAGCTTCATAGTGCTGTGCCTCAACACCTTGCACAACCAGGGATCTCCCCACCCCCATGCAAAATTAATGTAAAAAGGAAGTTGCAGAGAGACATAGAGTAGATAATACATCTAAAGTCTAGGTAAAGCAGAATCGAAAACTGCATATGAAAATCTGACTCAAAGAAACAACAAATAAATGAATGTCATAGTAGAAATTAAAACATCAGCAAATCAATGGATATAATTGACCACATCAAACAAAAAAAGTGAGAGAAAAACCATATGATGCAAAGAAAATACTTGACCAGGTTCAACATCCATTTATGGGTAAAAAAAAAAAAAAAAAAAACACTGAAAAAACTGGGGATAGATAATACCTAAACATAACATGCACTGTATACAACAAAACCATAAATAACATCATATTTAATGGGGAAAAAAGCTGAAAGATTTTTCTCTGAGTTCAGGTACAAGACTAGGATGGTCACATTCCCCATGAGTGTTCAACCAGTATTAGAAGTCCTATCTAGAGTAAGAAAGAGGAATATATAAAATCAATTCAAATTGGGAAAGAAGTAAAGCATTCACTACTTGCAGATGACATGATAATATTAATAGAAAACCATAAAGACTCCACTAAAACTTATTAGTGAAGTAACAGGCTATAGTAACAATATACAATATATTAATATGCAGAAATCTGTTGTGTTTCTATACATAAACAATAAACTAAAGGAGAGAGAAATCAAGAGCATAGATACATTTTCATACTGGTCCCAAGATTATTACTAAATATTTTGATTATACACATATTAGGTTGAGTCATATGAAATTGATGTTTAATACATTAGAAATTGACAAATATCAAAAATTTCACATGGGATATCTGAAATGCATAATTGGATTTAAAAGTTTCTCTTTAGGAAAGATTCAAACATTTTTAGAAGTTCATCTAAAATGGAATCACCTATACCACTTATGTCCTGAAATTATAAAGTTTTCAGTAAAACTTAAAAATATTTTATGTTCTAAATAATAAAAATAGAATACTCACAATTACTATTTCTACAACTTGTCACTAAGGCAAATCAAATCATGTTATTATGAATTATAAAAAGGTGATATTTTTAACTACTATTTCATCTTAATTTTAATAAGACCAAGTTTTCATTTCCCTCTTTAAAACTAATTTGAAGCTAAGGTGGAAATGTTTGATACCATTTGATGAACTTAGAACTCAAAAAATTATTTTCTAAAAGTAATAGTAATTACATATGTAATTATACATAAGTGCAATTTATTTAATAAGATTTCATAGAGGTATTTAATCTGTGATTATATCATATGACATCAGAAAATATTAGAATCAGTAGAGTGACTTTCAACTGATTTTCTAAGTTAAGCTTATATAATTATAGAGGCTTGGGAAATGACTCTAAGATATGTTTAATCACAATCTGCTATTTTTAATGGATTATCCTTTTGGTGGTTGTTATTCACTTAGAATGAAAGACATCTTAAAGTATGCTCATATCTTAATATAACAGAAGAAATATTAACAAAATTAATGACTTTTTCAATAATTTTTAAATAATGTTATACTACCTAGATGTGTTAATATGCCTGGTATTTGTGATTGTAATATACAGGAATATTTGTGAGTGCTTATTGTCAAGTGAATAAGCAATACCTTTTACAGCACAGTTTGCTTAAGAATGGTGCACAGGTGAATTGGTGGTCAGAATTTTATGGCCACTACACCTTAGAGGACACACACATTGTACAAAAATTAAGAATCATGTAAAATATAAATAAATATTTAAAAAAGAATTTAGAATTCTGAGAATATTCAGAATCAAAATTTCTTCTCAGTCTACTGGGAATATATTGAAATCTTAATTATTTACTAATCATTTTCATGACAGGCAAGATATAGCAGTCAATGTTTTATGACTTTAGATAAAAATAACTAAAGGGAGTTAAGCCTCTATTTCTGATGCATTGTCTTTGGAAAAGATGGTGAAGTAAGAAGCTTGCCGTACTCGATGCAGAGAAATAGAAAAATGATTCCTGTCCCCAAGAGACGAAGCTGAAGCAGTCTCCCTGTTCATTGTTCACTGAGGTCTGTCTGAATGCCCATTTGATTTTTCTGGCTCAGATGCATTGCCAGAAATCCAAGGCAATCAGGTCTTGGAATAAGAAGTGCCCATAGCACTATGGTCAGGCCCAGTAATCCCCTCTGAGTGCCTGAGTACCTGCAGGGAATTCTGCCCAGGAGAGAGGTCAGGAGAATGAGCAGTGGTTATGTGTGCACTAGGTTATGTGTGCACTAGGGCATATAGTCTATAGTCAAATTCAAATCGACTTGACAACTGTGGAACTATGGACAATTTATTTAACTTATCTGCTCCTGTTTCCTTGACTGTAATGTGGAGCTAAGGGTCCCTACTCATAAAATAGCTTGAGTTCAATTAGCTAATTTGTCGAAAGCATTCTGAACAGTGCAAGCATATAAGTAAGCACAGAATAGATTTTGATAATTGCTGCAGCCACTATACCTAATATGTAAACCTCTTTCCATTTTCAGTGTCTGGTATTGTTTTCTAAATTGAGGCTATAGTCCTGGTGGTGAGATAAGAGTAAATTATCATAAAATTGTTTCTGATTCCTGTAGTTGACATAGAAGGTATTTTAGTAAGTATTCAGATCCGAAGTTTGTTGTTCATTCAAAACTCTGTGTTCATTTCATTCAGTTTCTTGAGATCTTGTAGCCCTTGATCACCCACCATGCACTGCCATCACCCCTTGAAAAACAGATATGCCTAGTGATGTTCTGATTCGCTCACTGGTCAAATGCAATTCAGGAGTATTCCATAAGGACAACTAAATCTTGAAGATTTAGTTTTTCTTGAAGATAATAATTTTATTGTCAGTTACACTTCAATGAAGTTATGGGGAACAAATGATTTGTGCAAGGTTGTTCAAAGAAAGGAGGGGATTTCTTAAAAGTGTATCCAATGGTCTGATCTGTAAGATGTGTTTTTATAATAAAAAGAACACAATACTTCTATCATAGAACACATAAGTAAGACACTAGTTACTAGGGCTGAGATAAAAGTGAGGCAAAACTTCACAAAGTAGAAGTAAGAGCAAAAATTGGAGCGTATATGAACCTCTGCAGAAGACTAAATTAGGATAAATACCTAACCAAATCCACCCAGAAGGGTAATGTTAGAATATTAAATACATCCATAGTATACCAGTTAAAATAATCTGAATGATATACCTCAAATCAATTAAAGTCAAATCCTAAATGAAAATCGCATATAGTACGAAACTCTTTAATCTGTGTTTATTAATTAAATTAGGTAGTATATTAAAAGTTTTGAATTTATCATGCAAAGAATATGCTATAAAGGAAAGCAAAAAATAGAATTCTTAATTCTAATTCCTTAATATTTTTTCCAAACAGGGTGAACTCTACATATAACCTTAACTACTCATGATGTAATATATTTGGATATATTTGGAACGTACTTTGTATCATTCTACCAGTCTTTTTTTTTTTTTTAAACTGGTTCTATTGAGATATAGTTAACATACAAAGAATCACATATAGTCATAACATACACTTAGATACATTTTTAAATTTTATATGCTTTGATTTATTAGATTTTTTAAAAGGCTCAAAGTGTATTAATCTATTGAAAACAAAATTCATTACAAATGACTTTTCAAAACAATAGTGGAAAGACAATATAAAAACTATATTTTCTAATACTTTCTACAAGTTACAATCATATAATGTAAAAGCTGGTTGAAAGGTTAGGTGTCACATAATCAAGGTTACTTTACAATCTTATTGATGAAGCAATTTGCTGAGTCATATAAGAACAGTTGTTAGTGACTGGGTGGGTATTCAAGTCAGATTTCTTATGTAGTCTTATTTCTAGTCTTCCTTACTATTCCTGTTGCTATCTCAATTTTTAAAATGGCTTTCAATTTGAAGAGACACAATATTTTTTGTTAAAATTTTTATGAAAATATATATAGGTTTTCTTAGAAGATGTCACTTTACCAAGACAAGCTGTCATCACTGTGAAAGTTATAAACTTCAGTTCATGGAAAATTCCAAAATCTATATTTTTTTTGTTTTTCCTTTAAGTAAAATGTTCTCTTCATTTGCTTAAACTTGCGGCTGCTCTTGTTGGTAGAAATAACAGCATTTTGTCTTCGATTAAGTTTTCTTTGAAAATGAAATAGCTCTTTTCTCCTACACAAACTCTCCATTCCCATCCAACAAACATTTCTCCATATAAATCTATTTCTATATTTTTAATAAAGAAGAAATTGACAAGTTTATTTAAGAATATAATGGAGTATTTATCCTGAGGTGGAGGAGGTTATATATGTGTGGGAAATCTTGTTATATCCCATATAATTTCGGTGTAGGTCTAAACTGCTCTAGAAAAATAAATTTAAAATACCAAATTAAGATGAGGTTTATTTCATGAAATAAATGGAGCATTCTTTGAGTCTTCATATGGTATCTATGCCTTTAGTTCCAATATGCATTTATGCTATCTATCATTTATAGTCATTCCCTATTTCTATACTACTTTAGTTCAGTTCACATTTTTAAGAGACGAGTGGTCGAAAATACAGACAATATCTTTGGTAAATCTCCCAAGTTTTTGTGATAAAAACATTTTCAAAATTTGTACATAGTAAATTACTCATCCAGAAAATGATATTGGTTGACAATAAACATTTTTTAAAAACCGTGTGCTAAAATATTGTAGAATATCTATGTGCAAATAGAGCCTTGTATGTGGTGAAGCTTGTGGATTTAACATTCAAAGGAAGTCCTAATTTTCATTACTTTATGGAAAATGATTCTGATTTTAGCTTTTAATTGAATTTTTATAAATACACATGAACTTAAATTTAGTATTGAGTGGAGATCTTTGGTTTTCCCTGTTAAAACAAGCTAAGGTAAAAGGGGTAATTTTAATTTAAAATATTTAGAAAGTAAATGAAAATATGTCTGCTTTCAGAAATTATATTTTCAACTGAAAGGTCAAATAAATCTTGAGTAAATCTCATTTCATGGCCTTTTGTTTAGATAACCGTTTTTATTCATATATATTTTAATTGCTAAACTAAAAGGGAATATTTGAAAGGAATATTATGACTTTCAGTTTTATTCCTTCTGTGGTTGTTATAGGTGCTAAGATAAGTTTAAGTGTTGCATTTTATGAAGTGATTATGGTCACAAGTGTGGAAGTTATGCAAATCCATTATAGGATGAGTTCTTTTTTACCACAGTTGATATAGCTACTCCTGAATTTTTGAGGCATCAATAGAGAAAGACTGAGTCTTAGATATTGTAACACCTTTTAGGGACCTATCCGAGTATTTGGAAGCCCATTCATTATATCTGAACCTTTTAACTATGGAAATGACAATGCTTTGGTCTACTGGGATAGCCCTCTCCTCTGAGATATGGGTTTTTCCTACTTTCTATATTACTTAAGGCATAATGAAAATATGAGTATTTACAGCAAATATGATTTACCAGAACTGGAACTTGTGTAAGAAATGATTTATTTATTATGCTAATTCAAATGAACAATTCTACTTTAAACAAGAAACTTTGTTTAGTAATAAATAGTGGGACAGCAATAAGTATGTTTGAAATACATAGGTTTTATTAGGTGCCTTTTGCTATGACTAGTGACAATAATGTAATGACTGATCACTGAAACCTAAACTGACAAGATGAAAGTCACCAGTGGCTTAGATGCTTCAAGGATGAACATCTGGTAAACCCATCAAACAATTTACACCAACTGAAGTGCCAGCAAAGAGTGAGGACAACCAAGAGTGGGTAGATCTCTGCACTAGCTGCAAGTGAGAATGATTATTTTCTTAACTCTGTTGTAAACAAATCTTATTTTAGGAGGCTGTGAACAGTAGCATCTAAAAGTCAGCAACAGCATGGACTTAATATGTGACACAAACAGATTCAAGTGAGATAATTGATAATCTCTGTTTGGACGCCGTACCTACTCATTCATCTGATCTGAGTGCCATATCAAATATATGTAGTGTAGGCTCTTTGTTTTGCTGCCTTGTGACTTTTTCGTTAGCTGCTGAAGGCTGCTTTGTGGTGCATTTTCCAACCTGAGATTGAAGGTAGTTAAAGCATGCTGGGTCATTCCTGAACAAACATGGGACAGGAGTTGGTTTATAATTCAGCAAACCTCTTTATCCTCTGAGAAAATTGAGTCATGAAGTGCATTCTATGTAATTTCTCATACTTTCCCAGTAGAATTGAGCCCTAGTTTTCCACAGAGGCAACCAATTAATTAACATACATTTTATTGGCTTGTCTTCCTTCCATGTCTCACATGCTTTCTTTTATTTAAATTTTAAGTGCTTTTATATCATGATAGTGAAAAAGAGATTGTCTAGGTTACTTACAGCTTCATGTTGCTATAAGTGTCCACATTGATCATAATACTCTTTGTCCTATAAAATTGATTCTAGATTTGGTTACTTTCATGTAACTTAAATTTCATTCCCTTTATTTCCGTATCATGCTGAAGATGTATTAGGTGCTCTAACAAAATGAGCTCACACGAGGGAGTATTGAAAAAAATGTACATCTGTCTATGGGCATCTTTTAATCTCAATTTGATAAGTTAAATAATGTTTGGTCCATCAAAGAAGGTTGAATCTATGGTGGGTAGCTAACTTGTTTAGAAATGACAAATTTATTTCTTACAGAATAGTTAATATCAAAATTCCGAATTCACAGTTCTCTAGCATAGTTTATGGTCAATGGACTTCACAATCATTTATTTAAGCAATGTTCTTTAAAATGAGAATAAAAGAAATTGATGGGGTGTTTCACAATTCTACTTGTAGTATTATGTGACTCAAAGGATAATAAAATTGAGTATGTTTCTGAAATTTTTTCTAAATCCACATGTCACCCCAGGCAGACTACTCCAATACAATTTCTATTTTGCTTATCAATCTTGAAGTTAGATAATATTTTATCAATTAAAAAATGGAGCATGTATTGTACATTTCACATATAGGATTTATTTTTCCTATTTAGTAACAAAAATATTTTTAAAATAATGATATTATAGGAAACTATATAATGCTGTGCTATCTGTAAAACTGACTAAAGGATAGAAAAGATCTTTGTAAGAACATTCTATTTCATGAATTTTTATTGAATACTCAATGCCAGACACTGAGGAAAATTTTATTATAATTATATAGATACAGAAATGTAGTTTGAGTTTTGCTATTAACATTACATTTCTCTGATAATTTTTTATCAGTAAAGGAGAATATAATTGTTGTGTATTAACCTTGATACTAGGATTAAAGAACAATATATTCATGTCAAATATCTCCTAGGGCAAAGAACTCCATACATGTTACTTTTACACTCTGAAGTTCAGCAATAAACAAGTGAGATATCTATCATGGAGACTGACAATTTAACCCATAACCACAGTATAGCAGAACAGATGCTCTCATAGGTGAAATAGAGGAGGTGCTCATAAGATAACAATATTGTGAAAGAAGTTAAGGTTTAAATTTGATTCTAAAAGGCCCCGCCTTTGTGGCGCAGGGGGTTAAGCAACGCACTATGAAGCAAACCACAGCCACTGCAGCAAGAGTTCGATCCCTGTCCCCGGCTGGGGAGGGGACGCACATGGCGTAGCAGATCTATCCTGCCTCACCTGCTGCTCCCCTCAGCAGTGTGTTTCTGTCAATCTGCCTGTTCTGCGTCCCGCTCTGTCTGGTGGACCACCCCCACACCTCTGGCCTGTACCCCAGCTTGTATGCATAAATAAATAACATTAAAGTTAATAGATAAATAAATAACATTCAAGTTAATAGATAAACCAGAGGAGACAATCTTAACTCAATAGCACTTGAACACCTTGGTTGTAGAAACTTTACTAAAATTGCCAAAGTTTACTTTAAAAATTGCCAAAGACATTAAATGGACTAGTTTATAAAGGTTTTGTTGATCAATATTACCACATTATAAATTAAAACAGAAGTTTTATAAGGCATATATTTGTTAATTCATATAAAGACAGCAACAAAAAGCCTATTTTCATTAACATAAGTAGTTCTATGACACATATATTTTCCAAAACATATAAACAATATAATAATGATGTGGCATTGCTTTACTCTCTTGCAAATACCCAATTCTGAATAACCATTCTTTGACAGTTGTTCTTCCAAGTAATATTATATAAAATCATGAAAATGGTCAGTTTAGCTTACTAATCAATTGCTAAATGCTTTAGAAGTGTTTATGCATACACCTCATTTCATGACACAAAATAAAAAGAAAAGGTTGATGACACTGTCTTGGTTTGTACTTAGGTGTTAGCAATATTATTCACCTTTGTTTCTATATTTTCAGTACGAAAGTGGAAAATATATTTTAATTTTGTTATAAAAATAGTTTTGCTCTCACAGGCCTTCTCAGAGAAACAGGGGTTTTATATAGCATTTGCCCTAAGAATGACTAGATTATGTGGGGGGAAAAAATCCATGAAAAAGAAATGGGTACAGTAAAATTATATATAATTTACCACTTTAAATTATGTTTCTTTATCCCAAACATTCTCTTTAAGTGTTTAGAGAGCTGTTACATAAAACTGGAAATAGATGTGTCCTGTTCCGTTTCTGTGCATAGAAGAAAACAAATATGTATAAATCGTGATCAGAAGCAGTGAAGATGCAGATTTTTTAAGCATCACTGGCTCTCTCAGGAGGTAAGACTATTTGGTAAGTAATTCATATTTAGGAACTGAGCCAAGGCAGGAAACATGGCAATGCTACAGAAGGTTTAAGTACTAGTGAGGTTCCTTAACAAAAGTACTTTTAATTCTTCTTCAAGTACTGGGATTCTGTGACTTTGTTATATATTAAATTGCCTCAAAGTTAAAATCATATGAGTTGCATACAAAATGATATGAAAAGCCTCTGTCAAATTATTTTGAGTTGTTTTGTTTTTGCTGGTTGTTTAAAATCCCAGTTCTACAGATTCTCATAAACCAATTGCTTTTGGAAGGAAATTCTACTGGTATCGCATTTGGCTGAAGCATTTATCCAAACACAATCTGCTCAATCCTAAGCAATGAAAAAAGCTGTACATGGAACTATGTTAAAACAGAAACGTTGCTTGTAATTTTGCTTAGTGCCAGAGCTAATTAATTTTTATGAATTCTGTTTCATTTGGATAATTATCATGATCACTTTCTACTTTGTTGATTTCCTTTTCATTCTTTAAGTGGACAGTGGAATTTGGGTGTCAACTGAAAAAATGAGTTAGGGCAACTATTCATAAGTTAAAGAGTAACACATAATGCATAGGCAATGGGTTTCTTAATTGTTTTAACAAATTCTTATCTCAAGTTAAATTCCTGTGATACCTATACACCAAATTGATTCAGTTAATTTGGAGAAAAAAAGTGCAATGACATTGACTGATCACACACACACATGCACACGCACACGCTCTGACATATATATGCAACCAGTTAAATATATGTAACCAGTTAATGTGTAATAAAAGATTTTTAAAAATCTTAATCTGTTCTCAATCTGTCTCTCAGTTTAAAAAAAAGTATATAAATTTGAGATTTAAAAAAATGCCTTGACAGTTTTATGAAATATATAGTGATGAAATCATGGGAAATTTTATAAACATGTATAAAGGAAATCCATTATCTTCTTTGACTCTTCATTCTCATTTGTCTCTTCACTAATATTTAAGAACATTCCAATCACATCATTCCTTATCTGAAGTGGCTATTGTCTGTTTCCTTGTTCTTTTCATTCTCTTCGCTTTTGCATAGTAGTTTCATTTTTTTCTTTTCAAAGATAACCTGAGCCACTGTTAAAAGAACAAGAAATTTGAAATAAAGTTCAAAAGCACTAAAGAGCATTGTATTTATTGAATTGTACTTAAGATCAGTGTATTATGAATCTTCTATTGAACTTTGTTCACTATTTTATGGACACATTCTCCTATTACTGTTTTTTTACATACAAAATGCATCAAGTTTGCATGTAAACAATGTTCATCTTCACCATACATTTTGTATTCAATCAAGTTAATCACAGATTACTTAAGAAATTTATAGAAGGTAAGTTTGATTGAACAACTTATAAAAATAAAATTTATATAGGTTTCAGTGCATTTTCATTGTCAGGTTTATGATTTTCTGGTGTTATTTATGTAAGTCCCCAAAATGAGAAAATCTTTTACATCTTTAACATATTGTGATTCTCATGTGTCAAAATAAAAAAAAATCCATGTACGTTAGACATGAAAGACTTTATTTAGGCTATTGCAATAGGAAAAAGACATAGAACTGAACTCCATTTGGGAAAAAAAAAGAGAGAGAAAGCTGCTAAGGCTGGAGTGTAGGGATCTAGGGCCATCCGTGTTTGTTAATTGGCTTAACTCATATGAAAAGTAAACTTTCCTTTATCTTCATCAAGGGGATAGTTTTACAATGTGGATCAGTGTCCACAGACGTTAAAGGTCTGCCTTCCCTCAGAACCTGGAAGGTATGAAGTTTATGTTTCTGGATGTTTACATTTCAATGTGAGGACTCCCAAGTCCTTGAAAAGACATTTAAAACTAGCAAGAAACTTGTAGAATATTTAGATACATTACAAAGGGGCAAAGAAAGAATTTATAAGGGAAGTTTTTTTTTTTTTTTTTTTAAAGTAAATGCCTTAAGGAAAGGGAGGTTAGGGTCTAGACACAGGAAGAATTCTGCCTAAAGTCTGGTTCAGCTGAGGGAAAGGTGAAGATTGTCCTAGTCACAGGTGCAATTTTTTAATTAAAATCTGTTTTCTATTCCTATTTCATTGCATTGGCTCATCACAGTTACCATCAGGGATGAAAAAGTAGTTCTTATTTTACAAAAATTGAAAGGGGGTGGTTATTACTTTGTAATATTTTATGAAAAAAAAAGTTTCTTGCTTTAGTAATTGAGAGCCTATAAGTACCATGAAGAAAACAGTATATAAAATATTTAATCTCAGCTATGCCATTATCACTTATTTGTCACACAAATTGGTGATTGTGCTGTTTCTGATATGTACAAGATAGCGGAGGATGATGGACATGTCTAACCTTTTGAGACACTGGGCCAAGGCTGATGGTGCTCCTTGTAGGCAATGTCAGAGGCAGGGCTGGAGGCAGTTTCAGCAGCCAGGTCTCTGCAGAGGTCTAGGCGGTCTGGACGTCTGGAAATCTATAGAGCTCTGCAGAGATGTGCTGAATCCCACAGCATTAGTTTACTAATGCTTCTCTCTTTGGAGGCTGACTGCTGACTGTTTCTTCTCTCTTCAGAGGCTGGCTACTGAGTGACCCATCCTGGCTTCTACTCTGCCTTATATTCTCTTTAAGGGCCCTCATCCTCTAAACTTAATTGGACTCCTTTCAATCGTAAGCATCCGATTGACCCAGTTAGTGCCAATCAGTTTGCTTCCATTTTCAATCTGCATAAATAACTCAAAGACTTTGACTGACAGCTGGACAGTTCAAACCTGTTTGGTCCATTTAGCTCAAATTTGATTGGTTGATCTATGATCCTAGTTCATGGTATAAAAGGGAAGAGTCCACCTCCTGTCCAAGCTAACCTGCACTGAAGTCAGGACAGGCTCTGGCTTTAGATATACTACTTCTTCTTAACTCAGTCATGTATCGTATTTTAGGACATTGTTTTTACACCTTAATGTAAGGTCTTAGGAATTTAAACAACCATATAATATGAGAGAACTAGCTTTCCATTTGTTTGGCAATATTATTCCCTTAAAATTTATTTATTTATCTTTAAATTGTATCATTTTTATTAAGGTAATATTGGTTTACAATACTCCATATAATTTATAGGTAAAGATTCACAGCTCTTATATACTGTTGTCACACCACGACCACAAATGCACCAGTAATCTCCCACCATAGTCCACTGAACCTTCCCTCAAAATTTAGGTGACTTCAGTCCTGTTTAACTTTGGTTTCCTTTAGGTAGAACCACAGTCAATGATCTTATCTAGGCATAAAGTTTATTCCTAAAAATTCTATTATTTGTTTTTCTGGTCCCTCTGTTATGACTAATCCACATTCTCATGCCTACAGCTTAATATAGGTTACTTTGAGATCATCTTCAAACAAAAGCCTGGATGAATGGCAACAATTTCAACCACATCTTTAATTCTGAGCTACTCCCCATTGGTTCCTAGAGATACCTGAGAAATATTCAGAAACATTGACTGATGCCTAAGGTTGTTTCTTCAAAGCTTTCCCTTATCTCTGCTTCTATTTGGAGAAACAGAAGTGGATATATCTTTCTGGGCTGCAAGGTCATATATTACCTGAGGCTTATTCAACTTGTATTGCAGTTTGAAATCAGAAAGGACCTCCCTTAAGGACTTTATGTCTTTCCATTTTCACCTGTGGAAGAAAGCAAGAAACAGTTAATACCCACTAACTTTTTTGGTTGCTCTAACTATATCCCTAGAAAATACAGACACAGCAAGCAAGCACACAGTGTTAGTAAAATGTTTTGCCATGCTATCATGCTATTGTTAAAAGCTATCCATTTTTCACTGTGAAAATTCAGCATCCTGTTCTTAGAATTTGACCCCTGATCTAACATAGTTTAGATTTTACTATGTGCCATACCAGTAACCAATTACATATTAATTAATTTTTAATTTGAATTATGTATTTGTCAGCTCAGTTTACCACACAGAAGGCCACAGACTGGATTGCTTAAACAACAGAATTTTTTTTTTATCATATGAGCTCTGGAAGCATAAGATCAAGGTGCCAAGGTTGGTTTATAATGAAACCTTTCTTCTGGTTTGTAGATAGCTGTTTCTCATTGTGTATCCTCCCATAAACTTTCTGAGAGAGAGAGAGAGAGAGAGAGAGAGAGAGAGAGAGAAAGAGAGAGAGAGAGAGAGAGAGGGCTGGGGGGAACAGGCGTTTCAGGTGTTTCCTCCTCTCCATTTAAGGGTATCAGTCTTATCATGTTATGGTTTTACCTGTATGACCTCACTTAACCTTTATCATCTCCTTGTAGGTGCTTTCTTCAATTACAGTGACAGTGGGGATCAGGTCTTCTACACATTATTTTTGGGTGGACAAAGTGCAGTGCGTAACAAATTATAACATAGAACCAAAAGAGCATGGCTACAATAAGATAGGTCATTTTATTTTTCCAGCAGATGTACGCCGGCAAAATAACAGTTGGTTTAGATTCTTTCTCCTGATTCCTCCAATATCCACAGGCTATGTTGACAAAGTTGGAGATATATTGTTTGTATTTCTCTGGAAACTGTTTTCTCTGGAAAATAAAGAAGTCAGAACATAACTTTCCTTTAAGAGTTATACTAGAGTTGCATACATCAGTTTTGCTGTTAAACTACAGTGTTCCTTGCCCAAAACTGTTCTATTTAAAAGTAGGAAGAAGCTTTTCCTACTAACCATTATCTACTATGCAAGTTTACAGCACAAAAAAAATGTGAAAGAAGAAAAAAAGCCATTTCAGGTTTGCTTGTTAATTGGCAATGAACAAAAAAGAGTCTTCAAAATTTCCATTAAAGATAGCTATCAAGGTACACAATTATAGTAACATCGTTAAGAACTTCATAAAATATGTGGGAAAGAATATCATGAGCTAATATTCAAACTGACCTTCTATCACTGGGGAAGAGGAGGTTTCAGATTCTGGACACAGTAACACATCCTCCAACCTCTACTGAGAAATTATGTGCCAATACGTCATACAGATCCTGTTCTAAATGAGGCTCAGACACTAGACCAGAGTCAAGTAATGTGTTGAGGTAAAAAACTAAACAAGAAGGGATGATTGAAGTGTTTGATTTACTATTTCTGCTTTCCAGTGGTAAAATGTCATTGCTGTCTTTGTCTCTTCTGTTCTTTTTGTCCTTGACATTTTATGTCTTTTTAAATATGTTTATTTTACATTTTATTGGAGTTTCAGCAAAGAGTAGAAGTAAACCCATGTGTTCAATCCTACATATTGGAACCCATTTGCATTTATTCAGAGAAATTGTTTAAGCAAAATAAGCATACCTGACATTAGAAACTGAATATAACATGATGAATAACCAATGTTTTCATTCACCAAAAAAGTTTATCTCTTCTTTGTCAAATAAGAACACTAAAACAGGTATGCATAAGAATATGCTTAAATGGAACTCTAACAAATAACCAATTAAAAAAGAGAGAAAATCTTTTATATGCAGAAGAGACCATACAGCATTTGTTCTAATTTCTTCCCTTTGGTAACACTAGAAACAAAATGATTTTCAGCGAAGTTTAGGAATTTACATATTGAATAAACAAAAATATTATTGAGGAGAGTTGTAGAATTATGGTAAACATTTATTTGCTTTCACTAGCAATTACTTTAGAAGAACATAAACAACCAGGAATGGAAGTGCATGGAAGTAAATGTGAGTTTCTTATCTTGCAAATCTGAGACAACCCACACACTCAAAAACAGAAAATGTGTTTTTTGAGTAAAATGCACTTAATAATGTTAACATTAATATTGAGAAACCTCCTTTAATGATCTGGGACAGATACAGAGTGACTGTACCTGCCTAATTTAGCAAACTGCGGGATCCAATACACCTTGCATCTCCCATAGAAAATGATTCTGTCTCCCTCTTCAGTGGAATGGAGAATGAGGTCCTCCCAAGGTTTTGTAATGACTTGGTAGCCTCTGAGTCAATGGCATGCGTGTGGTTCTCACTACAAAGTCACTTTCTGACCTGCTTTTTTTCTTTTTTTCCAGTTGTTTTCTGCTAAGTCCCACTTTGTTCTTGAATAGCTGATTGATTTTGTTGGAGGCCAAACCAAGTCAGTGATTTAAATTATATTCAATGGGTAAACTGTAATGACATATATTTTGTCTTAAGTGACCATTTCTAAGTAAAAAGACTTTAAACATGTTTTATAATTACTTTGGAACACAGTTACAGTTGAACCATTAGATTTATTTTAAACTGAGAATGGAGTTTTCAGAGAAAAAAAATTGATATGAACCATTCATTTTTCCAGATCATAACAGAAAAGTTTAAAGAAATCCTTGCTGTTTACAATACAGAAAACCTCTATTTTGTTAGGCATTTTTTGTAGAGCAATTGATTGTCAATCAGATTATTTGCTTGACTTTAGCCAGATCCTCTTTGGGATCAGCAGAAATTTTGTTCTGCACAGGGAACTGCAAGTCAAATAAAAGCCAGTTTCCAAATCCATTTGCTCAGTATAGATACAATTTATGATTTTTCTTTTGCTTAGCAAGCAGCTGTGATATGACTTTTATCTTGAGAATTTTGGTGGTAATGAAACATTGCTATAATTTAGGATGAGCCAAGCATGTATAAAAATGAGAGAGTGAAAAATCTGTCTTTCTTGGCCCACTGAGGTATTTTTTTAAAAATCTAGTGAAAATATGTGTGACTTTCTTGCATTCTTTGGCATAATTCATTTTTCGAAAAAATCAATAGAGATTTTCTTTTCAATTAGGAAACATTTATCTGCCAAGGTATTAGACATTCTTGATTTTACTAGTACATTTTAGAAATCTTTATCATTCAAGAATAAGCAAATATCTGTATTTATAAAACAATATATTAAATAGTCTGCTAATACCCTATACAAATATAAGAAAAGTGGATTTTTATATCATCTTATCAGGAAAGTAGTACATATTCAGTAAATGCTCTTTTATTTTTACTGCTCAAGTTTTATTTTATTGCTCAAGTCATTTCATATAGAGTATCTGATAAGGAAATAAGAGCAATTCCCATTTTAACATAAATATTTCTATATTTTAATGGGTCTAGAAAAATATTGCCTAAATGAAAATGCCATAAAAGAAAACAAATGCCTTTCTAACTGTTCGTTGCAATTTATCTGTTAATATATTGACTTTTTTAAAGTATGGAATAAATGGTAGTTAATAACATAAAACTAAAAAACAAGCTTTCTAGAAAAAACTAAAAACACTCAACTCGTTTTGTTTGATTTTTCATAAAGATCCTTCTCAAGATACTAATCAAAATTTTTACCTACTACCTATAAAATCTATGGAGGTTATTATTCATGTGTTTTGTTAATGGTCTCCTAAATAATTTATAGTTTTAATGTGTTTTAAACACTCTTTGTAGAGGTGTAATGACAAAAGGATAAAGAACAAACTTATAAGGAAAATATGTATAATAAATCTGAAAAAAAAATCTAGATCATAAACTCATAGAACTTATTTCTTCAAGGAAACAGGAAACAGTAAGGGCAAGGTTTTGCAAGCTCATAAATTCCTGTAAGCTTCTTAAGGTTCTGAAGCAGTGTCCCACCAAAACATTTGTTAAAGAGAATTAATGCCACTGATTATTACACCATGTACTGGTCTTTGCAGAAGACTGTGGAATGGCTCACTGTAGGGTCTGTCAAAATGTGATGAAATACTAGAGTGCTCTTTTTGCATCAACTTCTTTCTAAGTAACTTTAATTCAAAGTAATCAATGTGCTACTTTGCATCTTTTGGGGTGGCTTGCTCTGAGAACCAACACCACCAAACTGAAGATGGCCAGCAACAGGGATGAAGGAATGTCTGAGGAGAGTAAGAAAAGAGAACTTTCATAGTTTACTCCTTGTATTTGTATACTTTGAGTCTTTTATAGTGAATATATATTTATATTTATTTATTAGTTAACAAGCAAGGACCATATATGAAAGCTAAATATGAAATATTTGCATTTCCCACAGTTTTTATAATATTGGAATAAGCAATAAGAAGATACCCTTTATTAAGTGTCAAGGTGCTGAACTAAGTGTGTGTGGGTAGGTAGATTATTGTCCACTAACTCATTCCCACAGGAAAACTGAAAATAACTTCTCTCTAGGTATTTCTGCTGTTATGCTTGTTATCTACATATTCAAATCAAGTTAAGACTTTAAATATGATATTATTATCATATTTATATTGATACCACATTTAGGAGTTTGAATTTCACATATACCCTAGAAGTAGGTATTATAACTACTACTGTTTTTAACTAATAATACATTCATCAGAAAACAATATTTTTAATTGTCATAGTTTGGGTTACTTAGGAAAACATTCACACTAATGAGATTATCTGAAAGAGGTTATTTTTCTTTTATCTGCAAACCACTTTGAACACACACAGTGCAAAAATGTAGTTGTCATCTCCTGACAGACGCATTAACCACTACTTTCCAGTATCTAAAACTCTGGAACATTTTCTTCCAATTATGATTTAATTATGCAACTTAAACCCTGTCATTACAAATGTAACAATAATGGGAAAATAATATTCTTCTCTCATCTATACTACTCTGCTTCAAAATCAAAATCAATGGGGTCATATGAATTATCTTGGAATGAATTACCTAATTTTCATTTGAAGTTTACTTGACAATGCACTCTGCTTTTTACTCAGTTAAAACTAAATTTTCTTCAGTTCTAGTTTTATCAATGGCATGTATATATGACACTAAAAATTAATGGAAAGTCAAAGTTACCAATAAGAAACAACAAAATCATGCTCATGCCAAGGGGCTTGCTTTGATTTATAGTTATACCTTTCCAATTTGTTCTTTCATGCTATCATAAAATGCTCTATTTAATTTATGTCCTTAAAATTTTTTAAATAGTTCCATTTTATAGAGACACACAATATATTTCTAAGATATGTGATTTCAATGAGATGTTCTACACATTATGTTAACTACCTACCATCTAATTCCCACTGGAGACTGAAAATAGCTTGTTTTCTCTAGGTGATTCTGTCTGCTAATTATTCATCCAATTCAAATTAAGAACAGTCAAGACCTATACAAAGAGGGGTCATTCAAAGAGACTTGTTTCTCTAAAATGTACTAAAAGCTATTCAACCCCAACATATAAAATCAGATTAGTTTTCTTCATACGCACATTTGGTCAGAGTCCATAAATAATTATGGGACACTTGGACAAACCACATTTTAAGATAGCTGTTTGATAAAATGTACTATTCATCACACTGCAGTCAAA
The DNA here is from genome assembly GCA_019455555.1 of Galemys pyrenaicus. Taxonomy (NCBI): domain Eukaryota; kingdom Metazoa; phylum Chordata; class Mammalia; order Eulipotyphla; family Talpidae; genus Galemys; species Galemys pyrenaicus. The sequence continues at coordinate 2,188,955 of JAGFMF010011752.1, forward strand.
GTAAGATTTTAACAATTGAAAGGTGATTGTTACTTGCAAACTTGCAACTGATTCACCTATGTGTTGAGTATTTATTTTATGGTCTCACCCCCAGTCAAGGAACCATATCCAAACAGGGTGAAACTGATACCTCTTCTTTTAAAAACCAAGGAATAAATTTAATGCAAAAACAGACTTTGTGTTTTGGATAAATTACATATCTTAAAAGTGTATAGTGTGATGTAGGTTCATATGGCAAATAGAAATTTAAGGTTTTTGATGATATATGGTATCTAGAATGATTCCTAAATAAGTTTGTTCTATTTTTCTCAAATTTAACCATATCTGTAATATTGTATACATTTTTATGCTCCATTTCTTGAAAGATATTGATGGATTTTAAAAAGTGTGGTAAAAATGAAAACTATTAAAGGAACAGATTACATTTGCCATATAGACAAAAAGATTGCCAGCAATATGATACCTATCTCTAATATTTGAAGAACTATCACACAGAAAGAGAGGTTAGATTTATTTCTGTAACTCTAAGTAGTAGAACTAGAAGTAATGTGGTGATTTCAAGGAAAGAGCTACTTTAGTTCAGCACCTGGTGATATTATCTCTGCTATGTAATGATGTAGCCTGCAAAATGAAACATGCTTTTACTTGGATTTTCCTGAGTTATTTCAAATTTCACCTAATGGTTATTTCTTTAAAATAAAATCTACAATTAGTTTGTTATTATGTTGTACTTAATAAGTAACGTTAAAATGAGGAAAGGCACCATGAAATGATGGAATGCACATGGGACTTATAGTCACAAAAACATGGCTTTAAATTTGGCTTTTGCCAATTATAAGTTTAGATTTTCTGATCACTCAAACATTAGTTTTTACAGGCAGAACCCCCCCCAACACACCAATTTTCACCTAACAGTGAAAGTTACAGTATAATGTTAATTCCATAAAAATGAACACTTTTTTTAAATTATTTATTTATGCATACAAGAGCTGGGGTACAGGCCAGAGGTGTGGGGCGGGGGGTTGAGAGGATTCACCACAGAGAGCCGGGAGCAGAACAGGCAGATCAACAGAAGTACACTGCTGAGGGGAGCAGCGGGCACAGCAGGAGAGGTCTGCTAAGCCATGTGGGTCCCCTCCCTGGCTGGCAGCAGGGATCGAACTTGTGCTGCAGTGGCTGCGGTTTGTTTCATAGTGCGTTGCTTAACCCACTGCACCACCAGGGAGGCCCAAAAAAATGAACACAGTTTTAAAAGTCTTCCACAATAGTTTATAATGAGCTGTTAGTAATCCTACAAGAGTCACTATAACTCTGACTACATGTTAATATCACCTAAGGAAGCTGGCACTATCCTCTTCCAGAAATCTTGATTTAATTGTTCATATTTAGTCTATATTTACTATGAGATCATAAAAAGACTGAATGATATTTTCTTCATTCTTGAAGAATGGAAGGGAGACCATAGCAGAATATTTGACCATCCACCAATTAGATCAATTCCATTTTCTGAACAGTCAGGTATTGCTGCATTGGGCAATGCAAACTCTGATATTCAAAAGCAGATGGGGAAGAAAAATGAATAAAACAAAATGTGCTCATGTTTGCAAATGAAATATGAGAATGGACTTTACATAAAAATGAGCAAATATTTGCTTTTATTACCAAATATAACTGCTATTGCCAACAGAAATTTCATTTTCTAATTTTATAGATCTCTGTTTATATTTTCAGATTTTATAAACTACAGAATAAATGTATGTTGTGTTTTGGCTTTTATTTATAGATTCAAGTTTGTTCACTGGAATAAAAAAGAGAGAGAGAAACATAAATGTCCAAATTAGAGAAAATTTAATTATAAATTTAGCGATGTACATAAAATAATTTGTAGGCAGGGACTAAAATGGACCATTTCAGATTATTTATTTGTTATATTTAGATTTAGTTTAACTGGTATTTTTTAATTTTTTGCTATGTATACAACATAAGTGTAAATCACAGAGTACTTGTCTTTCTTAATCTGACTTATTTCACTAGCATAGTTCCCTCTAGGTCATTTCACATTGTTGCATGACAGGATTTCATCATTTTTTATAGTCAAATAGCAGTACACTGTGTATAAACCACATCTTTATCCACTCATCATATGATAGGTTTTTTCAGCTCTTGGGTATTAGTGGCATTATAAACACTGGTGTGCTATCTCACTTTAAATTAGTGTTTTTTGTATTTTTCAGATACAAACCCAGAAGTAAGATCAAGTGCCAGTAAGGCACTCTCACAGCCAGATGGGTGGCCAATTCACCCTCACCCAACTCAAGCAAATTTCAGAATTATACAAAAAGGTTTGTACATAAGCTTGTAAAGATTCCCCCAGGACTAATACATAGGAAGCACATTAACAAGGCACTTTTAAGAGACAATGGCTTCACCCCCAGAAGAATGATGCATTTCACATAACTAAGTCAATAGTGAAGACATAATATTCTTTTCTTTCTTTCAAGGAAGGTGGGATGCAAATAAGTGGTCACCTTAGCAGAAAGGGCAGATGGTCCATTCTGTGAATACTTGGGGAGGGGCTGAGGGAAGAGATAAATATTTGGCCTAGAGGTCTCACCATATTAGCTTAGTCAATTTAAAAACAAAACAAAAATAAAGTTTCCCAAAGATACCTGAACAGCACTCGTTCTCCATCCCCATTCCCAGCTGATAACTCCTCTTGGAATCACCATTCAGTTTGGCCAGGACTTTGTCCAGAGCAAGGATGTTGTCTATTATGGAGTTTCTCTGGGTCAGTTGACGCTCAGAAAGGCAGGTCCATGTCTCTCTCCCTCCTCTTTGGAGAGGACAACATGCAGTAAGATGAAAGTTATATTCCAAAACTGAGAAAGGGATTCCACTCCTGCCTGAGAACTGTGCAATTATTTGGAATGTTTTACAAATGGTTACGACATCAACAATAACAACAAAAAAAGGTAATTACAAAATGTGTTTTTATTTTTTTAATTGTTTTCTTTATTTATATATATTTGACATCAATTATAGTCCCTATGGAATTCCCACCACCATTTCACCATCATCACCTCAGTCCCTTGTGCTCTTCTTGCTCTCATCCCAGTGCCTCTCCCTCCCACCTGCAAAGTGCTTCTGATTTGTCTTTATCTTTTTGTTGTGTCATGATTTTTTTTTATGGTTGTTCTTTTCCTTGATCCCTTATTTGGTCACCTTATATTCCTCCTAAAAAGTGAAACCATCTAATATTTTTCTTTTGTCTTCTGACTTATTTCTGGTTACTACATCAACAATCACAAAAAAAACCAAAATGTGAATTACAAAATGTGATTTTAAAGACACTTTTTGGGCCTCCCTTGTGGTGCAAGGGATTGAGTCTCAGTGCTGTGAAGTTGTCCGCAGCCATGTCACCACAAATTATACCCCTGGGCCAGGGGAAGTGACCCATATGGCTCAGCAGACCTCTCCTGCCTCACCCACTGCTCCCTTCAGCAGTGTATTTCAGTCAATCTGCCTGTTCTGTTCCCCACTGTCTCTTGTGAATCCTCTCTCTCTCTCTCTCTCTCTCTCTCACACACACACACACCTCCAGAACCTCTGGCCTTTACCCCAGTTTTTGCATGCATGCATAAATAAATAAATATTAAAAAAACAACAACAACAACACTTGTGCTCACATTCCCTTAAATGTTGTTTCCAAGATGCTTAGCCTCTAGCGCAACTAGAATCACTGGTTAGAGGCAGAGACAGGAAGTGGGGATGGTGGGGGCTGATAAAGAAGAAAGCCATTTCCAGTTCAAAAATCAGCCCTCAGTTTAAAGGTCCGCTTAAAGCATGTGGGCTGCCTCAGGCAGAATCCAGGTCAGCCCCTGGAGCAGTGGTAGGGTGGGGCTGGCCTCTATACCATTTTCAGGTCAAGCCAAGTCTGGCCCACTACACCTTGTGTCCAGCAGTGCTCTCCTTTGGGGCATTTTTATTTTATCTTCTAAATCAATTGTCTTTTTCAGCTTACCTAGCAATCTTGCAAATTTAGCATAGGTCTCTACTTTCTTGAGATTGTTGGTAAGAATCTTTATTTCTTCCTTATAATTGTCTTGTTTTTAGAGTATTTTTCTTCAGCAGCTCTCAGACACTTCAGGTTCTGGTCCAGCAGTCTGATTGATCATCCATCTCTCCCGCAAAGCGACTCTGACAGTTTAGCTCCTTCCTCTGTACATTTCCAGTTTCCCTCAATAATAACCAATTTACCAGTCACCTCTTCATACTTCCTAGCTGCCTTTTCTGCAATGTGCTTAGCATCTTTGTGTTGGATTTTCTGGTTCACCTTAAAAGGGTTTACCTTTAAGGCTCAGTTTTCAAGAACCTCTATGTCTCTCACTTTCATAAGCAATTTCTTGATTTCTCCCACTTATGCATGACAACAGCCCAGGCAGTGGGTTCATAGGGTTTAAAGAGGTCACTTCAGCTTTAGCTTGTTCCCACCCAACTTTGCTCCCCCCATGTCCCGCTGGAGGTGCTGGGCCCTTTCTTTTGCATCACCCACAGTTTGCTACCCAACCTGGATCTTGGGTTTAACCACCCAGATGGTGGGTATCCTGGCCATGGTTTCCACCGGCTCCTGTGGGGACCCTGGTGCTGCCTTCCTGCTGGACTGGGCAGAGCAGTGCTTATCCTGGTTGGCATTTTTCTAATAATAAAAAATGATAAACAACTTTTTATATGCCTATTGGCCATCTGTATGTCTTCATGGGAGAATTGTCTATTGAGATCCTCTGTCCATTTAATCATTGGGTTATTTTTTATTATTTTTATAAGTTATTTGTATATTTGAATATTAACATACACTAATTAGAGCATATGATGTGCAGATATCTTTAAACTATTACCACATTTCATTTTGATACATTTCTTTAGTTGTGAAAAGTTGGTGTGTTTTTTTCCAGTTCTATATAACGCCATTTGTTTATTTTTGCTTTTGTTTCCCTTGCCATTGTAATCCAGTCCCCAAACACATCTCTAAGGCTGATAACAAGAAGTTTATCGCCTATGTTTTTTTTCTTAGTAAGTTTCAGTTCTTACAACCAAGTCTTTTACTCATTTTCAGTTGATTTTTGTGTTTGTAGTGAGATAGTGGAAGGAAGCAAAGAAGGAAAGGAAGGAGGGAGGGAGGAAAGAAGAAAAAAAGGAAAGATTTGTTGTTTTATTTCTAGTACACTTGAGCTTTTTAAGGAAGTTTCTTTATTTCACAGGAGTAGTTAATGCAATTAATATCATTCTATAAACATATTATAATCTATAATCCAAATAATCGATTATGTATCACTTCCCAAATTTATTTGGCTGCAACACATTTTTGTTGCTAAATATTTGCTACATATAAGGTGTTTAGGAATTACTTCCCTAAATGATGTTCCTCTCAGAACAAAATTGTGATAACATTATTCTTAAGTCATTCCAATTTTATGATGTCATACTGCTTTTCAAATATTAAATTAGATCATTCCTAAATTAGTTCTGGTAATGAGAAAAAGGAAATGAACTTTTTTTTGATTCTTATACTAATATGCAGTGTATTATATTATTTCATTGAGGAAAGAAATCTGCAGTCCTGCAGCTAAGGGTTATTATGTTTATCAAGACCAAGCAGTTATCTAATTTACCACACAGGTACATAATAATTTTATTATTACTATTGTTGAGTCATTCATAATTCTTATTAATGTGTCTCTTCTTTACACTTTCATTGTGAGCTTAAATGACTTTTTTAGAGGCATCAACTATTAAATTCATAGCTGGATACATGCATCTTTCATTTATTAACATGCTGTTCTATAGAATGGAACAGAGCTGTCACTGGTTAATTTATTTCTGTGCCAAACTATTTAAACTCTCCCGAGAAACTTCTGTTTAAATAAAGCATGCTTGACCAAGAAAGGTTGTCATGTATTAACTGTCTCCATGGGGAGTTGATGTTAAAAGTATAATTGGTTCAGTGGAGGGAACAGAAAATAAGCTTTTTTTAGCCACAGAAAAGCAGCTCTAGTCATCTCTGAATGAAAGTACATTGTCAATTCTAACTAAGAAAGTGCAACTGCACACAATTAGTAGTAGGAAGACTTTTGCTTTTCAAAAATTCAGAACTTTTTTCAACCTGAGGATAGAAACCCTTTTCATATGTAGTCTCTGATTGTCCTTTGTATCACAATGTGAGCATGCACGCTCAGACTTTTTCCATTTCCCATCAGGGAGAGAACCAGATTTCCTCTAAATGTTTCCTTTCTGTTCCTCATCTCAATTTTGCAGGATATTATATTCCTCCTGGAATTTCATATTTTCTTCTAATACAAAGAAAGCATTTATGCTATGGGATTTCAAGGTCATTCTTATATTATATGAGCAGATGTATTCTCCAATGCTACAAAAGCAAAACCATTTTTAAAAAGAGAGAAAAGATAAAAGACAGCATTAATTCCAAGAAGAATTTTATTCTTTTTTAATCCTCAGTTCAAGATTCTAATTTCTTTTTTCCCCTAAGTGTCTAGTTTTATTTAAACAACCTTCAGTGAGAACAGAGTGGGTCAACCACCACCCATCTCTTGCAATAGCAATTAACCAAGACTGAAGAGTAAGTGCAGCCCACAGCCAGCTTGCCAGCCACTCGTGAGGAGGGGGTGCCTCTCAAACGTTCTAATTTCTTAATCATTGTATATAGACATTAATGCAACCGATGGTAAGACTGTTTATCTCCTCCCTCTTTAAATAGCTGTACTTAGCAATAGTTTCAAACCAGGGGATAAAGTACTTTATACAATTCTTCACTGTGATTATCCTATGTTGATACTGCAAACCACAAAGGCATTTGCAACCTAAATCTTAGTTTATTTTAGAAAATGTTTGATTTTCCCTTGGCAGTACAATTTATTGTTTCTGTTGCCTTTCCAACAGCATTAGGTCAGACTAATTTTTTCAGCCTTCAGAAATGATGGCTTAATACCATCTATATTTTCTCTTACACATACAAGAAAAAAGCCCCTACAAATTATAGTGGTTAATTTTATTTTTAACAGAGACTGCATGATATCAATTCTTTGAAATATTTTGAAGCTTAGACGTAAACTAGTATATAATCAAATTTTATTATTGTTGACTCTATAGTTGATTACAATGTATTATCTCTACTTGATGATAGTGTCCAGAATGTAGTGAAATTACTAGTTTCAGTTTTAAAATCTCTGTCCTTCATAAAATGTTTGATCTGCTTGATCATAATTTTCTGATAGCATATTATAAAGATTCCTTATTATGATTAGTGGGACTGTTATATCTCTCTATGTCTCAACAGGTTTTGCCATACTTCTTGAATATACCAACAAATATTAATGATTTCAATATACTCTCAGCAAATTTTTTCTTTTATAACACAATGCTAATTTTATCACCATTGATACCTATTGCTAAAATTGTTCTTTACCTAATTTAAAAACTGCTAACAAAAATTTCTCTTTGGTTAGTGTTTGGTGGTATATATTTTCCATATCTTTATTATTTAAATGTTCTTTTTGCTTTTGGTGTACTGTTTCAAATTATCTTATGTTTTTATTCAAATCCCCTCTTCTTAACTTCTTGCTTTATTTTTTTCTTGTTTTTGCTCATTGATACATAGGTTGATTATTACATTTGAGAATGAAATTACTGTTCTGTGTTTTTAGTTTTAGTTAATCTGCACATATTTTGTATGGACATTTTGATCTATACATATTTTTTTCAACAAACAAGAACATTAAAAATCATCATCTTCTGGATTAAGATAATGACTTTATTAGTTTCTTCTCAGCACCATTCCAATTTTGTTATTGATGTTTTGAGATTTAATTATATTTTCATGTTATTGGTTGGCTTGTTCCATTTTACATAAAATTAAAATCATGGAAAATAATCTTCCTAGTAAAAGAAATGTTTAGATCATTTTGTTTTCTCAACATAAATGTTTTTAAAATATAACACTTAACTTCTGACTTTATACACAGAGATTTTTATTAGTTGTAGATATTTAATTAGTAAAGAAAGTCTTTCCCGCTCCAATTCTTATGAATCCAGCTTTTCTGCTATATATGTATCCTATAGATTGTTTTGTACCTGAGGTCCTGTGGCATGATGTAGTGTTTAACATCATGACTTCCCTAATCAATATAGAACACAACATGACAAAGCACTTGCCATTTATTAATAGATGTTGCCCTCATTTTACCTAATATGTGTATACCATAGAACAAGCTGAAAGCCTTATTACTCATTGAATGTAAATATCATATATTACTGCACAAGATGTTTCCAAAATTAAGCCAATATGCTCATTTTATAACTTACAATTTTATGTTTGAGATGACATTGGTATACTATTGATTCTACATTCTTCTTTTCCTAGTGATACTTGGATTTAATGATTGGGTAAATGGGACCACCTTCAGTTATTCATAAATTTTTTCTACTTGACTTCAAGGAGCACTTGTTTGATGTTATACCACAGAGAAGAGGAATGTTCTTTTACACTCAACACTTCTCATCCAATATCTATCCCTCACTTGGGGCAGGAGGGAATAGTTTATACTCTAAAGACTATATATACAGTCACCGGGTGGTGGGGGAAATTAGTATTTGGTTTACAAAATCCTACTAAGAAGTATATTCATTACTGGTGAGTTAAAATATAGCACTAATTGACTCATAGGTAGTATCCTAAAGTTCAGTACCTCCTAATTTAGGGATTCAATATTATAAATGAACCCATGCTTATTAAAAACAAGAGTCATACTTCTGTTATTGGTTTATGGAAATTCATTTTTCACATATTTAGAGTAAACTTAAGAGCTGAGAACAGTTTTTTTCGGGTGACATATATAAAGACCTTTCCAGAGGTTAACTTTTCTTGATTTATAAATTCATGATCTGCATATGACACTTAATTTAAATGCAATCGACCAAAACATATCAATACATAAAAATCTATGTCATGGTGGCATTTAAATAAATTTCAGGGACCTGCTAGATACCGAATCACAATTTGAAGACTGGTAAATAAAGGGAAAGGAGCGATCATTAGTTTGGCTTTAGTTATAATGTTGGCAAACCAACAGTCAATGAGATAAAGTCTTTGTTTAAAAAAAGTCACAGTTATAAGTACAAGAGGAATGATAGAATTTTGAAATTACTATTTTGTAATTTAATGATAATCTAAGCAACAATCAATAGTGAATACTAAAAAGTTTTGTTGAAAGATTGATGGGAAAATTTATAAAAAATGAATAAATTTCATATATTAGATTTATATTCCCATCATAATAAATTGCCACAGATTTAATGGCTTAAAACAACACATATTTATTATCTCATATCTCTGTACATCAGAAGTCCAAGTGAAGTGTGACTTTATTGATTCTCTTACCTAAATTTCACAAGGTAGAAATCAAGTTTTCATCAAGGCTGCATTTCTTTCTGGAGACTTTTGTGGGTAAACCACCTGGGTTCTTGCTCTTGTAAGACTGAAGTTCTATTAACTTTCTAACTTTTGGCTGGGGGAGAGTCTTAGTTTCTAGAAGCCACTTACATTCTTTAGCATCTGAATGCCTTCCTCCATGTTCATAGTTAGTAGCAATGAGTATAGTCCTTCTTGTATTATATTTTTGACTTCCCCTCTGCCCATCTCCATTGCTGTCTCTTTTCTTTGATACCAGTCTATTAATATAATCCATCATAAATTCTCTAAGATAGAGCAAAGCAGTCTCTTTATACCTGTACCTAGGTCAGTGTTTGATTGATAATGTGGTCATTAATTAGGGTGAATAGATATCTTTACAATTGTGTCTACCATTACTCCATAGCTGACAATATTTGAATCAACTAAGCAATTCTAATTAAATCGAATTGTAATTTTGGCAAAACAAAATGAAGATGGGATTTCTAGTTATGCAAGTTTGGAAATTATTACTCATCCTAGGAACAAGCAAAAATTCACAGACTGAAGAAATCAATAACTCTTCTCGCCCCCAAGATTGGATAGATGGGCAGGAATATACAGAGTATCACAATCTACAAGCACAAATTCACAGACAAAAATGACTTTGGCAACCAGAGGCTGGATAGGGAAACCTAAACTATAATTGCTGAATTGATGGATGGTTATTGTGGAAAAAAAAAATAGATGAAACTCTTCAGTAATCAGGATGGGAACACTAACAAAATTGTGAGATTTACCTTTGGAAGCTTAATATTTCCTACAATGAATAGAGTTCACTTTTATTTTGGCAGGGAAAGAAAAAAACAGAATCACTTCGAAATACATCAGAGAACTCTACTCTTTGTAACACTGTCTGACTTCTGGGAAACTAGTTAGCCATAGTCTAACCTGCTGATGCCTTACCAGAGTCTAGCTAACCTGGAGGTGGTGGGGAGGGGTAGTGCAAAGAGAGACTAGAGTCCTAGTTGATGTTTTCCAATCGTGAAAGTAATCAAACCTCGAGTGCATGGGGAAGGGAACCTATCACCTAATATCTAAATGGACATTGCTGGTTATACTCTTTGTAAATGAATCCACATGTGGGAATGCTCAGTTGTATAATGTAACACCATTACCACTGCTGGGTTACAGCTTCCTAAAGAACCTGGTCACCTCCCTGCAATTAAATTTCTTGTATCTGGGAAGAAGTCTGTGTCCTGAGTTGTGCTGCTTCCTAACCTATTTCAATTTTTCCAGAAGTATCTTATTTCTTTTCCTATAATGATTTTGACCCTTCTAACCTCAAGGTTTGACCCTTTAATCAGTTTTAAAGAAACATCATTTCTAATATAAATAAAACAGTAGCTTAATGTACCATAAAAAGAATAAAATAAAAATAACAATAAAATAATCAAATAAAAAGAACAATAAAATAATCAAAATAAAAGCAAAGTATTGAAAATAAAGTAATTAAAATTTATCTAAATTTCCTCATTCTCTCAAAGATCACCTCAAAGCTCTTTTCAGGTATAAATGGAAACAAAATCAGTGTCCACTACTTTATGTTCTCTCTTATAACTTCAGTTACACTCAATTATAATTTACTCCATGGTCACCTTGTTCCTGAGCATACACGATGTTCATTCTTGAACATCGCCAAAAGGAAACTAACAGTAAGTCTTTGTAACTCTCAGGGTCCGAATATTGCTTACATGGTATTTTGCTTCTTCCTGATTTTTTTATTCTTTTATTATAAAATGAACCCACTGTCTCCCCAAATTCTGGGGGGGGATCAGTCATGAAGATATTGCTAATGAGTCTAACCCTGACCCGTAAATTCATGGGCTAGCTGTGGGTTTGTTTCTTGCTTTGTGCAATCTACTCATCTAAAATTAATTTTCACTTAGGTTAGTTTCCTGATCACAGTACAACCACTGCCAACTTGGTTAAAACATAATCTAGAATTTTGGTTTAAAAAAGACTGTATGGCAGCAATTATAGCTATCAGACTTTGGGCCTCACAAGGTCCTGAATGGCATATATATATAATATATATAATATATATAATATATTATATATAATATAATATATATATAATCCTATATATATATTCTGAAGGAAAGTATTTCAGTGAAATGGTAAATGCAATAGTGAGGATGAGAAACAAAATGGAATGAGAAATATTTAGAGGCTACCATGAGCACACAAACACTTTGAATTTCACTGTTTTAAAAAGATGGAGGAGGAAAAACAATAATTAGGCATCTATTGAAAGCTGCTTTTTTAAAATTTTCTTTTACAAAGAGAACCAATGCAAGCTAGCATATGTATGACTGGAAGGACATAAATGAAAAAAGACTGGTACTTTGTGACAAAGGAGGGAATGTGGGAATCATTCAGAGTCAGGAACAGAGTAGAATTTTAGCCCATTTTAGGTGAAAATGAGAACAAAATAGGAAACTGTGAGAAAATACATAACTCTTTGATCTAACCAAAAAATACTGTATTATAGCAATTTTTAAAGAAATATAGTGCTCACCTGAAGGATTAAAGTTGACATTGATGTAATAGTATCTCTATTCAACAGGAAAGGAAAAAAAAAGATTTCAGTTCAAAGAGTATCTTATTGGATTGAATCTTATTTTCTCACTGATGTGATCCTATGCTATGAATCACATACAATGTTGTAAATGAATATTGCCTCAATAAATAAATGCATATAGAATTATATTTACATATATAATTTATAAAATGAGCTAACACTACTGTGATGATTATTTTGCAATATAAAAGTATGCCAAATCAACAGGTTGTGAACCTTAAATTTACACAATGTTATATGCCAATTATATTTCAATAAAGCTGGGAAAACTCATAATATTGACTGAAGAAGAACATTTGATAGATTATATTTATCTTATAATTGATGGTAACTATGGATATTAAAAGTATTTGATTTTAAGTTTCTATCGTTCTGTAACTTTTATCATAAAACTGGTTTGCCAATGTCTCCAAAGCTTAAAATAGGATGTATGGATAAAATGTGTTCCTTCCCTGAACTGATACTGTAAGTTTTTTTCAAGTGGTCAAGGAAGTAGAAGTGATAAGACTAGCTCCATGCAGATGGGGGCACAGAAGGGACCAGACAGGTGAGAGAACATGTGACAGTCTCTTATAATACTCATCACTTTGACTTGTAAAGAAGAAAAAGACACCATCTGTGCTGTCATCCTTGCTAACCTTTACTGCTTTGAGTAGGAGAGATAAGCTAAATAATGAGAACAGGGAAGTGAATAAAGACTGTATCAGTTCAGTACTGTAGAGAATCAAACTGTCATACGTATTATACATGTTCTTGTATTTATCATTATGAGTGATGAACTAATTGTTTTGTGAGAAAATACTAAGTATCAACTCTGATTTAAACTTAAAACTAGTTTACTTGTATGCATTAAAGTTACATTATGTCAATGAAATGTTTATCAACTAATATTTAAATATGACTCAATTTTAATTTATAAGTAAATTTTAACTTCCAATCAGGGACAGCGAAAGTTATTTTGATTTTAAATATCATTTAAGAAAAAAGAAAAACATATAATGTTAATGAAGCTACATATACTTTCTTGGTCTGACTAAAATTGTGCCAAAATAATCTTATTTTTTGTAACAACTAGTCCTCTACTATTGTACCATATAATTGATTTAGTTTCTCAGACCCTTAGAATATTCATTTCTTTCCTTCTATCATAGCTTGCTCTAAGGAAGAGAAGTATCATTTTGCAGACCCTCAAAATTCTATGTTAATATAAATTGGCAGTCACATTAATTTCTTATTTTCCTGAGTATCTGGGATTTACTATCAAGGCATGTGATTGACTAATCTTACTTCCCTGTAATTTTTACATTCTATGTTGCACTATTACTATTGTTTTTATTGATTAACATATTTACCCAATTTCATACTTAGATTTTCTTCCTGCATCTTTATACATACTATGTTTCTATTCAATGTGTGTTATTATTTTCTAGATGATTGTATTATCCATAGGATAGAATTAAAATAACTCAGTAAAGTATACAAAATCCTTTATAATTTGACTAAAATTGATGTTCAGACCTCACCTCCTTTGATTCTGACACCTAACAATTTGTGTGTCAACTGAGAAATAATATAGCCCCTCTTTACATTCTCATTCCTTGGCCTAAAGGGTATGCATGTCACCCCTCCATTCTTCCAAAGTTAATCTCTAATTCCCAACCCAACTTATTCCACATGCCTCCTTTTATAAATATCCTCATAATTTCCACAATATTAATCTTCAATTACTTTCATTTTTGAAAGCTTATATTCAAGTAATTTCTTTTTTTTTAAATTGTATTATTTCTTTAGCAAAGGGGAATGGATGGTAAATTTTTCTTTTAAGATTTACCTATTTATCCACATAAGAGTTGGGGTACAAGCCAGAGGTGAGAGGACTCACCAGAGACAGAGTAGGGAACAGAAACAAGCAGATTAACTGACATACACTGCTGAGGGTAGCAGCAGGCTTGACAGAAGAGGTCTGCTGCACTATGTGAGTCAGTTCCCTGGCCAGCTGGGGATCAAACTTGTGCTGCAGTGGTTGCAGATTGCTTTATAATGCTGTTACTTAACCCTTTGTGCCACCTGGGAGGACTGGAAGGTAAGCTCTTGAATCTGTGAGTATTGAAGATATCTAAGTTGTGTTCATATTTGAGATCATAAGTAGTTCTAAATAATTATGAAGTTATCTTAATGATATGCTTTTACATTTGTTCATAGATTAAGTATAATTAAAATTAATTTATAAAATTGAGAGAGAAGAATAAGGAATAACATATGCATACTATGTAATACATGTATATTCCAAAGCTGATACTGTTATATTTTAATTGTAATGCATTATAAAATGTTTACTATAAAGAAAAACAACATCATTTTTTATAAGTTTTTCATTCAAATGTCTGATTCTCCATTTCAGACCAAGAGACTTTGTGTTCTATGGTGTGCTCTACACATAAAGTTTCACTATAAGTAAAAAAATTAAAATAATAAATCAAAGGTAAAATTAATATTTTGACATACTAACTCAATATTTTCCCATGGTCATATTCTCCTAGTTCATATAAATAATACAGTGGAAAAACATCTCCTACAAGCTGGGCTCATAAGTTATGAGCCATATGTGAAATTTTAGAAAACTCAAGTAGTAGCTTCAACTGAGATTCTGAACATGATTTTATTTTACTTTGGAAATTAAAGCAATATAATATCTAAATAACCAATATGTGTTTCTTTTCTAATACATTGAGAAAGGGTATCTTTTTATGGGTGTTATACAAGAGTGATTAAAAATATTTTCCCTAGTATTTATGGAGAAAATTATTCCGGTATCTTAAAGGTTCCTAATAAAGAGCAAGTAAATAATGAGTTAGTGGGATGTGACATTAGTTTACACAAAAAAATGATAAAGAAATGGGGAGGTTTGTCCAAAAAAACTGTCCATAAAGGGAGAAATAGGAAACAAGTTAGCATATGTATGACTGAAAGGACATAGATGAAAAAAGATTGGTATTTTGTGACAAAGGGGGTAATGTGGCAATCATTCAGAGTCAGGAACAGAGTAGAATGTTAGCACTTTTTAGGTGAAAATGAGAACAGAATAGCATCAATAATAAGCAATTTATGTTTTTTTAGAAAAAGATATAGGCATATGGCAAACTATCCAGAAATGTAAAGAAAAACATACAATTATTTAGTTTATATAAATATATGGTATGCCGGGACCTCCCTGGTTGCCCAAGAGATTGAACACCGCACTATGGAGCATCCTCAACCACTGCAGCACGAGTTTGATCCCGGCCAGGTAGCTGACCCATGTGGCTTAACAGACCTCTCCTGCCAAGCTGGCTGCTCCCCTCAGCAGTGCATTTCAGTCAGTCTGCTTGTTCTGTTCCCCACTCTGTCTTTGGTGAATCCTCTCATCTCCCATATCTCTGGCCTGTACCCCAGTTCTTGTATGCAGAAATAAATAAATTTAAAAATAAAATAAAATAAATAAATATATGGTATGTTTAGTATGAATAAAGGAGCAACAAAAAAACTCTGTGTTCCAAGTTTGAACGGTTAGAAATTTACTCTTGGGCAACAGAGAACCAGTTGTTCAGAAAGGGCTCAAGGAAAGGTACAGAAAGTCCAGTCTACAAACACAGTGCTTATGCACTATCAAAGCAGGTGAACAAACACGGATAGATCATATGTGTAACTTCTTGATCTTATTTTTGATTATTTTTTGAAAGATTTATTTATTTATGCATACAAGAGCTGGGGAACAGGTCAGAGTCACAGGACGTGAGAGGATTCACCAGAGACAGAGTGGAGAGCAGAACAGGCAGATCCGCAGAAAAACACTGCCTAAGGGAGCAGCAGGCAGACAGAAAAGGTCTGCTGTGCTATGTGGGTCCCCTCCCTGGCCTGCGGCAGGGATCCAACTCGTGCTGCAGTGTCTGCGGTTTGCTTCATAGTGCGTTGCTTAACCCACTGCGCCACCAGGGAGGCCCGATTTTTGATCATTAATGTTATTTTAGGAAGAGTAAAGAATGTACCTTGACATGTAATTTAACATTCCCTCCCCCCCATGATCATGTACACACATGACCAAATGGTAAAGTTTAGTGGATTTGGTCTCTTTTTTTAACTGCGGTAACATTGGTTTAAGCACTCTACATGATTCAGAAGGATCGGGTAACGCCTCAGATGAAGTCACCCACCACCCATGGGCGCCTCGTCATTTGTGTATTTTTTTATATGTGTTCCTTACTGTTATAGTCTTGGCTATACTTTTCACTATTCTCTAAATTCCATTTCTAATCCTCTCAATGTACTTAACTCAGAGTAAGAGTCTATCAAAAATTATTGATGTGTCCAAGCACCTATTTCTCTTTTTTCAATTTAAAATTTTATTTGGAAGTTAATGGAGATTAAGTAAAATTTAGAACACCAATGATTGCCATTATAGAAAGGCAGAAGTAAAACTAATGAAGTGATCCATTCATTCAATTCTTAATAAAATAAAATATAAACACAAAGATTTACCTTTTATAAAGCATTTAGTGTGTACACAGAGGCGTTTCTTGACATAACTTGTTTAAAACTAATCTAATAGTATAAAACAATCCACTATATCCACAAGAATATTAAGGCACTTCAAAATTTAATTAATCTGAATAACTTCTTGTATCCTATTTTTTACCTATAGTGCTAGAATGTGAATGTGAAATAGAAATGTGAGTAGAAAGTTCAATGTGAAAAACTCAGAAAATGAATATGTTAACATATATTAAATTAAGATAAAAAAGACTTTAGCTTCAATTATTGTCAATGAAATGTGATTTTTTTTGCTATATTGTAAAACCACTCAATAAATTTTAGACTAGAATCTCATTTATATAACAAAATGTGAGCACATAGAATATTATACTGAGAAAAACATTCAGAAGTTTCTGTTTATATTTTTTTCTTTTCTAGTTTGGAATTCAGTCATTCAGTACAAATAAAATATTTGAATATTAACTATTGAGCACAATTTATTTAATATATTAATCTATATTTTATTCACTAGCTACTAAGAAATAATTAAAAGAAATATAAGGCACCATCACACGTTTACTTTATCTTACTCTTGGTAGGACAAGGTGAGTTTCTCACTATCCCTTCATTACCCGAAATACAAAGTCGAAGTGCTAACAATTGTGGTTAGTGTTTCAACTTCTTTGCTCTACACATCAGAGTTGAAAACACAAATGAGCAATTCAAGTAAAAAAAGTTCCAAGTCTAGATGGAATGAAACTTCATTATCAAGTTAAGCTGGAGTGAAGAATAAAAAAATGAAGTACCAAATTAGGCAGAACCTTGAATATCAGTGTATGTCCCAGCATCTCAGAGCAACAGAGAACTACTAGAATTTTAGATGCTATTTATCATCTACTTTTTTTCTTTACCTAGTGAAGCCCTCCAATCTAATTTCCATTATTAAACTGAAAATAAAAGTGTCAAATGTGTCCATAGTGGCACCAAGTTTCTTTCCTTTCTATTTTCTCTCTGAGGCTGTAATCTTTGTATGGGGTGGAATTTAATATTTTAAACCAAACTGACAACATTAAGTCCCAATGCAAGTGTCACTATTTGATGCATAGGTATAGTCAACACAATGGACTGAGAAGAGGTTCAGATATAATTTGCTTTTCACTGGTGTTGGCATTAAGCTTATTATACTGTCTTTTCATTGTATATATATTATATATATACACTGTATATATATACAGTATGTATGTATATATATACATACAGTGAAAAGACAGTATGTCAATGGATATTATCAAAATTTATTCATTTAAAATAATATATGCACTCAGTCTGAGTGATAATAAAGACACAGAACAGAATTCTACTGTCCTCAATATATCCTCAAAAGATTTAGGACTATATATTCAGCTAATATTAATACCTAGTTTCCTTCTTAAAATGAGAAATCTGTAATGCATTCTTCTAGAGAATATTATCTGCAATAAGTGACATTTAAAACATAAGGTTTCTGGTAATAGAGTTATGAATAATCACATAATTTAGGCAAGTCAGTGTAAAGTATGACTCATGTATGTTTAAGATGTTCAGAGAGACTTAACAGGCTGTTTATGAAATTGATATCTAAATCTTAGTGAGCTTTAAAAATATGCTTCTATTTCAATCTTGAATATTGTTATCTTGGTCAACATACGATTTGCTGGGTTTTTAGAATATCAGTTGGCTTTAATTCCTTGGTGGTGATATAAATAGCTATTCTTCCCTCTCTTAATGTTTATACATATTCAATACTGAATTATTTTAATTCAATTTTAATGCTTGATAGTTTAAGCAATTAGGCTATTCAGAATCAAATCTGAGTACATGATCATTGAAAGGTAATATCTAACTTCATGAAACCCATAAAATAATGTTTTATAAAGGAGCTGAAACTTTAATTACATGTGTATATAATTTTGTATTATTATGTAAATTGTTATATTTTCCTTCATGCACAATTCTAATTGGTTTTGGTCTCAGTGTTTCCCATCTGCATTTTCTAATGTTGCCTCAGTTTTAAATATGATCCTTTGTCATATATTAGTATTAATGTTATACAGGCACACATTTATATTTACCTGCTTTTTCTACAAAAGGTATTTACCATTACCATAATGTTCTTTCTCAGGGAAACTGAATAATAAGAAACCAGAGCATTCATTTGGAAGTATCATAAAGACTGACTCCATTTTTGAATATTTAATTTCTGGCAATTCTCTAGCCCCACTATTTTCCTTCATCTTCTGTTTCATATTTGGACAATCTGATAAAATAAGGTTGAGCTTCCTCTCTCTTTGTGCTGATAGCAAATTCAAAGCATGAAATACATGGTCTAGGTGTAAGAACATTTGCTTCATCCTTCACTACCAACCCACCATTAAAGTTTGGACTGTCATCAGAAGTTATCCTCTTAACCTAGGAAAACTTATTGTATAGGTAATGCACTTTCAGGATGTGTGTAGAACTGTTAATTTCAATACTTGAACCAAATACTAAGTGCGGTCTTCATCTCATCTTTGTCAGTTTGTTGCAACAGTTGCACTGGGAGATTTTTAGGCAGTAATCACTATAGTTATCATTATTCTTTTGCTTTCATTGGTTACTTGCTGGTAAGCATGATCTTTGCACTGCACTTGTCTATGCTACATTCATGAGTCCTACTAAACCTCTTATAAACTTATGAATCAAAATTAGAAATTTCAACAACCTACTTTTGAGTATAGAAGTATAGTACTTGGCCCTCCTTAAATTGACTCTGAGTCAGCTGTATCATATAAAGAGCTATTTTTATCCTTTAAATTGGATTATATGTCTCAATTGTAACATAAACCAACAGGAGACTGATGTTAGGTTCAAGGGAATACTCTTATCCTGTGACTGTTAATTATATTTCTAAACTATACCTGTCTCCCTCACTTCCCCAGTCTATAGAGAGATCAGAGGAAAGACTAATGTTCTTTGCAATATGTGAGTCATCCTGTGCTTACTTATGTGGAGGAAGAATAGTTCACATGTGGCTTGTTGAGGTCACATGCCTAAAAGCAAATGGCTTGCTAAGACCCTACAAAATGTTTCTACTGTTGCTTCCACCTATTGTGGTCAAAGATGTTTCTGATGTTTAGCTGTTAGGAAGAAAACATCAAGGGAATCCCTGTGGCACTATCACTGTTTAATCCAAATTTAATCTTAACTCTAAGTCTTTAAATCCTATAAAGCAACCAGAGTTGTGAGGGGAATCCCTAACGCTACTGATATCAATTTAAAGATTTCTGGAGGAAGATACTGATGAGTATAGGTACAGTAGAAAGAATCATCCCTGACACAGATTCTTTAACTATCAAAAAAAGAAAAAAGGATGAAATAAAGAGGAGGAGGAAAAGAATGTAGAAGAAAAGGAAGGGGTTAAAAAAAAATAATAGTTATTACCTAAAGGTAAACAAGTGGTGGTCCATAATTTGACCCATCTAAAAATCCAAAATCACTAAAATAATTTATAGCTAAAAAGATAAACATTACCAGTTCACCTTTACACCTCAAGTTCTGACTTAAGTCTAACATCTCCTAAAATATTCTAGTTGACAAACCTTTACTATTTTTAAAAGAAAAAAAATGCGGTCTATTACTTTCCAATGTTGCATATTCATTAGTTAGGCTGATATTTGACCCCCAAGACCCCAAGTTTATGATTCTACCATACCTACAGTATTTATATCTGCATTGAAAATGATTTATTCTTACTTTTTTACCTAACTTTTAAAATCTGATTTCTTAGTATGCTCCAATTAAGACAAATTGGACCTACGACTATTTAAAGATAATAAAATTCCTCTTCTCCATACCCTTACAGTATATAGATACCTTTTTGTTAATAATGTATCAAATGATAGCAGAGAACAAATTTTTATTTAGGAACTGATTCACAGAAAAAATGTGTAAAGAGAAAGATACAATTTGGGAAGTTAAGATTTCATTGTATTTTCTGACAGTTTATTTATTGTCAGAATATAAAGGTATGTTCTATTTCCTGTTGTTTACGTACCTATTGAAAAGTCTATGCTGTAAAGATATATCAGTAATTTAATTCCTTGAATTAGAGCAAAGCAATAGAAAACTCTGACCTTTAGAATGTTTGAGTGACAAGACATTTAATTTGGCTCCTTTATCATAACTTTATATTTCTTAGGATTTTTATACAGTAATTTAACTTTTTAGTCAATTTTAGTTTACTTCAGTAAGGCCATAACTCTCATGGGGATCCAGCACATTCAACTACGTCTGAGACTTGAAGTTAGGGAGATGACACAAAAGATAAGGGTAAATTATAATGTAACCAGATACAGAATCACATACTGAAACAAACTGTTCAATTCTCATAGAGAAAATATGTGAGAAGCTTTTGACAAGCCTGCCCAGAACACAAAATAGAGTTGTGGTTAGGAATGTTTAGTCTGTAGTAACTTATTTAGTTTAATGACTTACTTAACCATTCAATGTTTCAGTTTCACCATTTGTAAAATGAAGATTATGGACTATTTTCCTTGTAGATTTGTGGTTGACTGAATGAAGAATTCATGCAAGAAACTTATGATAACGCCTTTATGCATGCCAAATGTTCAGAATACCTATCAAATGCAAATAAAATGTTTCTTTGTCAGTGTTATTATTATGGATTGCATCAGTAAAAATCTGTGAATGTTTTAAGTGCCAGTACTTCCTATTTTCAACAGAAAGAATTCTGACACTTAATGGACACCCCCTCCCCTCCCTCCACCTCGTACTTTCTTCTGGTCATCTGAGCAAGATAAGAAAGTCCAGTTACGGCGTGCTTTTTCATTTGTGTATCTGGATCCCAATCACAGTATTACTTGCATTCTTCTTTTTTTTTGTTATGACATGGCTGTGGTATATTAGAGTGAAGGAGTATTGACTTCAATTGGCAAAACTAAACGGCACGTAAGACACAGCCCAGGTAGGATCAGGACTGAGAAGTTGTCTTCTCTCAGTAAAGCTGCATATTTCATTCTTCTAGCATGATGGCTGACAACAAGAGATGCTCACCTGTGTCTTGGTGATTGGTCCTTTAATGGGGGTCACACAGCTAGGCATGGATGCCTACATGGTTTACATTAGATACTTAGTCTCCAGGTCATAGAGTTCGCATTAGTATCACAAGTCACAAAAACCCTCTATAAATCACACTGCTGACCTAAACTACCCGGTGCTGCCTACAGACACTCGAGGTGAACAGACACTCCAGGTACGCTAATTTAAGTACTTAGTGACTTTTCTTTGGAAACAAATTATTTTTCAGGAAACAGATTCTCATTCTTTAAGAATGAATGAAAAGCTTAATATATCTACATTGATTTGATTTCAAAGGACATTACTATTGATTGCCACTATTTATGAAGTCATTAAACTTAGGTAGTCAGCACCACTTCATGAGAAAGGAAACTTGAACAATACTGATCGAGTTGAGAGAATTTTTTTCTGTATTGTTAACTATACTGATTCACTGTACTTTGAATATTTGTAAATGAATAAAAAGGTTAATGATATAACTAAAAAGGTTAATAATATATATATCATTGACTTGATTTCAGAGAACATATAGATTTTTTAATATTTTGCATTTTATGTGCCCTCTTAGATAAATAATATTCAGTTCATATTTTACACTTGATAGGAGGAAAAGTGAAGCTTCTAAAAGCAAAAGATTAGAATGAATTCAATTATAATTCAATTATCATGTGTTTCTCTATACTGAGTACATTTTCTTTCAGTGATTCAGTTCATGCTTTATATTGTTTTGTTGATTTTCTTCTCATTGGAACAACTTCTGGTTGAAATTTATAATAAAATTGAATTTAAATCTTTTTGAGAACTTAATTTATATGGGCATTGTTTATTCCCTATCTTAAAAACAGCAGCTTTTCACCATCAGCCTGTGTACTCTCACTAAGACAGTCATTCTCAGCCTGAGACTGTTGCAGAACACCTCAGTGGTAACAGAGATAGAAAATTTCAGGAAAATTAATTGGGTTGAGGGATCGTGTGTAATAGCCAAACTCTTGTTTTCTCTGCACATGACTGCAAATGAATCAACAAAATGAAAAGGCAACCTACAAGATGTAGAAAATATTTTAAGCCGTATCTGATAACCAGTTATTACCCAATTTACGTAAGGAGTTCATATAATTTTTTGTCTTATATGAAGTACATTGTGATGAAGTTAGGAAGAAGACACAGAATTCTTTGAAAATTAGTATAAGTAAGGCCTCCTTGGTAGCCCAGAGGTTAAATCTCAGTGCTAACATCTCAATGAGTTCAATGCCTGGTCATGGAGCTAACCCACATGGCATAGCAGACCTGTCCTGTCTTAACTGCTGCTCCCCTCAGCAGTGTATTTCAGTCAGTCTGTCTGCTCTGTTCCCCACTCTATCTCTGGTGAATCCTTTCACTCCCCCAACCCTGAACCTCTAGCTTATACCCCAGCTCTTCTATGCAAAAACAAATACAAAAAATATTAAAAAAAAAAGGAAAGAAAGAAACTAATATAACTATTCTTATCTGAAATCTACAACTAACTTTTGAACACAGATTTAAAATAATCTCTATATTCACAAATCACATTTTAAAATATTATTTAATTATGTAAAAATTCTGAATATCACATTCTTTAATCAAGGTCAAGAATGTAAGCTTAATTCACCAAATTCTAGATTATTTTTTAAAGTAAAAAAATATTTACTACAGTGCTGTTTTGTGTTAATTAGAACCTGAGCTCCAGTGGATTGTAAGAGACATTAAAACCTTATTCATTGCTTATTTTATGGAGCCTCTGAAATGAGCAACCTTGTTCATATCAAAAATTCCTCTAACTGTCACTGCAATTCCAAATTGCCCTTGGTGAAATTATGTCAGTTAGAGATATTTGCATATGAGTTAGGATTGTAGCATGAAATGTGGAGAAGCTTTTCGGTCTGTAGGAAAAGGGATTTAAAAGCTCCAAAACTGCATTATCAGCAAGGATAAGACTTGTGAAACTTTGTGTCTTCTGAACTTGGCCAAAGATGATGCATCACCAACTAGTGGCCCAAGCAAACCCTCAGCCCTCCTTGAGATAACTAAATGAAATATTCTCAGGAACACTAAGACAATACTGAGAAATGTCTTCATAAGCCTTTGAAAAGGTGAAATGATGTTATATTTGTTCAGGGACATTGGTGTGACATGACATTTTAAAACTGTCAGCTTCTAACTCAGTTGAGAGGCCAATTTTTCTGACCTCTGTCTCCTTCTCTCTAAACTTGATCTTGTAAGCAAGGATCAGTAAACCACCGACAGTAGCTAAATCCGGATGAAGATCTGTCTGTGTAAATGAAATATTATTGGAATAGTCTCACACATTCATTACTAATTGTCTGGGCTTGGTTTCATGTTACACTACATATTTGAGTAGTTGCAACAAATACTGGCCCACAGAGCCAAAATATATTTACTATCTGTCCTTTGACAGAAAGACAGTTGCTAAACCTTGTTAGAGACACAAAATCTTACGGACAATGGTTAGTGACAGACACATGGTTTGAAAATTCACCACAAGGGAATATTTTACAATTATACAAATGACTTTGGGGGACTCTTGTCTCAGAACAGAGAACAAACCTAAATCTGAGGACTCTGAAAAAGTTGGAGTTCATATTCAGCAAAATCTCCTTTGCACGTATAGACAGGATTGCTTTAGCAAAGAAGACCCCAAGTTTACTTACTAACATAGAGATCAGCTCTATTAGCTTCAACAAGAAAATTGACTAAATCATGCTGGTGAATGTGCTTGCTAAGATTCACCAACCGAAAACAGTTAGGAACTCTCAAGGTTTATTAGCGGCTATTAATAAAGGAAAATGCAAACCTTAAGGAACCATGAGAAATCTCAAAATGGGGGAACTAGAGATTAGTCATAGTATGGTAATCACAGGTACTGAAAGGATTTTATAAAATAAGTAGCTGCTAAAATATCAGTGGACTCATCTTTTAAATATATGTGTCTCTTCCAAGTTATTATTTGGTCAGTTGGTTGGTGCTTTAGCTTGGAACACTTGAGTCTGATATAGTGAATATTAGAAAAGTTTGTGTTCCAAAACAAAATTTGTTTTGTTTGTCATGATTTGAGATAGTTTATCTGTTTTTTGAATTCTAATTCATGTTTGAATGTGTCGTCTCTGCTTCAAGGTATAGAGTAAAAGGACAAGCACTGGAGCAAAAAAAATATCACATTCAGGTTGGAGGAGAACATGAAATTAAAGATGGATACAGATTCTATTTGTACTTTTCTTGAATTCTACAGTGTGTGTGTGTGTGTGTGTGTGTGTAATGTCCCTTTTTCCCTTGGCCTCTTGATAACAACTGACAAATTCAGAGTCATCAAATGCTAAATGCTCTTGTCAAGTTCTTTCTTCTTCTTCTGATTTTTCAGCTTTATCCCATTACTTTCTGATTTAAACTCCAGGGGAATTCTCAGTGTTTATTTTACCCTCTCCCCTCTATTACCTAAGAATCTAGAATTTTGGTTTATGTACCATCAGTTCACAATACTTTTCCATATTAAAACCCTACCTGCTTTTTTTTTAATAACACCTATCATCATCTGATATAATACATATTTCAGTAATTATTTCAAGTATTGTGTCACCTCATTAGCAATCAGATTTTAAACATGTCTTCCTAGATTCCTGTTGTACCTACACTAATATAGGTATATTACCGTTAAGGGATTTTGGATATGTAATAAAACTACTAAGTCAGGGGTCTCTGTGGTGGCCCAAGGGGTTAGGTCATAGCACTATAAAGCTCTTCACAACTGCAGCACGAGTTTGATCCCAGGCCAGGGAGGTGACCAACATGGTGTAGCAAATCTCTCCTGTCTTGGCTGCTGCTCTCCTCAGCAGTGTATTCCAGTCAATCTGCCTGTTCTGTTTCCCATTCTGTCTCTGGTGAATCCTATCAACCCCTATACCTCTGGTCTGTACTCTGGTTCTTGTCTGCATAAATAAATGCATATTAAAAAATAAAAAGTCCCAGTCTGTTGACCTTAAAAATTATCCATCCATTCATGTATAATTGACTCAATCATATGAGCCATTTAAAAGCAGAATTTCCTCTAGCTTGTAACAGCCAGGAAAGAGAGATATTCAAACTACTAGAAGTTGATGTGTCATTGCTGGCTTTGGGGTTAGAATGAATCATGTACAGGGAATAAGCACAAGGAACTAGTGATACTCAAATGACAACTAATAAGGAAACAAATACTATAGTTCTGCCTGCAATGTTAATGATATTGGGAGTAGATTCCCTTCCAGAGACTCCAAATAAAAGCCTATGCCTGCCAATGTCTTGGTTATTTCAACCTCGTGAGAACCTTAGCAGTACACCCATCCAACACCAGTCAGACTTCTGACCTACAGTACTGAGATATTTCCCCTTTTTATTTTCAGTGCTATATTGTTAGTGTTAGAATTATGTCTGACACATACGAAATATTTCAGAAATAATTACAGTTAACCTGCTAAACTAAACACTGTGGGGGGATGCGACTGTTTTAATCCTGTAGCCTCTAGATACTTAACTGTAAATTCAATTGAATAAAGGATTAAGGATTAGTGTTTGATGCACCCATTGAGAAATCTTATATAATCTGTGAAAATATTGTATTAAAATTATAAAAGGCATCAGTGATATACTTACACATGTTTACATCTTTTTTTTTTAAGGTGAATTGATTACCAGACACTGAATATTTAATTTAATGCATGTTTTAGTGCACTGTATGTGACACAAATTAATTTGCAATAGAGGCAGGAAACCTATCTCTAAGGTAATTAGTCATGGTCAAGTCTTAATTATCTTTTTAAATAGGAAACAACAGGCTTATTAAGATATCAACTATGGTTTTTTGAGTGGTATTCTCTCATTTGTTAATAACTCTATTAAAATAAAGTATTCTCTGACATAGATCTTTATGTAAAGACTTAGAAATAATAATAATACCATTTTTTAAATACCATCAACATTTCTTGCTCTGCACCTCCTCCAATCACATTGCATGGTAATTTCATCTCAATTTGATATATGAGGAAAGTGAGCCTCAGTGATAGCAGATCACTAATTTCAGGTCGTAAAAAAAAACAATTCTTACATTGCTGTTCATTTTTTGTACAGTGATTGATTTCTCCTCTAAGGTGTAGTCTCCATAGTTTTTTCCCTCACTACAGCACCCATGAATTACCACCATAGTCCCTTTGCTCTTGCCTCCCCTGTTTTGACCCATCTTCCTCTCCCTCTCCTGCTATATGCCTCAGGCCTGTTGTCAGATTGTTATTATTGCCTTATTCTTGACCTTTTGTTTGGCTTCTCTATATTCTTCATACCAGTCAGAAAAATTGAATTGGTATGTCTAAGATTCTAGCTCAGGTTGTTGTATAACTGAAGTTCCATGACAGTGTTTTTATACCATATAATCAGTGATTTTTTTAATTAAATGTATCTATGATTGTTATGGATATTTATGGATTTACATCCATGTTTGAATATGTGCAGAGTTTATAACAGTGATTTATTAAAGATGAACAAGACACAATCATTCCAATTTTATACTGGAAACTTGTTTTATTCTTTGAGTGACTGAAAGAAGTGTACTGTTGTTGGACAAGAGTCCATTTGGGGGTGTGTAGGAAAGAATGCAGAGAGAGAGTTTAAAAGGATGATATTTGTATGTGCAATTCCTTCTAACTCAGTATGTTGAAATTTGTGTGGTACCACTGAAGGGAATTCAGTGGTAGGTTTATTTATTTATTTATTTATTTTTCATTGAACAATATTCATTAAAGTTTTGCCCTGCGTTGGGTTAGGAGCTACAACTGCAGTGGATTTATCACTGAAAAGGTCCTTTCCCTCATGGAGCTTATTATCAGGATTGATGGTTTTGAAAGGACTTCCTGATGCAACATAAATAATAAATTTTGTAATGAAAGATCAGATAGGGGAAAATGAGTTGAAGCTAACCAGGATGACTGACTGAGCTAAGGGCTCAGGGTCTGACAACAAGAAGACATATTTGTGCTGGTTTACCTCTGGGATTTCCACTGTATCCTATAAGTTAGTGTTTCTTTTTTTGTTCATAAAAATAATGATTATTTTTGCTGTGTAGTCCAGTTTGAAGTCAGGGAGTATGATAACTTGTTTTTCTTCTTTTCTCTCAGGATTGCTTTAACTAGTTGGCACCTTTGTGGTTCCATATAATTTTATAATTGCTTGCACTATTCTCTTGAAAAAAGTCCTTAGAATTTTGATGTGTTAACATTGAATATGCAAGTTGCATTTGTTAATATGTCTATTTTAACAATAATTATTCTTCCATTCCATTATCATAGAACATAGTTCCATTACTTTGTGTCTTCTCTTATTTCCATTAACAGTCTTACAGTTTTTGATGTATAGGTCCTTCAACAACTTTGCTCTAAGATAATTCATTCTTTTTGGTGCTATTCTAAGTCTTTTTTTTTTTTTGTTTCAATCCCTCTTTCTTTTACATCATTATTTGCATATAGAAATGCAACTGATTTTTGTATATTGATTTGTATTCTGATACTTCTCTGTATTTATTATTTCTAGAATTTTTTTGAACTTTGTCTATATATTATCATTTTATCTGTGAATAACAATAGTTTCACTTTTTCTTTTCAATTTAGATTTCTTTTATGTCTTTTTTTTTTTTTGCCTAATTGTCCCTACTAAGCATTCCAATACTATATTGAACAAGAGTTGTGACAATAGACATCTTTATATTGTTCCTGGTCTGAGCAGAAATACTTTCAGCTTTTACCACCAAATACAAAGTTACCTGTGGATTTGTTATATACACCTTTTGTTATGTTAAGTTCTGCTTATTTCCAATATATGGAACATTTTTATCATAAATGGTTACTGAAGCTTATCAAATACTTTTTCAGAATTCACTGAAATGATCATGTCACAAAAACAAAAAGGCAACTTCCAGATTGGAAAAAGATATTTGGACATCATATATCAGGTAAGGGGCTGAGTGAGCTCCAGAAATAGAAAATGTATTTACATAACTCATTGGCAACAACAACTAAAACCGAAAACCTAATAAAAATGAGCAAAAGACCTAAATACACATGAAATATTATTCTACATCTCTTGTTATAATGGAAATACAAATCAAAACCACAATTACATATCACCTCTCCCATATGAGAATGACTTGTATCAAAAAGGATGGAGCAATAAAATTTGTGGAGAAAATGGAACACACATCCATGTTAGTGGGAATGTGGTTTGTTGTAGCCGCTATAGAAAATATTGGAGAGATTTTTAAGTTATCTTAAACTTAAAAAACATATAAATGGAAATCTCACATGGTCCAGCAATATCTCTGTTTGATATTTTGTTGAAGGATCTGAAAACACTAATATGAAGAGCTTCATGCACTCTTATGCTCTGTTCACAACTGGCAGTTCTGGAACCTAAGTGTCCAATGGCACATGATTGAATAAAGAAATTATAAAATAATACTCAAGTATTTAAAGAGATAAAAGAGTGTCTTTGGTGATAAAATGAATAGATGCTAATTATACTAAGTGAAATAAGTGTGAAAGTGAAAAACAGAGATTAGATTTCACTAATCCATAGAATATAAACAACAACAAAAACATGATGACAAAGAACAGAAAAAACAATTCCTTAAAACAAATGAAAAAATCAGCTTGTTACCAAAGGGAACAGAGGAAGGGAGAAGGTCTTAAGGGAAGGAGTGGGATCCAGCATTTTCAGGGCGATTAGGTGACAGGTTAGTTAATGAAGCATGTGCACATATGGAAAAGTAAAAGTATAACCCCAATGTTATGTATTCATATAAATGACAGAAACATTTTAAAAATATATATTTATGTGGGCCTCCCTGTGGTGCTATCTGCAGTAACTATTTCCCTGAAATTAACAACAGTGTACTTTTAAAATGATATTTCATGGTTTTCCTTATAAAATCTTAGCATCCTTTGGCTTTATCAAAGCAAACTATAAATAAACTGATAAACATGGTTAAGAAGTTAATTTTGTCTTCATGCATAAAAATTGAGATGCAGAAACTAGGTTTCATTAACTATTCAAAGATTATCATTTTTCTCTTTATTGCAGACTAGTGCACATAGAGGGTGCTGTTTCATTAATGAAGATAATTTGAAGCAGTGTTGTTTATAGCTCCTTTGAATGGCAAGATCATCAGTTCCAATGTGATATATGAGTGCTATGTACTAATCATTTTGTCTTTCTCTCAGTAAATATCTTTTTTATAATGCTTTAATGAAGTCCTTTCCATAAGCATTCATCTGAGATAAGTAACGATGTGAATGTGAATGCATGGAAATATTTATCAAAAACATTAGCTCATATGTTAAATGCCTCATGAAGTTTCCTGACAGCATCCCTTTTAATTTTTAACACATAGAATAATACATCGTGACAAAAACAAGTCAACATGAGTCACTAGATGTTAAATATAAATAATTATGGAAAGACCGATGGCTTTCTTTGACATTCTTGAAATTACACATTTTGTTACATTTATGCCAGGATAGTCAGAACACTATATTTAGTATGCACAGTGAAAAAAAATGACAGTATGTAAAGTAACCCCATTTAGTTGTTATGTTGATTGGTCCAGGAAAATAAGTTATTTAAAATGTTGCCATTTTTGAATTTCAGTGATCTTAAATTTTTACCGAAACTAACTTAGAAATCTATAGAGGGCATCTGATCTAATAATGGTTAGTAGTATACCTGTATATTTTTTCTAAAATGAGAACAATCAGAATAGCAAGCACTGATTCTGAATAATCAGTTAACAAACACTCAGTTCGTAATACAGTCACTCTTCCTCTCCAAGTCCTTAATTTCTCACTCATTCCTAATAAACTGTTTTCTGTGGGCTATCTACAAATTCGACAGTATGTGTGTTGCTAAATCTAAGACCTGTGTACATGCTCCAACAGCAGGTGACTAAGAAAGTATGTTATGTATCCAACTTGGAGTTAGTTATCCTGAGATGGGAAAGGGGAATCTGGCTGTCAATAAAAAATATACCCTTCATTTACCTGTCTTTTTGTAGACTCTTCCCCCTGAATCTAGTTGACCTTGTAACTTGTTCTTGACCATTAAACTAACAGGCGGTGCAAAAAAATATTCTTACTCCCACTCAACACTTGTGTGATATTGACCTTTAAGATGCTCAGTTTGCAAACCCACAATTCTAGAGAGATAAATCCAAAAGTCCGCGTGTGGATACTCTGATAGCTTGAGCTGAAATTCCAACTGACAGCCAGAATAAATTGTCAGCCATGTGAGTGAACCAACTTAGCTGTCCAACCTCTCAAACTTAAGACCATTGTACCCTACTTGATACATCACTCCAACATCTGGTGGTATCACAGCAAGAACTGGGCAATTGAATCTAAGATAGTTGCAAAAGTCACAAAATCACGAGAAATCATAGTA
Organism: Galemys pyrenaicus; assembly: GCA_019455555.1. Taxonomy (NCBI): domain Eukaryota; kingdom Metazoa; phylum Chordata; class Mammalia; order Eulipotyphla; family Talpidae; genus Galemys; species Galemys pyrenaicus. The sequence continues at coordinate 2,220,175 of JAGFMF010011752.1, forward strand.
CATTATTGTTCTGTCCTATATATTTTTTATTTAGTTTTTATTTTTTAAAGATTTATTCATTTATGCATACAAGAACTGGGCTACAGGCCAGAGTTTCAGGGGGTGAGATGATTCACCAGAGACAGAGTGGGGAACAGAACAGGCAGATACACTAAAATACACTGCTGAGGGGAGCAGCTGGTGAGAAAGGAGAGGTCTGCTATGCCATGTGGGTCACCTCCCTGACTGGGGATTGAGCTCATGCCACAGACAGCTTCTAGTGCTGTACCTTAACCTCTTGCGCCACCAGAGAGACCCCTGTTTAGTCCTATATTTAAGATGTTATACAGTAATAGATATCATCAAAAGATAATTCTACCAATGTAGGAAACTTTTTCAGATTCTAGGTAAGATGAGGGCTATTAGAGGGGAAAGGGTAGAGGAAAACTAAAAGACAGGAAAAGAAGGGGAAGAGAAAATAATGACAAATTATTACTTCAAATTAAAAAAAAGCAATGTGGTACCAATCTCATTTATTCTATCATATAGAGAAATAATAACTTAAAAACACTAACACTTCCTAAGTGAAAAGAACTGTGCTATCTGTAATTAAAGGGTTTTTTTGGGGGTGAGGACTTTTTAGAAATGACACAGTTCTTTGAAGCATTTAACTGTATTTTTAAAACATCAAAAATCAAACTCAGTTGGACAAATAATTTCCCTAAGATAACAAAGTTAATTGTTACCAGAGTCAGTTTCTGGACTCAAGTCTTTATGACTCCAAAGACAAAGTTTAACTTCACTATATTGCTAAATTTGTCTTTCCCCCCTTTTATTTGATAGTATGAAACTATAATAGTAGGTAAAGTTTGTTTTAGCAATTCAGAACTAATTATTTAGGATTGCCCATATGATAACAACATCTGTTGATCTGTACTGCCAATTATTTTCCTAGTTTCATGAGAAAGAATTTCTGAATTTCTCTACACAAAATTATTTAATTTTAAATATACTTGACACTTCAGAGCCCTTTTAGAGACATCCAACACAACTGTAATTCTGTTGACATACACCACCCACGTTTCCATATACTATGCCCACTAACTTAAAGATTTAGATAAAGGCATCTCAATTAATTGTGGAGTAAGGGTAGAGAGGGCAAGATTATTCATACTCACTATTTAGTTATAAAAAATAAGAAGTGTAAGTAGTGTAGTGGGAGAATTATTTGGCATTTTTGGCTGGTGTGTCAAATTGAATGATTAAGGGGTCACCCAGTGAGATATTTACTAAAATAAATTAGCCTATTTGTAACGAAGTTTTGTTTTGGCATAACTGCTAGCCAGTTGTTGTAACAGGACAGTTATGAAAATGAATATGTAGAAGCACATTATTTCTTAATGGCACACCTAACTAAAATCAAATATATCAGCAAGTGTTAAAGCTGAATGGCAATTAAATAAATACTGGCACATCTTCCAATTTGCCTTCTCAAATTACTCAGTTTGTTAAAAACCATGAGAACCAGAGAAAATATTAACAATAAGTATTCAAAATGTATTAATAATTTACAAAATTTATATGGATAATTAATAAAAAGAGTCAAAGGATAAATGAAATTTCATAAAAAAATTTAAAGTTGCTTAACTTTTAATGAAATGCATATTTTTGAAATAAAAGAGGTGACCTTTCTACTGTGGGACATTTGCACCTGTGTGTGTATGGCCTCTCTATGCACCTGTGTGTGTGTGTATGAGTAGATGTGTGTGCTTGAAGGATTTGGATAAGGCACTCCTGCATGACTGCCTGAAGATAATGGCCCACTTCAGGAGGCAGCAGGGGATGCCATGATCTGAGGTGGTCTGGGATTAGCTCAGAAATTATACCAACCACTTACACAGGAAGATCTTCTGTATACATGGTATACATGTCTCTTCTGGTTCCCCATAAACTGATTTTATTTTGTTTCCCCTGGACCCTGCTCTTTCTGCCTTTATCACATAATCAATCATGCTTGTTCACTACTGCTAATAAATAGCAAGAGGGCTGATCACTGAGCAGCAGAGTCTTGCCTTGCAAACCTACTCCTTGACTCATACCTCAGCATGTCTCCACGGAGTTGCAAGTGTGTCCCGACACAACCAAAGACAGATTTTTTTTTCAGAAAAACTACATCTTCAAACATAACATGCAAAGAATATACTAAGAATATATTGTGAATACAAATTAAAATAAAAGGATCAGTTAGTGAAGTTTGACATAACTAACTCATTATTCTTCAGAAGTAGTGTGATACTGGTACATAAGATGTGTCTACTGAAATGTCTCTAAATTTACAATACTTCTGATCAGTTATTACTTTACTTATTTTTTATTCCAAAAATCTTGGAACCAATGTATCTTTTGATCTCTTTTCCCCATCCACTGTTCTTTAATGCTAAGTTGGATTAATTTCTTTCCATCTTACAGTTCTCTAAAACTCAGTGCATCCTAAGAAAAGATACTAACCAAAATGACTCTGGGTCTCCCTCAAGATACAGTGAAACTCACTTCCCACTGTCTCCAAAACTCCTGAGGAATGAGGTGAATTGGACTTGGCCTTTCTCTGTGTACAGTGTTTGATAGTGAAACCAGTCATCTCAGAGGAAAATGAGATCACAAAACAATATTATAAGACATTTGCAGAGTACCTCTACTTCAAATGAAAAGAGCAAAGGTGAGTTATTCTACTTTTTCTTCTATAACAGCTAAGTCTAATTCATTTCAAATTTATTTTTGTAATTTGTGTAAAATAAGGTTCCAGCTTCAGGTTTTTTTTCCCCCATTATATCATTAGATCTTATCTTATAATTGCAAATGTGTGCCCTTTTACCTGCCTTTTTCTATTTTCTTCACCACACCCTGCTTTCCCTACCCCTTGCAGTCACTTTATACTCTATAAGTTCTCCCTTTTTCATTAAAAAAAAAAATTAGATTCCATAAAGCATTTGTCTTTCTCTTTTGGACATTTCACGTAGCAGAATGCTTTCTAGATTTATCACATCATTTCAAATGACAGGATTTCCTTCCTTTTGAAGGCTGAATTATATTTCAGTGTGTGTGTGTGTGTGTGTATACCCTCTATTTTGTTCTGTTGGTTTATGTGCCAGATTTTATGTCAATAATGTATTCTTCTTATTATAGCTTTGTACTATAGTTTTAAATCAGGAAATCTGATGCCTACAAAGTTATTCTTCTTTTTCAATGCTGTATTGTCTACTCAGTATCTTTTGTGTTTGCAAATACACTGTTTTGGAGATAGTTTTCCTATTTTTTGTCAAAATTGCCATTAGAATTTTGATAGAGATTGCATTGAATATGTAGCTAGATGTTATTAGCTTAATTATAGTAATTATTTCACAATGAACACATATATCAATTCATCATATCATATGTTTTAGAAAGATGCACAGTATTCCAAAGATATAAAGAAAAATATTAACAAATACCTATTTCATAGTAACTTAATAATCATAGTAAATTACATAAGGAAACACATTATCATGAAAACATCAAAAGAACCAAGTAAAATAGTAGATATTAAAACGTGAGACTAAAACACAGTATTCAACAGATGAACTAGATTGAGAAAAGGAATGAATTAGAAAATTATGAAATCCAAATCAGAAATCTCACTGAAGAGACCTAGGAAGGAAACCTAAGAGAAATGAAGAATATAAAAATTTAGCATGAAGATTATATGTGTCTCAGAAAGACTGGTGGTAGTTAAAAACAAAGAGAGAAAACATGTGAAAAATAATGGCAGTAAATGTTTTGAAATTAAAAAAAAACAACAACAAGAAAAAAATAAAAGACCTTGTGCTATTGAAAGGATTCATGCATTGCCAAAGAGGAAAGACAGTCTCACATATATAGTCCTACATATATAGTAAAATTTAAAGTATCAAAGACAAAGAAAAAATGTTATATGGTGATGTCAAATATAATTAATTAAATTTTAAAAAATAAATAAAATAGCAAGACCAAAAAAAATGTTATAAGGAAAAAAATTAGCTACAGATAAATGAAGACAAAATAGACAAACAATAGGATTAAAAACATGACTGAGAGAGAATGATGGAATTGTATTCCCAGAGTTAGAAAATAAAAGAATTTAGAATTATTATGAAGCAATTACCATTTAAATATATGGCAGAAAAGTATAGTCTCAGTCATATCAAGCTTCATAATTTTTACTATACAAAAGCTGCATTTAAAACAGTGTATGAAAGCATATAAGTAATAGTAGACACCAATTCAGGAGATATCTAAAAAAAAGATGAACAAAGGCCTTGCCACCTTTGTCTTAAAGTATGAATATTTATAGCTACTTATCTAGAGCTACCTATTTTGTCTTCTGTTGTATCATTATAATTCAGTCTCTATTAATCTATAATGATAAAATGAAGTTGGAAGGAGATCAAGCATTAAGAATCTCTGAATTAATAAAACTATTTCATTTTTAGTCTGAAAGTAAAGATACTTTTTTAAGTAAGAAAAGATATAAAGAAGATACAAAAAAATCAGGGTAAATATACAGATTATGCTATTGAATCACATTTAAATTGCTTGATACTAATAATAAAAAAAGACCAAACTCACCAGCTGAAATGAGTGCCAAATGGAATAAGAGAGGTGTGGAGTGTCCCAGGTCTCTTCATTTTTCTATCTGTACTCCCTACTGTGTATAGATGTCATTTAACCTCCAGGGTTTAAATAGTATTTAAATACAAATTAAATGCTAATGATTCTCAGATTTATGTCTCCAACATGGACTTCTCTCCAGAACTCTACACTGTTCTATAACGCTCTCAACAACAACAAAAACAACAAAATCCTGTTATTAGAATGGTTAATGTTCTTTTCACCTGACAAAGTCTATAAGAGAGTGACATTTATAGTGAACACTAGAGAATAAATACAAGTGGAAGTTGGAGTTGGGCAGGGAGCAGGAAACTTTCAGGAGAAAAGGAATAGATTTGCAAAGGTTTTGAGCCAGGAAGGAGACATATATTTGAGGCATTGAAAAAAGGGTCACTGTGGACACATCTGAGGACTCCACAAGAAAGAGCTGCGTGCAAATAAAGTCCCAAAGTCTGATAGGAGTCAGGCTCTTCCAGAAATCTTTCCTCCGTGTTAAATATTTTATCTTAATCCTAGTAACAATGAAAACTGTAAAATGAAATGGCATAAAGAAACAATTATCATTCATTCATATGGAAATACTTTCAAGCATTTCTGTACTCAAAACATAACTTCTAAATTGTACTGACACATAAAACCTAAAACAATGTTGGCATAGAGTGAATGCGGGAAGATCTGGTACATGTGCAGCCTGTGGAGGAGCCTCAAGCTCCCCTTTTCCCTGGCCCTGAACTGCCTCCGGTGAGGCTGTCAAAAAGCAGTCGCTGAACTGGCTTCTCACTTTATACTTTTTGTTATAATCTGCAGGGGGAGAGGTGGAGGCAGGCAGGATAAAAACTGGGGTGGGTAGAGCACAAAGGACTATGGTGATGGTACACGGGTGAATTAGTGGTGAGAATGTCACGAGGACTATACAAGAGAAGAGAAAACATATGCTGTAGAAAAATGAAAAATAATGTAAAAATACATAAAATAATAAACAAAGTGAAAATCTAGTTCCTTCAATGAGTGAAAATGTTACTAATAAGTGTCTTTTACAACAAACAGTTGTAATACAAATTTTTGGAAAGTGGATGATATCTGTATTGTACATTGGCAGTGAATTGTACTTTTCAAAAGTTGTGATCTACCCATCTAATGTAAACTTGTAGACAGCATTTCCTAAGAGCGGTGGGTGTATAGTGACTAAATGCGTAAAAGTCTGTGGGTATTTTTATGGACAAAGGTAAAACTTCAAAATCCACTTCTGACACCATTTCATTTTAGCACAGTGGGCTGCTAATTGAAATTAAAAAGGAAAAAAATATTATCACACTTGGTCGGCAAACCGAATCTGCTGAGGTTTAGATGTCTCGCTTGTTGTTGTCTGCTATTTAATTTAGCAGTGCACAAATAAAATGTCCTCACTTTAATTTCCATTCCGTAGTTCAATACTGTAAACTATTCACAGCATAATTAAAAGTCCTGAATCCTCCCAGGAATGATATTAACAGTAAGCAACCAACCCATGAAATAGAGAAGCCTGACTGTTCCTCTGCTAAATTGTGTGTGTTAATAATGCTGCACAAGTGTTCTTTCCTTAATCTGACTGAGTCGAGAAAACCCCAACTGGCATCCAACTACCTGCTTGTAAAGCCTCTCCAAGCATCTGAGCTCCAGGAGCACTTCATTAAAGTTAATATAGGAATTGCATTGTATTTTATTGAATTTCATTGGATTTTCTTGGTGAAAGAACTTACTCTCAGGTAATACAAATTCGCTCCAATGTCACGAAATATAACTATTGTCAGGCTTCAAGTTTGATGTTTATCTTAAACCAGAGAAAAAAGAAAGGTAATATAGTACAAATCTCTAAAAGAAAAATGAAAAGTTTGTGGTTTGACTAAGGTCATTGAGGAAAAAACACTCAGTTTTATGTATATGTTATTTAAATTAAAAGGTGTTTCTTTTCTGAACAGTCAATATTCAAAGAATCATTGGTTTGATCTTAAAAATAATGACAGTAGGCACCATTGACCTAGTTATTTCAGCCTTTGCAGAGTCTGATTACTGCACAGTGAATACCTCTACCAATTCCTTCAGCAGGCACAGTGAAAAGAGGATAAACAGAATTAATGCTTATTACTACAGTGTTTGTATAACTACTCTAGATATCTAGGTTCTCCCCTGAAAGGAAAACCTAGCCTATTTTTTATTTCTTTGATATTTTTGATGCAATACATTAAAACTATTTCATGGTTTGAATCAAATCTAGGTTTTAGATCTGATGCTTCTGTAACTGAAGAACACTAAAAAATGATCATGATGATGATAAATAGGAAAAAAGGAAATTTTGACCTTTATGCTTTATTTCCTGAAGGATTGCACATTACCTTCATTGTCAAATCCAAACATGCTTGTAAAATGATCACTTAAATAGCACACATTTAGCCAGACTGTTAGGGCGAATGTTATGTGCAGATTGCTAGTGGCTCTGAAAAGAGAGGTTAAGGATTGTGCTGTATTTCATATGTTCTCTCAGCAGATGAGTACTGAGAAATTGTGTTATTGCTTTTCATCCTGATTTAGATGTAACATATTAAATAAAATTCAATATCAGAACTGACTTAAGTTAAACAACAGAATATACATATTAGAACCTGTCAATTAATTGTCAAATTCCTACAACTTGAAGGCAAAAATGAGCATATACAGATCTCTCAAGAGTTTGGCTTAAGGACCTCCCTGGTGGTACAGGAGTTAATGTCTCAGTGCTATCAAGCTATCACCAGCCACTGAGGCATGATTTTCATCACCAGCCAGAGAGCTAACCCACATATGGTGCAGCATACCTCTCCTATTTTGCCTGCTGCTGCCCTCAGCAGTGTATTTTAGTGGGTCTGCCTGTTCTGCTTCCCACTCTGTCTCTGTTGATTCCTCTCACCCCGCTTCACATGTCTGGCCTATACTCTAGTTCTTGTATGCATAAATGAATAAAATAAAACTTTTTAAAAAACAATTTGGTTTAAAGACCATATGTTAAAGTGGTTCTAAGAATTTCAAGGAAACGTTCTGTAATCTCTGTTCATAACTTAACCTACTTGTCAAAAATATTTCTTTATAAATATATTCATGTTTTTATTTTGATTTTGACCTGAATGTAACTGAGAGTCTATGTTCTGAAGTTAGTGTGCTTGCTTATTAATGAGCTGTAGCTACATCTGTTCATCCCAAGGTTAGGTTAGGAGTCAATCTTAAAACCCAATCTGTGACTAGAAGAATATTAAAGCCAGATTAAACTTCACATTTTTCAATTTTAATGTTATTATCTTCAGGGTTTCTACTTATATGCCTCATATTCAATCAAAGTCTGCTTTAAAAAAAAGTATGAATATATTCTTTTTCAAATCTCCTTGTTCTTTATGAGATGTTTTCCATGTCTTGAGTCCTTGGCTATGGTAGTAGACTGACTGTTTTCTCATAGCTGATAGAAATTAGTGTGTATCTGAGGCTCTAATCAGACATGCATACTGAGCAATATGTGTTCTTCCTGCTTCTCCATTGGAGTCTTGCAGTTCTTTTTCACCCCTCAATATACACATTGACTTTCCTTGCTTTAGATGTTTAACTCGCTGTTTACTTAATTAGCCATGGGTCTGCTCAATACCCTGAGGCTGGAAGAGCACTTATCCAGACACTTCTAAAGCTGCTCTGTGGCAGACCATAATGCTGTTCAGCCAAGTATCCTGCATCTACTAGGAAATATACTAGTTCCTCCAGGAATGGAAATCGCCTGTGCCTCTTGACACTTCCACATTCTTCAGGTAAATAACACTTGCAATACGAATGTTTTTACCTGGTATTGAAACTTAAAGTTAAAAGGGACAATATGTTTTTTTTTTTTTAAATAATGTTACATTTTATTTTTATTTTTTAAAGACTTATTTATTTATACATACAAGAGCTGGGGTATAGGCCAGAGTCCAGGGCAGTGAGAGTATTCACCAGAGACAGAGTGGGGAAAAGAGCAGACAGACTGACTGAAACACACTGATGAGGGGAGCAATGGGCGAAGCAGGAGAGGTCTGCTATGCTATGTGCGTCACCTCCCTGGTGGGCAGCAGGGATCAAACTCGTGCTGCAGTGACTGCGGTTTGCTTCATAGTGTGTTGCTTAACCCACTGCACCACCAGGGAGGCCCCTAATGTTACATTTTAAAAGATAGAATTATTTTAACTTTTAGTGGTTTTAATGCAATTTTAGCAAAATTAAATTAGTTGATATTTAATATTTTACATGCTCTTTGGGATATCTTAAATATTTAGTTAGGAAGGTTTACTGAAGTTTGCACATGGAATTTGATATCATTTTATTTAATTGTCAAAGCTGGGAGAGAGGACACATGACTCTGAAGGGATCAAGGGCAGTAGATATCAGAAATCAGAAAGAGTAAGTTCAAAATGATGAATTTTGAAGGTTTCAGAAGTAAATTGAGATTTATAAGACAGGAGCGAACAAAAGCAGAAATGGGGAGTTCTAGATTAAGATGGAAATAAAGGCATGAGAGAATAAACAGAGGGTAGGAAAAATGTTACCAAATTGAAAACAAATTAATGCATAGAGCAAAAGAAAAGAAAAAAAAAAAGATGATCAGACTGGAATAGGTAGATATATCTTGAATAAAGACAAAATGAATTTCATGGGTAACAAATAAGTAGAACAACAAGGTCAGTAGGAGTTCCTAGCAGGAAATAGTGTGGGTCTGTGGTTGATCATCTCTTGTTAGCATTGTGATAATAAGTCTAAAGGCTGCTGCCCTAAATCCATTCTAGGTTACAGACTTGACTGACAATATAGGCAAATCTCATTCACTCAAAAAGACCAAGCTCTTAACAAAGTATGTCATTGCAGCACTGAGCATATACTTTGCTATTAACACAAATTCATGAACTTCTTCATTATTTCCCTCACTTTGAAATTTTTAGTGTAGTGGATATGTTAAAGCTCTTGTAAAGCCCTGGAAAAAAGCATTTTTTATCATTTATAATTTGAAGTTTACCAAATTATTTAACCAGTTACTCATTTATTTTCCTTGTACTAAAACCTCTAACACAACATATTTTGAGAAATGCTCTCTTTGTTATTCTGTTTCACTTAATAGTAGCCCCTCAGATCTGGATATTTTAATATTATTATTTGATAGTCTAATCTACAATTCAAGTTCCAATTTCCTTGCATAAAAAGACTACTACATACTTTATTATTATAATGAAAATAAAAAGATATCTTAAAATTACATTTGTAGAATAACATAAAGGAAATAAAAATTGAGGTCATAGACATATGAGCGCAAATTTTTGTTCTAATATTAACTTGTTAACTCAACAAGGGTCATTATTTAAAATCACTGTGTCATGTAGTCCTTTTGGAAAGAGAGGAAAAAAATAGTAATGATCCTCTCATGTAGTAACTGTGAGGATTAACTAAAATAAGATAGTATATATGAAAGCATTTATTTATTTTCCTATATCACAAGTCATTCAATCAATGCCATTTCTTTGTTATTTTCTCCTGTTATGAAATACAATTTTTCAAATTTTCCGGTTCATAAGAATTATAAATTTAATAATCATCAAATATAAATTTAATAATTTTCCATAGTTATTTTAAAATATTATTGAATATCTATCTATCTATCTATATATCTATCTAACATTTCCAATGAATGAGAAAATCTTGGTAAGTATTTTTATTGATTAAAAAAGATTTTTATATGTAATTAATCTCAGAATAGAAAAGTCCACATTAAATTATTTTTAAATTGTGCTAATTTCTATAAGAATGCTTAGAAAATATTTTTTCTCTAATATAGGTTTTCTATTTTTATGTTTCTATCCTAATATAATAATAAGTAGACAAATTCATGTAAGGAAATTCAGTGAAAAGGTATTTGTAATGATAATCTGTATAGCAGAACAAGGTGTAGACAATGAAACAAAATGTTCCATACTTCTAGACAGTAAGTTTTTAGAAAATTTTGGTTGACTATATATCAGATTATAACGTTCTATCTCTTAGAGTAAGAAGTTAAGTGGAATTTTGCCCCTTTTTTTCTATTTATTTACTGAATTTATTTACTGAATTTTCTATTTATTTACTGAATTTTACTGAATTTTATCTATTTATAATATACCTATGGATTACTTATATAAATTTTAAAATAATGAAAATAATTTGTTCAGAATAAAAATTAACTATTTTGAAATTTTATGAGCATTCTGAATCTTTGTAAATAACCTTAAAAAATTAAACATTTTAAATGCTTCAAACTTGGCTTAGCCATGGAAATTGCATATTTCTCCATAGTGTCTCTGAAACAGTGTCTATTTCTGTCTTCACTGAGTACAAATGACAAGATGAAGAATTGATAAATTTAGAAAAATGTCCCAGAACACTCCTGATAACAGTTGTAACATTTGCTATATCAGTATTTTTTTTTAAATCAACGGAAGACATTTGCTTATAGCAGTTGGAACACAATTCTGTTGCATGACATTAGGTCAAAATTCTGTTGCATGCAAGAAGGACTTGATTATTTGAACCAGTTTAGCACTTTTCTGCATTTCAAATAGACTTTAAATGTGCAGGAACTAGGCTTTCACAGTAACTGGGTCCTCTGTTGTGTAGCATGGCCATATTTAATATTCCTGGAGCCAAGGTGAATCTGACCACAATTTAGGCTGCATGTTGACATGGAGTTACAAAGACCCCTTCATTGGGAAAAGCTACAATAACTCAAAGATTGTTTGATTATTTAACACATGGTATGGGTCAAACTGTAGACTCAGATAATAGATACCAAAACATCATTGGGCATGAAACTGATACCTGTGTTATTTAACTTTTGTCAATTTTATCAGGTAAGAGCACACTGCCTTGTGTAAATGCTTGTCTTTACTTGATCCAATTCATATTAACATTTTGGAGTGTGAAAATGGAAGTTGAATAACAAAGTCAATTAATTACATAGCCTACAAAAACATTCAATTACACAGTTGTTCAAGTTTAATTTTTGTTACTAATAATATTAACTACATGTTAATATTCACTAATATTAATCAGGTTGAGATTATACCTTTGGGTGAAAAGGGCATGAAAATGCTACTAATCAAATCCAGGTATGGCAAGTATTGATTGAGAGGAAGGGTAGATGGTAATTTACATTAGAACATAGTGGGCTCTTAAATTCATTCACCATCAATCAAAGTAAAAAATATAAACATTCTACTATCATTAAAAGATAAAATAGTTTATGTTTTTAATATCAAGTGCAGTTATATATATAAATATATAGAGAGAGAGAAAGAGAGAGAAAGAGAAATGGTCTGACAATTCATATAATAATTTTCTGTGAAAAAATTTTTAAAAATCTTATCAATAAACTCACTATTGTATGGATTATCTCACGTCATAACTTTCTTAAAGGAATCAGGCATAAAATTTGAATTGTCACTATCCTAGTAGATAATAAAAAGACATTGTCTGTTTTTTTTTTTTAAAGAGACTTGCTAGCACTTTACATTAATTGTGTGACTAAATGAAAATCATGGTTGTGGATTTAAGCTGTGGGAATTCAATACATGCCCTGTTTTTTAGAGCATCCAATATTCAAATGTTTAAATAGAACAAATAAGAATAGAACAAGAGAAAACAAAGCCCCCAAGAAACAGGCAGGTTTAAGCTCTTTTTTTTTTTCTTTTGTAAGCTGTGAAAATTCCTATTGCTAATGTCATAATTTCTTAAAAATTGTCATTTTCTTTGGTTATTATTTCAAGCAGTAATTTAATAGGAGGTAAAATGTCTCTAAGAAAAACAGAATACTGAGAAGCACAAAGCCTTTTATCAATGTGATGCACCTACAGTATAAAGTGAAGAAAAAAGTCTGATTAGAAGCTATTTATCTTTGAACCTATGTCCATCCACAACCCTGCCAACACAGAGCCTGATAGGAAGGGCTGCCAGTGGAAATCAGTCAAAAACTGTAGCCCAGAAAACTCTTCTAAAAAGGTCTTCCTTACTTGCTGCAAGAATATTTAGTACACATGATGCCTATACATGAACAGTAATTTTAAAAGAAAAAAATGAAACATATCTAGCAGAGAAATCAATTGGTCACTGAGAAGTAGCATGTCATACAAGCATGTGCTATGTGTGGGTTTGTGCATAAAACTGTCTTCTACTAACCAGATGTGTGTTTTTACATTATAATTACTTGGACTTAAGTTAGCTTTTGAGGAACTTGGAGAACATCATTGTTTTGGGTCTGGCTGCATATTCGATTTATCCAAAGAACTTATAAAAATATCCACATCTTATTCCAAATCAAAGAAGTCAGAAGTTTGGACAGTATTTTGTAGGCACAGATTATTTATTAAGCTCCTTAGGTAAGTCTTTGTATAACCAGTATCAGAAACAGTCAACTATATAATTACTTGGCTCTTCACATTTAAATTTTCATGCCTTCTTAGGAGAGCTCCATCTCTCCTGGCCTCCATCTTCTTTGTGTTAATGATCTTCTTCCAGACTGAAGATCAAGAAACAGAAAATATTTTAGCAACAAGATTTATAAAATACATATTTAGTTTCTTCATATACCTGTGACTACATGTCACCAGAGACAGAGTTGGAAGCAGAACAGGTGGATTTAGTGAAATGCACTGCTAAGGGAAGCAGTGGACAAGACAAGGGAGGTCTGCTGAGCCATAAGTGGATTGGCTCATTGCCCCAATTTGGAACCCAGGAGGTAGCAATTTGGAACCCAGGAGGTAACCCAGGAGGATGGTTTTTCAGGGTAAGACTTCAATTAGAAGCACTGGAAAAATAGAAATCTGTCTTCCAAGTCTTAATGTACAATGTAGAAGTACGCAGGGATTCACTCTTTGCTATTAAGAGATAATTTGCATTGATTTATTTTTTAAAAGACTATTCAATATTGAAAAGATCCCCTTACATGTATACCAATAACACATTTAATCCAAGACCATGATGAAATTCAAATTTGAAGGCAAAGAAATGGAAAGACTGAATAAAAGTAAAGAAAGCCAAGAGAGACCAGTTATTCCAATTTCAGTTTATAAAAGATGTTTCAGTATTTAAATCACTTTTGCAATCTGTATTGTCATGATTATCATCGATAAACACAATTTAAAGAGCATGACTATGTTTAATACCAGCCTTCATGAGGTAAGGAAAATTATTTAATTTAGGAATAGCCTATTTTTTACAAAAACTAAATATTAAGGTCAGTAATGGATTTTTTTGTAATAGCAAAATATGAAGTCAAAGTTTGAGAACTAGGACTACCCCAACTAGGCTGAATGGAGAGAATTCTCTTTTCCTTTCCTTCTATTTTATTTTATTTTTAGTTCACATGAATTAGTGTATTACAGCTAAAAATATTTGTAGGCATTTCTGCATATTTTTAAGTCCTGTTTTGATTTCAACTTGAGTTTACAAATCATCACTGGCATAATTTCAAATCATACTCTGAGTTTGAAAAGAAAGGACATGGAATGAATACATAAACAGGAATTTTTTAACTAAAAAAAAAATCAGTGAGATTCATAGGTAGAAACATCTCAAAGTATTTTCATATGAGATGAAGATTTAGCAAAGGTAACCACTTTATTCCACAGAATGTTTCCTTATGGAAAGAAAATCTATTTAAATGCGCCTTAATCCAGTCCTGCAAATTTCAGTTCACTCACAAACCAACCATGTGGTAAAACCCACATTAAATGTCCTGCAATCTTCATAGAGTTGAGTAGTTTTGATTTAATTATATCACACACACAAAGAAAATTATAGTTCAGTTAAGGATATATGACATGAATCAGATTTCAGAATAGACTTGAGACAACGTAGATTTCAAGATGAATTTTTTTTTAAAAATTAACAAATGAACTTTAGTGGTTTGACTAACATCTCTGAGTGAATTCATGATTTGAAAAAGTTTTTATTGCTGACATTTCTGTTAGGTACATTCAAGTCCAACTGAAATCTGCCCAGGTGTTATCTTTTTAGAGTGTTGAGGTACTACAGAAAAGACTATTTTGGCAATAGTAATTAGATCTTTTTTTATTGATAAGAAGCTTTTATTCTGCATATGTGTGTGCTTTTTTGTATTTTTTTTCAATCACTTTTTTTTTTAAATTTTGGGGGTGTAAAGAGCTTTTTCATTCATGGTTTCTCACTAGAATAAATTGCTGTAAGCCTGATTTTTTTAAATAGTAGGTGGTTGTTTCAAAGTCAATCAAAGGTTCAGGTCAATTTTCTTTAGGTTCATTTTTCTTTTCCTTCTGTGAGGTGTATGCTTAGTTCATGTGTGAAGATTTACTATGGGGTAAACCCAACAAAATTTACCAGGAGTGATCCAATCCAAGAGAGGAAATAAGAATCAAGAGAATTATAAATAATTTAATGAAAAATGCTTTAATTAAAATTTAAATGGATAGTCAACATTTCACTAAAAATAATTGATTTTATTCATTTTCTTATCACTATTATATCAGAGGATCTTATTCTCATTGCATTTAAATAACTAAATGGCTAGTTTATGTATTAGGAAGGTGGCATAGTGATTACTTTGCATTATAAATTGAAATTTCTCCTTCATCAGATTAATATATTATCATTTTATTTTATAATCATTTTTAACTTTTTAAATGATTATTAAAATTAGTCCTTTGTGAATTCATGCTATAACTTAAGAATTGGGATATTTTTGGTAACATAAACTGTCTATACGCTTTTCCATGAATCTGTCGCACATGTCACTAAAGCAGTAATCACATTCTGAGCTTTGTATCTATAGTTTCTTCATTTTGTAAAGGTTAACCATAAATGTGTGGGCATGTGTGTATCTACACATGTACATTTTCTTTGACTTTTGAATACATAAAAATTATAACATGTCTACTCTATAATTTTCAACATCCCATTATGTTTTAAATTTCACAGTCTTACCACTGTATCTTTTGATTTTTATATACCTGATTTCATTTATTTCTCACTAATACCTAAGTTACATATTTTTAGTATCATATTAGAATATGAGGAACCAAAGCTAATAAAATTAAAGGAAATTTATTTTAAGATCACATCTCAAGCAAAATCTACCTCCATAGTTGATAACTATACTTTTCTGACTTCTAATACTATGCTGTATTTATAGTATGGAAATTATATTTCCAAATAGAAGAAAGAGCTCAAATCTGAAATGCTCCAAGATTGTAGCATTTCCATTGTACTAATGAGCAAAGTGGAGCTATTACCCAAAGGTAGTCTATTTGAGAGGCAGAAAAATTACTACACCAAGATGTCTGCCCTCTGAGTCCAGCAGCTTGTGAAAATATTATTGTACAAGACAAGAAAGAATTAAAGTTACTGCAAGTAGTAATTAAGAGCACTAATTAACCATGGAATCAGGACATTATTCTGGGTTATGTGGGTGGGCTCAATGTAAAGAAAAGTTGAAGAGCAGAACACGGAACACTTAGCCCATCTCTAAGTGTGTCATAGAGATAGGGCAAGTGTGGTGTAGAGGTATGTGACACAGTATTCAGCCAGTGTTACCAGCCCAGAGACCATTTGTAAAACTTCCTGTCTTTCAGGGACATAATAGATTAGAATGATAAATAGGATTTCTTTACTTTTCATTTTGATTTTTCAGAACATTGTGCTGGATCCTAGGGTACATGAGTTTGAGCATTCATCCTGTTAGAGAGGTGGATTCTTCTTCCCTGTAGTTCTTTGGCTCCCTCAAGCATATTCCCCACTTGAACTTAATTCCAATATTCCAGTGGCTTGTGTCTGTTGTGCAGGATTCAAGAATTGATGTGCCCAGTGCAGGATTTAATCCTCCCTACCTCTCCTAGGGAAAAGTTTCTCAACCTATAGTTGAGATTCCTCCCAACTACAGGTCATTACCGGGGTGGGTTTCTACCATGATAAATACAAGTCTCTGTTTTGTTTTGTGTTTTTTTACTAGTGTTAGTGCTACCCTTTTGTTTTGTGCTGTAGAACCTCTGTTCATTTGGTTTCTAGGTAGAATTCTATGTTTTATATGTAGTTGTATATTTGTTGTGTCCATGAGAGGAGGTGATTTCAGATTCTTCTTGTGTCACCATCTTGAATCAGAACACTGTTGTTCCTATTTTAGCTACATTTTTCTGTTGTTTATAGTTCTCAATCATTAGGTTTAATAATGAAAAATCTCTCCTTTCTTGGTATATCAGTTACAGTTCAATTTTATAATTTACTTTTCTTGTGTCCTATTAAGAACTGAATATTTAATAATTAGAAAAGTTTGTTTTTGTTATTTCTGGTTTTGTGTGTGCCATATGAGCAGTTAGTTTAATGTAAGTTGTCCATTAAGTAATATAACTGGAAATATATGATTAAAGTTATAAAAGTTATTTTATAGAAATATAATCTTGATAATTTTTAACTACTGGGTATTATGAGGGATTTAATTATAATCCTTTAACCACTTTTGTGTGTTTGAAATTTTTCTTTTCAAAAAACTACTTCAGGTCCTCCCTTTGGCATAAAGGGTTAAGTCTCAGTACTATCAAGTTATCACCAGCCACTGCGACATAAATTCCATCCCAGGCCAAAGAGCTGGCCCACATGGCACAGTACACTTCTCCTCTCTTGCCCTCTGCTCCTTTCAGCAATGTATTTCCGTAAATCTGCCTGTTCTGCTTGCTACTTTGTCTCTGGTGAATCTTCTCACTTCTCCCTACCCCACACCTCTGGCCTACACACTTTTTCGTGTATGTATAAATAAATAAAAATAAATCTTCAAAAAAAGAGACTAGTCTTAAATTTAACATTTTATAAAACAGAGTACTAAATGTATTAAGTCATAAATGTGTAGGACATCTACCCAATTATAGATATTATCAATAAATTTTCTGGATAATAAAATCCAGATCAATCTAGATCAATCTAGAAATGCACCCAACAGTACATAATGGCAAGTTTCAGGAGTTATTGAAGTGAATGATGTGTTCTGACCACTCAGCTATTCTTATAGTAGACTGTTATATACACTGGCATAACCTGAGATTTGAGCTAGACAACAGAAGTCTATGTTTGACTGATGCTTTTCAAACTGGCTTGAATAATAAAGTTCAAGCTTTAAGCTGTCATTTTAAGATGAAGAATAAAACACATTTTCTTATACTGAAACAGATGAATGGCAGGAAAGTTTTAAATCCAAATCAAAACTTTCAAGAACTTAGTAAAGAATTAAAAAACTTTGTGCTTGCTATAGTTGCCATTTTTGTATGTACTTTATTTTCACTTTTTGAAGAAGCAGGAAATGAATTGAACAAAGATTTATGCTATTTAATGTCACAGTTGATTACCAACAGAAATTGGAAGAATGCAATTTTTATGACTTTACGTAAAAGTAAGCTATAATTCAGAGTGAAATGGAGATTGGCTAGACAGACAGATTTAATTTTTAAGGATATATGTTATTTTGCAGGACATATTTATATAAATTAAGGAAGACAAATCTTTAAATTATTTATTTTAAATAATTAATTAGATCTGGTACTAATCACATATATTTCTCACATATAATTCATTAAACAACCTCTTATTAAAATATGCTTCAACTTTTGTTGCTTAATGTTAATAACACAAAATTATTTAAAGATTACATGATATACTGAAACCATATTCATGAATTAAATTAGTGGATTAATCTGTTATTATCTGACACTTGTTTTTGAAATTATAGTATCTAACATGCTTGATATTAAATGTTTAGTAAACCCTTATAAATTATACTCCCTCATTAATTTTGGATGTACATAGGCATATTGCTTTGTCTTTCACAGAAAGTTAGCTTTCTTTAGATAAATATCACCATGTTAAAAAATGAGAACTTGGTTGTAAGAGACACAAAAAGAGGAAATAGTTATTGTGGAGAAATGAATGTTTTCTTCCCTATGAACTCCAATTGCAAATTTTTAAAAACCAATTATTTATTAATGTATTTAATTATTGAAATGTATTAATTTATTTGGAATTTTTGTATACTTATTTCTCTCCAACCACTGAGGACCAAGTACTACAGATAAACTTGTATTACAAGATCGCCAGTCTTACAAGTTCATTTATTATTAAGAAAGAATTATTGAATTGATACAAATTTTATGCTAGTCTATTTGCTATTATAGCTCTATTTATTTGGATATGTTGATCCTTCTGCTTTACATAATCTTCCATATTTAGATCATCTAATAAACTGTTCTTTATCTCTCTATTCCTCACCAAATTGTATGATGACTAGATATGTAGCTTTCACTTGTTGAAAGTTGCTTGAATTTCGCTATTCATAATAGTTAAGTCTATTTAGAAAAGACATAAAATAGCAAGCACATGATACCTTTCCTGAAAAGTTTTAAAATATGTTGTTGAATTTGCATAACAGATGTGCCTGCCCTTATTCATAATAAAAATAATTAAAATATATGATATTATGCATGTTATAAAATTAATGTGTTTACTTAACCTAGAAAGTGGAATATAAATTTCATTTATATTTGAAAACTATAAATATTTAGGTTCACATAATGGATATATATCTACAAAAACTTATCTTCATCTAGATCTTTTTTTTTCATGTGAAATATAGTGTCTTACATAAGAGAAACCAGAGTTGATGTGGAGACTCTATGATATAATCTAACTTGCTTTTTTTCCAAGACAATGAATTTAATTTTAAAAGTCCAGTTTGAAGATTTATGTATAGCTTCAATTCTTAAGGAACACATTTTTTTCTCTTCTTTGTCCTACATGTGATCCAGAGGAATAGTATCACATCCCCTCAGATGCATGTCACCATACAGCAGCTACAACAAGACTACCAAATCCTCCACCATAATCTGTTGGATCCCATCCCCTTTGCTCTCTGATAACATTAATGTTACAAAGAGATTTTTCCCAATTTTTTATTTAATTGTATTTGATCAACCCTTTGTTTAATTATTTATAAATTCTATATAGCAGTCAAAATATCTACTATTTGTTTTTTTTTCTTCTGATTTATTTTGCAGAGCATGATTGCTTCTAGGTCCACCCTTGTCACAAATGACAATAGTTCATATTAGTAGAATTCTATTGTGTGGCCTATATATAGACCATATATATATTTATATATATGCACCACATTATCTTAACTCATTTGTTCTTGAACACTTAGGTTTATTTCAGCTCTTGGCTAGTGTAAATAATGCTGTAATGTACACGGGGGTGCACATATCTCTTCAAATGAGGTTTATATATTTGTATAAATATCCAGAAATTGGATAACTTATATGGAATTTCTATTTTTAATTTTTTTGAGGAATCTCTATACCATATTCCAAAATGGCAGCACAAAATCTATGCCCTCCAAAAGTATGTGTTTCTGTGCCTCCACATTTTCTCCAACACTTTGTGTTTTTAATCTTTTGGGTATTAACTATACTCATTGTTTTATTGATTAAGATTCCTTTAAATAAAAGATATGATGAACATCTTTCATGTGTCTTTTTAAGTTTCATGAGGTCTTTGTATATTTTGGATATCGGTCTATGATTTGTTCAGTTCAGTAGCATGTCTTAAATTTTGATGCTCATTTCTTTTGCTGTGCAGAAGCTTTTTAGTTTGATATGATCCCATTTGTTTATTTTTGCTTTTTTTTTCCTTGCAATTGGAGTTGAGCCCTCAAGCATATCTCTAACACCAAAGTCAAGGAGCATATTGTTAGGTTTCCTTGTATTTAT
Source organism: Galemys pyrenaicus (assembly GCA_019455555.1). Classification (NCBI taxonomy): domain Eukaryota; kingdom Metazoa; phylum Chordata; class Mammalia; order Eulipotyphla; family Talpidae; genus Galemys; species Galemys pyrenaicus. The sequence goes on from JAGFMF010011752.1 coordinate 2,240,661, forward strand.
TTTATGGTTCCTTAATCCAGTTTTTATGAATGTATTTTCTTATGCATAATGCCTGACATGTAGACAAACATTATGTTCAAGCAAATATCATTTCAATGATTATATTGTGACACATTTTTCATATTTTCTATAAAAATATGAAAATAAATATAAAAATGAGGTAAAATCAGGAAAAAAATATTTAGAAATTCAAGACTATTTTATTCTACATGCGTGCAATATAGCTCAAAGGAGATTCTTAGGTATATTATATCTTACCCAATTCAATTCATACTTTCCCTATCATGGTAATTTGATTGTCATGAAAAGAATAGTAGAAGAGACGACACTTTTGTTCTCTTTTCTTGAAATTATTGGTAAGTATCATGCTCAAGAGATTTTTCTCTGCTGGAAAATGTATCTTTGCAATGAATGCAACTTATTTAAATGTTATGTATTGAGGTGCAATTTAAGATGAAAGAATAAATATAAGCATTTACATTCCATTATCTCTCAACTACACACCCAGTATGCCACAGTAATTATAGAAATAGTAAAAACTAGAGCAACAGTAACAAAGAGAAAAAAACACTCTTCATGAGTAGATGAGAGTTTTTAAAAATGTCTATAGCTGGATTGTGCAGAACTCAAGTGGACAAAGCAGGAACATGTCAGTACATCATGAATGCAAATTGCTTGGTCAAGCTCAGAATAGAGTCTAGACTTCTCTTTGACAGTTTGCTTTAAGGCATATTGAGAAGGGGTGGTGAAAACAGGGGAATTGTTTGAAGTTCACTAAAAAAAACGATTGTATCTTTTGTCTATTATACAAGTGAAAAACATTTTAGCATTCAGCACCAGAATAAAAAAAATGATAGATATGATTTCTGAAAACCTGAGCAAAAATGGGGAGCTGCTATTGTTCTCATCATTGCAGCACTGAAAAACCTTAGTAATAGAGGGCAAGCCTAACTCACTAAATGGGAGAAAATGCTTCTCCCATGTATCAAGTTAAGTATCAACAAGCTGAATTCAACATTAGAGTACAATGAAAGATTGAGAAAATAAAAACTTTAATCATGGAGCATTTAAAGATAATTCAGGGAATAGGAAAGAATTTCAAAACAAAACCTATAGTTTTCAGAGCTTATAAAAATATATAAATAAATACATTATAATTAAAAAAGTAACCCACCAAAATGTTTCTATTTACTTATAATAAATATAATGATGTTATGAAAAATGGGAAAAATGAGTATTCTTAGCTATTAAAATGTCGTTATCAAATTGAAAAAAATATATGCTAGTCCTTGCATATAATAGTCATATTCCTGAAACATACGGCAAAATTTTAAAGATGTAGTAAGCCTCAGAGAGAGAAACAAAACTACAGATTACCAATACAAGTGGGTGAAGAGTCAAGCAATAAGACTTTCATCATGAGATAATATGTTAAAATCTTGAACTAATTCAACATTTCCAATGGGTGGAACTGTATTTTCTTAGATTCTGTTTGTAGTGTTCTGCCTTTTCTGGCATCCACAGGAAGTGAAATCTGCTTTTACTAAGTTGCATGTTGGAGTGGGCCCTGGAGAGGAGTGGACACCTGCTAGTGTCAATGTACCAGTGGAGCTGGCTGGCTCATATCTGCAGCACTGCAAATACTTGTCCCCTCTGAGGTTCCAGACTTAAGTACTGCAGACTGGGTGTGTCCTGAGGTCATTATCAGTTCCCACTCGTTGGAGAGCAAGAGTGTAGTCCAGCACATTGTCCTTCTTTTCAGTCAGGAATGACTGACGTCTCAGGAGTACCCCCAGCACTTCTGCACCTGTTTCTTCTCAGGTGGGTGCTTCCATGCTCTTTAGTATATCCTCCCCCGAACTCCTAGTTCAGTGGAAACCATGTTGACCTGTCTTTGGCCCTGAATTTCTGTTTCTGGTCCACTCCCCCCGTTCACCTACTTTCAGTGGAACATGAATCCCCTCCATGTTCCTCTGTACTAGTCTCTGATGTCCAAGAGGTGTTCCAGTTTTACCTGGAGCCACAGTGCTCTCTGGATGCTGTGTCCCACTGATTAACTGGTAGGATGTCTTCTCAGGAGCAAAGGAGGGATCTTCCTCTCATATCATCTTTCTGAGTCCCACCAGGGGATATCAATTTAAATTGATGTGATCTGGATCCATGGAAGCCAAAGGGAAAAGTCATCAGATTTTTTTCAAGTGTTGGAAAAAAAAAGCTATTCACCATGAAGTCTATATACCAGCTATCCTTGAGATATATTGGATAAATAAAGCATACAATGGAAAACAAATAATCTGACATTAAAAATGTATACTTATAGATTAAAGAAATGCTTCCAAAGCAGATGAAATTTAGAATGTCAGATACAAATGAATATGAAAAAGCACAGAAATAAAGGTGAATATCATCACTATCTTTTTCTTTAGTAGGTTTATAAGTTACATGGATGATAGAAGCAAAAATTTTATATACCATCTGATTAGTAAGGCAATGATATTTATAAGAAGGTTTATAAAGGAATAAAAATTGAACGGTGATTTCAACAATTCATCTAAATTTGTAAAATGTTCATACAAATTCATATATTATTTTTCTGAGTTTTTCTGAGAACATGAACAATTAAGATTAAATATATTTAAACAATCAAGCATGAAGTCAGAAAAAATATATTTTCAGACATGCAAAACACACAGAATTTCTTCCTTGCATGTCTTTCCAGTAGAAAGCAGTTAAAAATTGGCTACAACAAAACAATGTTAAAAAAGAAAGATTGAAATTCCTGTAAGCACTGAAAACAATAAAAGAAATAATTTTGAAACATATAAAGGAAGTAATTAGTTCAGATTAAAGTTGAGGCTAAGGAGATGTTTCAGAGAAAACAAATGGGTTTCACCTAATAGGAAATATGATTTTAAGTTAAAGTAAACATGAATTGAACAAGAAGTCATATTACTTTTGTCAAGTAGGGTCAGCATTTGGTAATGAAAACCTTTCAGTAATTTTAGAGAAACAAATACCGTGACCTATATTTAAAGCAAACTAGCTTATGGCATTGTTTTAAGGAACTGAAATGTACAGTAACTATATGCATTTAATTTTTATATTAAATTCATTCTCTATTATACGTAGTTTTTCCTTGATAATCAACTCTACATTAGATAACTACTAGACTTTTGAACTGTAATTATCCTTTGTGTGCATTAAAAATATCCTTAAGTTGAATTTTTAATCATGTATTCCATAAACTGCATAATTCTAGCAAATGTGAAAACTGCCAAATATTTCAAACATGTGGATTTCTTCCAAAGTTCTAATTAAGATAAATCTTGATTACAGTTTAACTGAATTGGTGTCTATTTTATTAAATTAATTATTACTCACTATTTCTTTAAAGAAAATGTAATATATCAAACCCAGTAATAGCCAGTCACTCTAAATGGTTATCTGTTATTTTTTTTAAAGCTTTATATATTTGTGTATACAAGAACTGGGGTATAGGCCAGAGGCAAGGGATGTGAGTGGATTTATCAGAGACAGAGTGGGGAACAGAACAGGCAGATTGACTTAAATACACTGCTGAGGGGAGAAGCTGGGGGAAGAGAGTTCTGCTGCTCCATATGGGTTAACTCTCTGGCCCCAGGTGGAACTTGTGCTGCAGTGGTTATGGATAGCTTCGTAGTTGTGAGATTTCACCCCTTGCACCACCAGGGAAGTTTCTTATTTGTTATTTTACAAAATACATTTCCCTAGAAATAAATAGGAGTTTGCAGTCACATTAAATAGATGTGATTGTTTATCTGGATGATAATATTGGCCATTTAAATAGGTTCAGAGAAATTTTTGAGCATCATGTAACAGACATGACAACAACAAAAAGAAAACAAGCTGATATGAATAAGGGAATCGTAGATGGTGGAAAATGAGTTATTAAGATAGTAAAGCACAGCTAACATTGAAGCAAATAGAAAACATTAAACGGAGTACTAATTTCACAACCTTAGAAATAGGGTCAGGTTGAAAAATGGTACTACAATGGAATTGCAGCCTAACAATTACCTTTGCTGTTTTCCTATAATGAGTGAGAAATCCTTATCAAGGAAAAGCAATTACTAAAGAATGTACCTTCTGAGAAACAAATTTATAAGGTGTATACACTTAACCTAGAGATTAACACCTAAAAAATAAAATGAAACAGTCACTAATGTTTTCACAAAACACTAACATTTCATTGGTTGCCAAGTTGCTGACTGGCAATTAATAGTAATAACAAGTGTCACAAAGTGTCAAGACTCCTGTTAACCAGTTCATGTGGTTATCAGTTTCAAAGATCCATTCTATTGTGTGTAGACATTACTAGATAAAATCAGTAGGTGTGTTGGTTTTGGCTTACCCCCATTCCACTTTGACTTGAGAAAATGGACTGATATTTCTATTCAGGTCTGCACTGATGCACCTGACTCCTTCCTGAAACATTAATCAACCATGGGCAGAATGAAAATCAATAAAATCCTAAAACATAGCTACAGATACCAAAAATAAGTGTGAAAAAAGAGAGAGAATGGGGCATAATTCTGGAGGTTTTGGGGAATTGTGCTAGCATTGCAAAGGGAAACTGTTTCTTTTTTTCCATCTGTAAACAGCTATGGATATGAATTTTATATGACATTTTCAGTGCTAGGTGATGTATTCCCAAAACAATATTATTAAAGGCTGAGTCTCTGTCCTCTACCGTCTGTTATTTATGATTACTGCTTTGTGGCAAACAAAACACCAAACACAAATAAATAATGGTGTGCTTTGTAAGTGTTTTTCCCCACATTGTAAAAAAACAAAAGTATACATTTTGGTATTTGCTCAAGGAAGGGTTTTTTTTTTTTCATGTAAAATAATATTCCTTTCAAGAACATGTCAGAAAATAAACTTTTAGCTGGGCAATGAGTTCTGTTGTATAAATTAACTGATTCTGTTGTATAAATTAACTGATTCTACCGATAAAAAATAATCTGGTGCATGACAAATGGAAATGATCCATTGCAAAGGAATAAGGAGGGCAAACTTGCTGAGTCTTTCTCTCCCCCGCTCCCCCCGCACAGGCACATACACTAGACTTAAATACAGAAAGAGTGAATAAAAATCTTTGGTTTTTGCGATTATCTTAGATCTTTAGTAATTTTAGAACCTTTTATTTGCCCATATTTAGATTTTTTATTTTTGTAAATTTATTTTTATTTATGCATACAAGAACTGGGGTATAGGCCATAGGTATGGGGTATGGGGTGTGAGAGGATTCACCAGAGACAGAGTTGTAAGCAGAACAGGCAGATCTACAGAAATACACTGCTGAGTGGAGCAGTGAGCAAGAAAGAGGTCTGCTGAGCCATATGTAGGTTAGCTTCCTGGCTGGGGATGGAACTCACATTGCAGTGGCTGGCCATACATAGCCTGATAGTGCTGAGACTTAACCCCTTGCACCACCTGGAAGGCCCCCTAGGTTTTTTGTTTTTGTTTTTGTTTTTTTTTTAATAAATAGTTCATGTCTTTCCATTATGCTATATCCTGGTTTTATCATTAGCATTTTTAAAAAAGGAAATAATATATAATATAATGGTCTTGCTATATTTTATTAGAAAGTTGAGATAAAAACATATTTAACATGATAATTGTTTATAGACTGATAAAAAAGGGATTTAACACTAAGTTTCTTTATAATCCTGGTAAAGTAAAATAAAAATATTTCATTTTATTGCAGTTATTTGTTTCAAATTTAACTATGTCCTCCTACTTTACATCTATCTCACTAAAACATGTATAAAAATATATCTACCCCTGGTTCTGTATTTGTGTTTGTCTGTATAAACTTCTTTTGTATTACCTTAGTTTACTTTCACACACACACACGTTAAGATTTTTTTTTTAATCGATACTATTTTACAGATGAGAAAACCGAGGCTCAACAAATTAGAACATGCCAGATAACTTCTATCCAAATTATCCAAAGTTTATTCAGGCGTGGCTCACCTCCTTCTCAACCAGGGAGGCGCTGCCTCTGTTGAGCTACAACAGATTGCCTCTCAATCTCCCTTATTGGCACATTTCCCTTCACTCTCCTTTTCCATGTTTCATCAAGGAGTTGGCATGTCCCCACCAAAAGGCTGAAACTTATTCCATTGGATAAACACCAACCTAGAGTTTTTCTCTGTATCACATTTCTTTACTGAAAATTATTTTATGGCAATTTGATTCTGTGTAAACCTTTGATCGTTTTGAAATTTTTTCTTGATAACTTTCTAAGGTTATTGTTTTTATGATGTCAGTTCATGATCTCTTCTGTGCTAGAAGTAATCAGACATTTCACAGGGATGATCGTATACAAGATGGAGTGCACCACTCAACAGGTCACCCCAAGTGGGAAGAGCTTCTATCACTCACTCTTTCTATGGCATCACTTTCCCTTTGGTTTCTGCAACTCTGACACATCATACTGACCTATGAGATTCATTCTTTATTCCTGAGATTCTGTGCTTCTCTTCTATTGGAAACAGGCTGAGAAAATCATACCTCAATCTGTGTTTCAGGAATAGGTTTTAGGCACAGGGAACCTTAAATTTAAATCAGTCTAGTTGTTCCCATCTCTGTTAATATCTGCTTGATTTGCTAATTTGAAGCATTAAGCAGAATCTCATACCATTTAGCAATAGGAATTGTTAGAAGTGTTACAAATTAGTAAAAGAGAAAAATATTTAATTTGGATTAACTTCTTATGTCAATCATTTCCTCCCCATTGCTAAAGGAGATAATTGCTCAGCAAGTATTCAAAGAAATTCTTAGATAGGAGCCAAGAGCAGATATAAGTCCCTAATAATGAATAATAAAGTTCAGACTATATAAAATTATGTTAGAATATTTCTATTGCTTTAGCTTCAAATCTCTTGAAATCTCTCAGGAATAGAAAAGGATTATTTCTAATCCCTATAATTATAACATTATAACCAAAACCTGTTTTTTTTTTAACAATTGGATGTGATATTTTCCAGATTTCACATATATTTTATGGGTACATTTCTCAAAAAAAATTACAATTTTTTTGTTCTTTTCATAATTTCCATCACTAGTCCTATCTTGGAATGCTGATGGGAATCATTTTTTACCAGATATTATTCACACCACCTGTTAACCAGAGCTAGGTATTTTGTTTGTTTCTGTTCTTGCAGCTATATTCTGGCTATCCATGGTTACATACAGGGTGAATATTATAGGTATTCAGAAAATTTTCCTTAATTACTATTGCCCTCATTCTCTGTTAATATTTTTTGCCCAATTATGAGCCCTCTCAGTCATTCTGGTTTTTCTAATCTCTCTAGATGAGTTTCATAATAAAATAACTGCCAAATTCCATACTACCTAAATATTGTGAATAACAACAATGATGTGTTATTTGCTTGCTTAATATTGAAAAGAAGAACTATTAGATTTGGTGCTTCATTCTTCAAACAGCATTTATGAATTTTAATTCTCATTATTTGCATGCACAAAATGGCATAAACTTTCATTATTAGAACAATAGGCGATATCCTGAATCTTTGTACCAGATTCTATTCCAGAAATCACACATATATATAATATATGCATGCTTTATATAAATTAATATATGTGGAGTTTAGATCCTACCCTGACATTAATCACCACTGTGGTCTTAGTTCTTTACACAAGTGATGATGCCCCCATTTTATAGACAAGTAATTGAGGCTTACTAATTAATTAACTTTCAAAAGTTAACATAATTATGTTTTGTGAATTAACTTTATAGAATGATTCCAAAAACATAATTTTATTAGATTATTTTATTTCTTATTTAAGGAAAGAGTCATAGCTTCAGCCACAGAACAATTTGGAAATAGTTATTCCCATGTAAATCCTTTTTTAAATAGTTAACTATAAATACAGAAAGAATCAACATCACAAATACCAATCCCACAGAACAAATTACATGATTCTGGATATACATGAAGATAAAAAATACTTTACTGCAAAACCCTTCAACTAAATTTTTTAAAAGATTCTTCCATTTTTACTGAGGTGATGTTGGCTTACACTGTTGTTGGTATTTTGGAAGTATAGGAGCCTCCCTTCAGGTGTTTTACTTTAGCTGAAATCTTGAATTCCACTCAAATGACTTGATGAAGAGTTACATTTATTCTTTTTTTAATTAAATACTGCATAGACATTTTAATGCACTCTTACTAATTTTTTTCTAACTGGATAATTTCAATTTTATAAGACAGCTATATAAGACAACAAACTTTATTTCCCCAAGAGTTATTTTCATTTCTGGGATTTTTTACTCACTTTTTACTAATATATTATCTTTGAGATAACCTCAATTTTTTATTTTTGTTTTTATTTCTTTTCTTGGAGGAATAAATTCTCAAAAACATTATCATTGATGTCATGACAATTGAAGCAATGTCAATACTTATATAATCTATCATTCAATAAAAAGCTGATATATATTTTAAGAGTCACCACAAATTAAGAAAAATAGAAACTGTATAAAGTTTATTTGAAATAAGGATCATACTGCTGATTTTCCAAAAAGTGACAGAATATGAAAAACATTTTTAAATTAGACTTCATAAAATAATATACAGCACAAAATATGGTGCTCAAAATTAGAACTTGAGGCATCAAATGATAAAAATAATGTGAATGCAGTACCTGACTTTAAATACCATAACATTTATAATTTATTTGATGACTATTATTATTACTTACCATTTGAAATGTATTACTAATAGTATTAAACTTCATTTTTCTTAAAAAGTTCACTATGTTAGGCAATTTTCCTCAAAAATGATACGCCATATGCACGTAGTGACATATACACCTATCCCATTTAATTCCATATTGGAGCAGTCTTAAACAACTAAAATGCAAGAAGGTAATTTCAGGATGGTTCATGTGAATATAACAAGTTTAAAAGACTAATCAATGTCTAAGAAATACAGCACTTGTTATACATTTCCCTTATGGTGCATTGGTGAGAAGATGAGTCTTCAAAAATAAATTGGAATATCATTTAGTTTTGTATTTCTCATATCATTATTTCTCATATTACTAATGTCTAAAGTGATAAATTATAGAGTATCTAATAATGATCAATATTTCAATAGAGTGCAAAAGAAATTTGCAATATCATAGTGCCCTGAAATGATAGGTAAGTTATTAAAAGAGAAAAAAAATTCACTCCAAATATGATGTATATTATTAAAATATGATGCAAAAACCTTAAAGTAGTCCTCCAGTTAAAAAATAAATGTGTAAATATAAAATGTATAGTACAGTATATATTAAATATATATACTTTCTAGCAAAAGAGAGACAGTTTTAGAAATAATAGAATAAAATGCATGTACTTCTTATATATTTAGTCATTGATTATGGAGTGGATGGAATTCAGTAGTAATTAGCTCTTTTGTTATTAAATTTATTTATTGTATATTTATGCCAGGCACTAGGAGAAACAGTAGGAATAATGAGGCTACTGTGTTTTGTTTGTAAATTCATTCATTTATTTAATTATTTGGTTCAACAAATATTTATTATATAAACCAATATCTACAAAGAGAAGAGTACTAGAACTTAGAGTTGGAATGAGTTGTATCAAATCCTTGTCTTATAAAATGTGACCTCTAGAATATAATTCATTTTGCTATGCTCTGTTAGAGTTAAATTTTTGTGACTCTGGATATACTGAGGAAGATACAATAAAGATCTTTTATCTCTTATGGTATAGGAAAACTTGGCAGATAAAGTTTTTCAGAAGAGACACTTTAATATGTACTTAAGAAGAAAGAAGAGTCATCAAAAGAAGAAGATTAGGGAAAGGAGTTTCAAACTTAAGGACCAGCTTAATTATTCACTATTTTTCGGTAGCTCATACCTAGATTAAAAACAGAAATATATCCAGATTAGACATCTCCAGCAGGATAACCATCAGACAACTCAAAGTAAATGTAAATCAAATGAATTCATTTCTTTTACCTTTTCCCATTCATTGATCCTTCTATTATATTCCCCCTGCTAGTATTTAGCCCCATATTTCACCTTTCACTCTATATTTTCCCTTACTTCATTTCTGTGTACTCAGCTAGATATTAAAGTTTATAAATGGTACCAATAAACTGCAATTAAATTCATCCCTTTCCCTTCATTCCATTATGAATTCATTCAAGTCCTCTTCATTTCTCACCTGTATTATTATAATTAATCTCTGTGCTCAAGGTTCACTCTTCTCATAATCATTCTTATCACAGATGCCAGCATGCACTTTCTTAACTTAAAGCACATATTTGTTCAAGTCCATTCTACTTTAAATGCTTCAATGATTTCCTATTGCTTTAGAATTAAATCCATATTACTTACATGGACTAACAGGTCACTTGAGATCTGGTTCTTATCTGTCTCTGCTTTTTATAGCTAGTAATTTTCTCATATATACTTCTTTCCAATCACACTGAAGAACTTATAGCTTAGAATGTGTGAAATTTTGTTTTATGAATTTGTGCTTGAACTGATGTTCCATTGATTTATTCAACTGAACATTTAATAAACATCAAAGTGACCATTTCTTATTTTTGCTTACTTTTTAATATTTAGTGTCATTAATCCAGGTTCAGATCACAGGGTATTGTTTTTCGTGGCTGTTTTTCTCTGTTAGCCTGAAACATCTTCTGTTCGTAGACCAAACTTAAAGAATTACAAAGGCCTGAATGGCAGCACTGTCAACCTTCCTTCCATTATGGCCTTCCATTCCTATACTTGTACAGTGAAGGAAATACTAGCTTTCCTATATTATCCCTCTCCAAATTTAGAAGACATTTTGTTTCAATTTAGACATGTAAACAGTGTAGAAGTCATCCTCCCATTTTTACCATAAAAGAAAATGAAATTGGGTAATTAAATATTTGAAGTGGCCAAAGTAGCATGCATATTTGGGATACCAACAGAAGGGAAAAAAATAGAACAGAGGAAATATCTGAGGTTAAAATGATTTATATTTGAGGCATTTGTTTTAATATTTTAAAGAAATGTAAATCTTTCAAAGCACCTCTGAGAACACAACATGGAACTTTTTCATATTTCATTGGAATTAAGTAGCCAAATATCAAAATATTGAGAAATTAAGTAGTATAATTCTAAATAATACAGAGGTCAAAGACATATCAAGAGAAATTTAAAACACTTTAACTAAATTAAAATTAAAGTAAAATTAATAAAATGCGTGGTATGTTTAGAGGAGAATTTATAACAGTGAACACAGATTTTAGAAAGGAAAATATATCTAATACCAATACCTTAGGCCTAAACCCTATTATATTCTCACCATAACCCTAAAGTCCTGAGGTTAAGGGTTCCTGAAATAAGAGTTCCTAGATTAGGGCTCCCAGAATTAGGATTCCCATCACAATGTGACTCTCCCCTGGAATTACGGTTCCCCCCTGATTCCTGGCAAATCCTAATTTCCTGAGATAAATTTGGAAGTATGTGATATATAAGAATAAACTGCATAATGTAACAAAAGTCATGAATGATCAGTTAGATTGAATGAACAAATAAATAATTCATGCAATCAACCTGTCCCCACAAAAAAAAAAAAAAATCAAAAAAAGTTTTTCAGAAAACTCTAAGAGAAAAAAATGTGTGAGGAAACTACAGTCCAACCCCACTTTTAGACAACCATCCCTATTTCCTAACCTACCATCAGCTCTATGCCTAAATTGGGTTTAGGCAAAAACTGACCCTGGTGCAAGCCTTGAATGCAAATCTTTACCTTTCATTCTATGCCTAGCCTACAAAGCTATGAGGGTCCCTGCCATAAAAGTGTGCAATCTGGTAACATACATTTGAAAATGTGTGAATCTTTGTCCCAAACATATACAATGTCATAAACCAATGTGACCTCAATAAAAGTAATTTAATAAATTAACTGCCTCTGAGTACAATTCAAGAAAATACTTTTGGTTGCCAATGCAATCGTTGTTTGTAATGGCGTCATCACATAAAGGAGTGCTTATTACTAAAGATAATCATCATTTAAGATTATCAACTTAATGAAAAATAAAACAAGTTTCTACTGTAGAAACTAAAGGAAAAATATAGCTAAAACAAGTCGAGACAATAAAAATATAGTAATACATAATAATTTGAAAGTAAGAAAATAATGGAGACAATGAAATGAAAACCTAGCTATTTGTGGAGCTCAGTAAAATTCAGTTAGATTGATAAATCCCTGGTCATATTAGTGTAAAGGGAAAAAAGACTCAGAAATTACCGGTATCATGTATGTAGTAGGGATCTTTACTACTAATCTAATATAAATTTGCTGGATAATGAAGTTATACTATAAAACAGTATGAACTAAAATTGATATTTAAATAAATTGGATCCTTTCCTTGAAAAAGACATAAAATATTAAAACTACTAGGGAAAATCAATAATCTAAAAAGGTGTTTATTAAATAAGTCAAATAAAAATAACCTACATAAAAGATAGCTTCTGGGGGCATCCTCACTATGAAGCATCCACAGCCACTGCAACATGAGTTGGATCCCCAGCCAGCAAGGTGACCCACATGGTGCAGCAGACCTCTCCTTTCTGGCCTGCTGCTCCCCTCAACAGTGTATTTATTCAGTCTGACTGTTCTGTTCCCCACTGTCTCTGCTGAATCCTCTCACCACACCCCACCCCCCTGCCTCTGGCCTGTACCGCAGTTCTTGTATGCATAAATAAATAAATCTTTAAAAAAAAAAAAGATAGCCACAAGTTGTCTCACTGGAAAATTTACCATATATTTAAGAAAGAAATGACACAAATTCTCAATATGCTTTCTTACAAAATAAAAGTATATGGAACACTTCTAAGTTTATACCAGGAGGAAAATATTTCTCTAATATAAAAAACAGATGAGGACATTAGAAGGTAAGAAAAGCACAAAAATTGCTCATGAATGTCTATGCAAACATTTTTGAATATATATTACAAAATCAAACCACAATGTATAAGTGTATGAAAAAGATGTACTATATAAAAGATTTACTATAAATATGCTCTATTAAAGAAAAAATGTGTTATTGCTGAAAGAATAAAGTATTGTAGGGAATCCAGAAATAAGCCAACACAAATATATTCAAGGGATTTTTGAAAAGGAGCAAATGCAATTCAGTGGAGAAAGGATAATCTTTTCTACAAAAAAATGATGGAATAATTGGGCGTTAATATGCAGAAAAGTGAAGCTACATAACTTCCTTCTAGATTTAAAAATTAAACCAAAGTAGATTATAGAGGAAATGAGCATTTAAAAACAGAAGAAAATTTCTGCAAAGAATAGAAGAAAATATTGATTTGAAGGTTCACTGATAACTTTTCAGATATAATTCCAAAAGTACAATAAAAGAAAATATTGATAAATTGAATATATTAAACTTTTTAAAAGCTTGCTTTAAAAGTAAAATATTAACAGAGTGAAACAATTAGCACAGTGAGGCAGAAAATATCTCAAAGACATGTATCTAGTAGGATTTATGTCCAAAGTATTCAGAGAACTTTTAAAACTCGATAAATAGGCAGCATTTCTTGCCCAAGAATGTCTGCTGTATCTATGCAGGTGTCTCTTTTAACAAACCTTTCCTTTCAAAAGCAGTGGCAGCAGCAACTCTATGCCTGCCTGTCTATGCAGGTGCCTCTTTTTTCCTTTTGCCTTTTTTAAATAAGCTTGACCCTTTAAAATACAATTGAAAGCCTCCATTTTTATCTATTTTGACCTAGCTTAATTTAAGTTAGAGGCTATAATCTTTATTCTGGACAGTTATCTTCCCTGCTAGATTTTTGGGTAAGGAAAAATAGATATTAAGGAAAGTTAAGAGGACCTATCATAAGTACCTAGAGTCCATAAGAAGATAGCTGCTACTTTATGTGTGCATTTATAAATCGCCACTACGTACATGTCTTACATTATTATATAGACACATTACATATAATATCTATAAATAATTGCTGACTAATAGAAAATTATTCAACTATGGAAAATTTCTTTATCTTCACCCTCCAATAGAATAGTCACCAACCTGGATGATTTTTAAACAAACAAGTTTGAACTGTGTGATTAAAGGAATTAAATTTTTATTTTATATAAGTTAAATTTAGATTTGAATAGTTACGGGTGACCAGTAGTGATATATTGATAACATAATTATAAAACTGCCTCCCAGCTCTGAGAGATCACTTATTGATTGTTTTACTTGATAACAAGAGCAAGTTGTCCAACTTAGAGGAAACTTATGCAAGGGAAAAGATAAAGTGAACAAAACTTTAATAACAGATGCATGCTCCTCTATTTTCCTATTTCCCCAACAAAATTTAAGTGTAATTTCCTTTCTAATATTTTGCAATATTTTATGATTTACAGTTAAAAACTAAATAATACATGAAAACAACTGGCAAAATCTTTATAATTTCTAGCTTTGTCTGGGGACATTTGAGTCCTTATTTTTTTTTTTTAAGATTTATTTATTTATGCATACAAGAGCTGGGGTACAGGTCAGAGTCGAGGGAGGTGAGAGGATTCACCAGAGACAGAGCAGGGAGGAGAACAGGCAGACTGACTGAACACACTGCTGAGGGGAGCAGCCGGTGAGGCAGGAGAGATCCGCTGTGCCATGTGGGTCCCCTCCCTGGCCAGCAGCAAGGATCAAACTTGTGCTTCAGTGGCTGCAATTTGCTTCATAGTGCATTGCTTAAACTCTGCACCACCAGGGAAGCCCTTGAGTCCTTATTTATCACAGTAAGTAATGTTACCAGGATACATGGGACAGGAATAGAAACTGTCTAAAAATTCCAGGAAATGAAATATTATCATTCTTATTGTAACAATTTTGAAGGATTCTAGAACTTTGAGGAATTCCAGTATTCGCCCTCATGACATTTTATAACATTCAGCAGTAGCTATATTGGTAACAGTCCCATCTTGTGAATACATGGTTGTATTTCTATGTGTGTACATGTGTGTCTATGCATGTGTCCATATGATGGCCAAAGAAATATATAAATTGAATATATATAAAGAAATATATGATAAATATAAAAAATAAAAAGAAATGTATAAATATGGATACATAAACATGTATGTATCCTGCTTGGTAACTCTGCATTAAAGCTGAAACAATTTCAAAGATATTAGGAGGGGGAAAAGTTAAGAAAATTTCATTTAACAAATAAGGAAACTTAAACATTTAAAGCTACAGCCTCATTTTCAAGGAAAAAAAAACTATATAGGAAGAAGCAATTCATCAAAATGTAGGCAGCAAATGTATTTTCTTCAATATACCTCTTGAATTTCATTTTTCCTTATAATATTTTATTCCAAAACAATTTTCTGTCACCACAGTTACAAATTTGAAGGTTGTTCATCTTATTCTTATAGTACCAAAATTTAACTCTTGCTAGGAGTGAACATGTTGAGTTTCAGGCAGAACATCAAGAAAAAGCAATTGCAATTGCAATTTATTAAATATATGTATCGCAAGCAAATTTTTGACCATAGGACATTTCTGTCAAGAAAATTAGAGTTTTAGAAATGGAAATTTCTATCACACATCTGTACTTAGTTTATTTTTACTGGAAGAGGAAATTAATGGGAGCACCAGACACAGTGTTTACTTTAAGGTAATGGAAGAGGGAAAAAACCTTCACTTTTATTTAACTTTGATTTTCTAGAAGTTCTATTCAAAGTATCAATTTTGTTCATAAGGGAAAAATACTTTTATAGTTCATGTAAATATTCCTTTTGCAAGTATACAATGGATAGCTAATGTATTTATGAACCTAGAAATATAATCTATCACATATTCTTATATATACAAATATTTTATATGTACAAATATTTTACATATACATATATATACATAATAAATTTACTAAAATGAGCCTTGTTCAAACAAAAAATTAGAGTCAGTAGAAAGTGTCTGAAGCTTCTCAGATTTTTTTATCACAGAAGAAAATAATGTTTGTGTTGAAGAGTTGTTATTTGTTCCTAAGTGAGGCAAAGTAAATTTGAGTTTTAATATCCTGGAAGTGATTTTGTCCTAGACATTGTTACAGTTAGAAATGAGAACAGTTTAGAGAAGTTAGAGTAAGATTTTCACGTTCTTTCCAAGAAAAGGAAAATAATCCAAATGTAAGGGGCATAGGGAGGAAGTAAAGGAGTGGAAGTAACTTCAGAAGGAGAAATCACTTTCAGAGAAAAGAGAAGGACAAAGCTCATCAGAGGTCCGTGAAGTAAGATTATTCCTTCATTTAATGACACTGTTTGTCCATTTCAAACATTCTTTTAAACATGTAGTCTTTCCTAGAAATGCATTGCCTAATGCTATTATAATACTTTTCTAAAGCTAAAATATTCAGAGACATAGTTTAGTGCTTAATTTTGAAGATTGGTCATCTAAAATTATATCATTATGAGTCAATAACCCATTAAGCATTTCTTTAAGCATTAAGCATTTCTTTAAGAAACACCTTTACATTGCTGAGGGTTTCTCTTTCAGACAAAGATAATCTAGAGCACCACTGAACATAGTTGGAGGGTGGGGAACAAGTTTTCTATGACGGCAATGGAAATCATTAAATTAAGATTCATAGAAACATATCTGTGATTCTAGAAATATCAATTTCCTTTGCTGTATTTTTTAAATAACATTTTCTTATGGTGGAAAAAATAGTGGAGCAATATAACTAAGAAGAGAGTGCTAATCATATTAGACAATAAAATTCCTAAACTTCAAAGTTTAACAGTGCTTTCATTATATGAACTGCATTTCCAAAATACATTGAAATTAAAAATTTATTTCTTTGATGTGTTTATTTCTAAATTTTTTTTATTACTGGAAGTTTTTCCTAAGGAAAATGCAATTGAACTTTGATTACTGACTACAAGAATCTAATAACTTTCATTTCAATGAAGCATGATGCATGCTGACAGGCACGCATTGGACATAAGACACTGTCAATGAATTCTTGTTTTTCCTACCAGCATCCCAGAACAGATTTAAACATAAATCAAATACTTTCTAAGAAAGAAAAATTAATTTAATAAATGCTCAAGTGTAAACAAAGAGTATTTTTCATTAATGTAACAAAGGAATTCCCCCGGAAGTATAGTATATAGTAGCAAGCACGATGGTTCATGGTAATATCACGCCTGATTGTTAAAGGACAGTATATTTAATTTTCAAAACTAAGAGACATTTATTCTGAATATTATCTTGACAATATATTATATCTCATTAAGTTACTTAGTGATAATCTCAGTCATATGACTAACACTTATAATTTTATTTGGATTAATTTGATTTAAATTATACATAATTTATTGAAGAATATTTCAATCTGCTAAAACACATACTAGCTGTGAAGGGTAAGCTAATGAGTTCAAATTTTATAAGCACCAGGATATCATTTTTACTGATAACAGATACATGTTTTTAAAAATTATTAACAGCTCAATATCATTATGCAGTTATCTATTGCAGTGTCACAAATTACCATAAACCTAGAGGTCTAAAGCAACAAACTTTAATATCTCACAGTTACTTTGGGTAACAAATCACAGTTTAGTTTTTCCCCAGCAAGGCTATAATAAAATTGTTATCCAGGACTAACTCCTCATCTAAAGGCCTCACTGGGAAAGAGTTTGCTTCCAAGATTACGTGGTTGTTCTCAATATTCAGTTTCCTGTGGACTATTGTGTTGGGTATTTCACTTTCTGGAGGGCATCAGGCAATCCTCCCTGCTCTGATATGGGAATCTTCTTCTGAGACCCTCTCATGGCCACCTGTTTCTTGAAAGTCCATTAGGGAAAGTCTCCTCCCAAGACAGGCTACTTGTAAACGTATGTAACATGATGTTGTACACATAAACAAGCACCTTCTGTTATCTGTTATCATTGCCATATTCTATTATTTAGAAATAAATCACTAGTTCCATTCACAATCAAAAGGAAACAATCACACCAGGTGTGAATATTAGGAGGAGGGGCTCCTTGGGTACTGTAGAATATGTTCATAACAACCATTTTTTAAAACTGACAATGATTATTTTAGTAAAATTCATGATCTGTTATCAAGGATTTTTGCACTTTTATCCCTGTATTAGAAATTCTTATCTAAACCCCAGATGTTTTAATGTTCTTAAAATACCCTCAGTCTCATTCAAGTATTAACCTGTGTGAACATTTCCCTTCTCCCTATTCTCAGAGGACTCAGTATATAGTACTCTTGTTGCTTTAAGAAAATAATTATATATTTGTTTATAATTAATTTTTACTACTATACTACAAAATCCATATCGAGAAAAGTGGTCTAACTTCTTGCATTTATCTTCCACAAAATGAAGTTTTTGAATGTAAGAATGTAGATAAATGGATAGAGGATTTGATAGCAAAATGTGTTTCTGACTGATACTTTATGACTAATGACCTTTATTATTCTTTTAATTTTCTAACTTTGAATATTCTAAATACATTAATTTTGTCCTTATTTTATATATTAACTTGTTCATAAACCCCTTTAGAAATAGGAATATTACTATGTGATTATTACCTATATTCTGTATTTTAAAGACTGTAAAATCTTCCTTTCCCTATAATTTATTCCCTCTATTTGAAAATGTATCTCAAAGTTCTGGCTATTTTGCTATTTTCGTTAGTATATTGAAAATCCTTTTTACCAAATGAATCCAAGAAGTTTAATATTTTTGCACTATGTATAAGGTACATATGAAGTATCATAAAACACATACCACCTCTTTCCTAGGGAATCACTTTTCCTTAGCTTAATCCTAAATAAGTTCTAATAGTACAGAAGGTCCTACAATTTCATTAAGTTTATTTTTTTTAAAGATTTTTTTATTTATGCATACAAGCACTGGGGTACAGGCCAGAGGTGTGGAGGGGGTGAGAAGATGCACCACAGACAGAGCAGGGAGCAGAACAAGCAGATCAACGGAAGTACACTGCTGAGGGGAGCAGCGGGCACAGCAGGAGAGGTCTGCCGCACCAAGTGGGTCCCCTCCCTGGCCAGAGGCAGGGATTGAACTCATGCTGCAGTGGCTGCAGTTTGCTTCATAGTGCATTGCTTAACCCACTGTGCCACCAGGGAGGCCCAATTTCATTAAGTTTAAATAGTTTAAATTGTTAAAAAGTCTAACAAACTTTGGTCTATGCAAGTATTTCAATTTATACTGTCATTTAAAATTTTATTAGTTCACTTACAATAGCTATATAATAATAAATAACAATGATAAACATAATACATGTTAATCTCAACCATACTTTTATTAAAATTTTATCAAAATATAAATATTGAATATAATTCTTCTACATTTTTGTTCCAAATCTCTTTAGCTTATGGTTAAATGGGAGATAGTGTTATACTCAGATATGCTTCAATGTTCACTCTTGGGCAAAATCTGCCTGAGTAGATTGAATAAGGACCCCCAAAAGATATCAGGTCCTAATCCTTGAAAACTATAAAATATATAGAGAGTCAGTGGATCCTGACCTGGAACGATTACCTGTGTTATCCAGGTCAGCTCTAAATGTAATCACAAGTATCCTTGTCAGCAAGAGGTCAAGGGAGACTTAATGTAGACAGAGGGAGGCAATATGATCACACAGGGACAATTTTTATTGTGGAAACTACCAGGCAAGGAATACCAGAAGCCACCAGAATCTGGAAGATGCTGAGAATGGATTCTCCTTTATGGTTGTTTTAGGGCTTCTGACCTTCAGAACTGCATAGCTCAGTGAACACATATTTTTCAAGATATTTTCTTCAGGACTGTGAGAAAAAAAATGTTTATCTTTAAACTACCATGTCATTGCAATTTGTCATTGTAATCACAGGACTCTAATACAATTCTCTTATTTTATTTTATTTTATTTTATTTTTTTATTAATATAAATATTTTTTTAAAATTTACATATATTTGCCATCAATTGTAATCCCCATGTATTCCCCATCACCATCTCACCAGTGCACCATCACCTCTGCCCCTCGTGCTCCCATCTTCCCTCAACCCTCCCTCTCCCCTCCCCACCAAGTGTCCCCAGTCTGTCCTTGTCTCCTCATTTTTGGTTTTTGTGTCTTTATTGCTGTATTGTTATTATTATTGTTCTTATTCCTATATTAATGAAGAAAATTTAGTCTCACACAGATATGTAGTTGGAAAAGTGTTATTTTAATAACCTCTTCAGATAATTGTGGATCAACTACTTTGATGCTACATTGAAGTTTGACAAATGATAGTTTCTTAAAGGTTACTTGTAATGTGTGTTTGAACTTAACATACTGTCGTATTTTTTAATTCATTTATATGTATTTTGGATTTAATAGCACTTTATCCATACATGATTTGAAACATTCTGTATTGGTCATTTAGAAAATGTTCACTGAACTATGAAGATGTAGAATTGACCCTTTTAAAAATATATTAACCCAAAAGATAATACATTTATAAATGTAATTATCAATTTCAACAGGGAAATCTTTAAAATTTAAAGGTTCAGAAACTGTTAATCTGGCAATAGCAGTCACAATCTTCTAAAATTTGAAATTAAATAAAAAAGTATTTTATTTTTTCTGATTTCCAATTTTATCATTAGTAATATTATGTCAATTGTTTTTCCCGATGTGTCAAATATATTTTATTTATTTTCCAAAAATAGTCATTTAAATACTTGAATCTGAATAAATATATTTATCTGCTACCTGTTCTTTGAATTAATAATAATTTTTCTATGAAACATATAACTAGTTTTTCATTGTCCACTTCCATGGAAGAAACTCTAGAATGTGATTTTGGGTATTTCTATTTGCTCCTCTTTGACAAATGAAATGTAAACAAAAGTAGCCATCCTCACCCAGCTAAATCTGTTGACATCTCCATGATAAAAATTTCCTTCAGGTAGCTGGTGCTTCTTGAGTCTGAATTCTAGGATGAATTTCTGGGTAGTGGATTTAAATCTTGAATCAATTTTGGGCATAATTCTCAGTGGGTAGACACATCAGTCAGTTTACTTGATTATGGTTTTCCTATAATTTTTTTTTACATTCCTGATCATTAATTGATTTAAATGTATCTTTTACCACTTTTTATACAAGTACTTAAAATACTTTAGATCCATCTTTGTCATTTTGTTTTGTGATGTTATTTTTATATATTTTAGTTCTACATATTTTTAAAACTCAAGAGTCGTCATTACTTTTGTTTTATGGGATCAGTACTAAATTGCATTTACCCACATATGTATCGTTTTCTTGGTTCTTCATTCCTACTTCATTTACATGTTTCTATATGGAATCAATTTTATCTGCCTGAAGAATTCATTATTAGGTGCTTTCTCTTAATTAACCTCAAGGTTTAAATGTCTTTTTTAATGTAATTTTTACCAAGTATAGAATTTAACATTGGTAATCATTTTGTTCCTTCAAGAGTCCATTTAATATGTCTTAATTTGTTCATTTCTATTTAAAAATCTTCCAGTTTTTAAAAATTTTATTACAAACTTTTACGTACCAAAAAAACACACATTTTTAAAGCAATTTGGATATAAAAATAAACTGATACATGGATTTCCCTAAATATAAACACTATGCCTGAATGAAAGATCAAATCTAATGAGGTCAATTATCATTCTTATTCTCATTCCTTTGAAGATAATCTTTTTCCTCCATTTAGCTGCATTTGAGATTTTTATCTTCATTATGATTTTTATCAATTTTTAATCAGGTTTCTCGATGATGTATTCTTTAAATTTATCTTGTTTATACCCTTTTCCATCTTAAAAATATAAATTATAGAGATGTTGAAGTTTTTCATACATTCTTCAAATATTGTTTCTTTTCATGTAATTTTCTGTTTCACCTAGAAATGCAGTCATGTGTGTTTTTGGCCTTTTCTTTAAGACACATATGGATATTATAACACATCTATGCTTTTGATCCTTTTGTTTTCCCTCGATGTTAACTCTCCATATATAGTGTCTTAAATATGATAGCTTCATTTTCTGTTAACTCCAGTATCTAAACCTCTTGTAAGTCTATTTAAATTATGTGGGGTTTTTGATGACTCAAGTTTTAAAAATATGTAGAACTAAAATATATAAAAATAACATCACAAAACAAAAGGGCAAAGACTGGACCTAAAGTATTTTAAGTACTGTATAAGAAGTGGTAAAAGACTCATTTAAATCAATTAATCATCAAGAATGCAAACAAATAGGAAAATCATAATCAGGTAAAGTTATAGAGTAGAAGAAGACAACTCAAATGAATGAAATAAAAATGACAAAACAATGAAGAAACTGGTGAAATCACATAGTAAATAATTGTCAAACCAAATATAAAGTCAGGTATATAGGGACCAAACATATTAGTGGAAAACTGAAAATGGTCAGAATGAATAAAAAGAAAACTTTACTAGAATGACATAAAAATTTTAAAAGTAAAATTGTAGAAAATATACAATGTTTACCAGAACATATATAAATGAAAGAAAAGTAGACATCACAACAAAATGTAGGTTTTGCATTGTTAGGAAAGCAGATTGTAATGGAAATTAGCTGCAGGAGTTTTTTGGAATATATTCTTTTTTTTTTTTTGGAATATATTCTTAAACACCTGTAAGGAAAAGGTAAGAAACAGGTCTGGGAACAGGGCAACGTGGGTTACACTATTATGCCTGGGTTGGAATGAGGGCCCAGGAAACTAGATATGTGGAATGAGGATGAAAAAGCCTTTCAAAGTTGCTGGACTTGGAGTGAAGTGAGTAAGTCTTTATATACTTTTCTTTAATCAGTCACTGAATAGCAGCTGTCATTGGGAATGGCGCTTGACCTTACACAAAGCATCTTGTTTTAAAGGCTAAAAGTTGAACACTGTCAATAAGAAGCACTTGTAGTAGCTAAAAGGCATCTTTCTGTGCTGATGGGGAGCTACGGATTGCAGGACAGGGTCAACTACACAGCATTGTTTCTTTAGGAATTGAATAATAGAAAATGGCACCACTTACATTCACTTAATTGTCTAAAATTGTGCTAATCATTTGTGACTCTTATCACAATAATAATGTCAGGTGAGTATTTTGACATTCTTATTCCTGAGAAAATTGAAAATGAGAAAGGTAAGCTAGAAATCAAACCTAAGTTGAAGTGATCCCCAAACTTTTGGTCTTTCTAGTGCATGTGCTATTTAAACACCATTAAAAAATTACATTAACTGTAAGGGGAATTTAATGATACAATTTATATTTAAACATTAAGTATAAAGCTTATCTTTTAGGTTATTTCTCTCTAATTCACCTTTCTGTGGTATTCTTTCTGAAGAAATGATGTTTCATTTACATAAATAGTTTCATTATAGCCTGAGGGAATGTGAGTTTATAGCTTAAAAGCACTCTAAAAGCCTACTAGAATTTATTGGTACAGGTAGTCCCCAGAGCAAGTCAGGATGATATGTACTAATAATATGATTTTCTCTATATAACAGACCATAAATTTGATTTTTCTTTTTCTCAAAAGATTTCAAATGTGATCATTTCCAATGGCAGCCATACTATTTCACAGATAAAATCTTTGAGTATAAAGCACAGAATTTCCCAGTGCTTGGAATCAAGACATAAAATAATGAAATCATTGTGTACCCCTGATTAACCTGGGGAAACTACAATGATCACATTAATCCTCTAATATTCTATTTATACTAAGAATCATAATTTATACAGAGATAGCAAAAATATCCAAATCTGTTTAAGTAACTAAAATATAATTAATTTTCATCTTGACAATTCAAAGAGAAACCCAAGATCATTTATGGCAACTCTGATAGAATAGAATATGGTTGTATATTCCCTTAAGAATCTGTGTGTATGTGTGTGTGTGTGTGAGAGAGAGAGAGAGAGAGAGAGAGAGAGAGAGAGAGAGAGAGAGAGAGAGAGAGATTGAGTTGGGGACTTGGGTGGGTATTAACACTCATTTTGTTTAAACTCTGGGGCAAAGTGCTATCACTCTATTGAGCATGTATAAACAGGTAGGAATTTTATCTGAGGCTGTATTTTTGTCTACTCCCTTGATGCTCTTTCCCTGTTTTCTGAAAATTGAAGGGCTTTGGTTTACCCAGTTTCTTTTGACAGATATGCCACCAGGTATCTATACATCTTGAAGGCTAGCACAAAATCAATTGGTGCGGTTATGCAATTTAGTTGCATTTGTGGTGCTAATTTATCTACTGGCATCTGTAAATTACTTTATTATAAAAAATTCAAAGGCTCTGCTAAAAGCCAAATTAGGCTTGGTGGCAACACATAAACTTTATCAACAAGGGAGATCTCTAAAAGCACCAACAAACAAGTAATATCAAGTGATGACTGGAAAACAAAATATGATATCAGTTCATTAAGTGCTGACTATTGTTGTTTTGGTTGAGATCTAAGTAAAAGTGTATTGCCAGTGGATTTGCCAAATTTCTGTATTGGGCGTCAATTTACATTTTCCTTCTGGAAACTTTACAGGACATAATAATTGAAGCCTGCAGCTATTAGCAAGTTATAGATGCCAAAGTTCAATGACTGTTCAATGAATGGGAGGGGATAAATGAAAAAGACATGTATTGTCTTTATATCATATTATGGTTGCAAAACAAGATATATATATGTATATATATACATATATATACACACACAGATATATCTGTATCTGTATCTTATATCTCTATTCCTATATTTATGTAATTACAAAATCATTACTTCAGGCAAGTAGAACCCCAGGGACAGCTGTATGGAACAGACTCACATGACCAAGTGGTTGAAGTAGGATAGATTTTGATAGACTGTGAACATCAGTGAAAATAGACAATTAAAATTATTTGATCAAAATGCAATGACCTTCAAAATTCATTAGAAAGCAAGCAGAATATCAGTGACGATGATATTTGGGTCACTTGTGCCAGTGTCAAAGAGAGATAATGAAGAAAAGAACAGGAAATGAGTTTTTGCAAGGCATTAATAAAATTATTTTTTATTTGAAACTCATAAATTGTATAAGATATAGTCAGAGATATAACTTCTATCTCATGATGTCCTGGTAAAATATTAGATTTGAAAATAAATGGAAAGGTTACTTGAGCTGACCTGCTTATTTTAAAAAGTGACCCAAAAAAGTTTAGCGGATGCTTCTCTTATGTTTGAGATGAAAACCAATCAATCAGATAAATGTCCTTTCCTCACAGGTCTTTCATTCAAACATATTTAGTAATTGAAAATTCTTCACATCTCCCCAACCATTCTTTTAGTCATTTGTATTCAAGGAATATTTACTTAACACTGATATTTACTTAAAGGCCAGGAGCAAATTTAAAACCTTAGAATTATACCTACAATAAAACTTCAAAAAAGAGCACAAATGCAAGCCACTAAACAAGCAAAACAAAATAAAGCAAAAAGAATAAACTTATGGGTGGACTTTCAAGTAGAACATGGCTCATTTTTCAAATAACTTGAAGGATCAGTAAACTAAAGATTTATTAGATCTGAAATGCTGGTCTTTGGTCTCTAAATGAAAGCACACTAGCTTGAGTTTCGAATCTTATAACTACTTGTTCACAAGGCTTTAAGTGCATGAGAAGAAAGATATTTCTAAAGATTTCTGAGGTGTGTTGGCAATAGTCTTTATAAATGATAACTAATGATTTATGTTGATTTTATTTCCGGATAAATCACTACCCCACTGATAGGTACTCTTTTATACCATTAATTGCACATATGAAGTATAATATAGGATTAAAATACAGTACTGAGATAACAACATCAAAATGGAATTCAGTGTATCATTATTGTCTACTTCCTCTTGCAATGTGTCAGATGATTTGGAACTATATCATAGTTTAATTCAAATTACATGTATTAGGTAAACAGATTAAAATCTGTTGTTTTACAAACTGAGTCATTCATACACTTAAAGTGAAACTGACATTCTCTCAGGCAACTTGAACCTAGAACCACTGAATGGAGGAGATGCTTCTGACCAAGAGGCCAAGGTAGGTCTGTTGTTGAGAGATAATCAAGGTTGCTTGACTGGAAATGTTACAGCACAATCACCCAATGCAACTGACAAAAAAATGTCTACTGGATACCAGTATATAAAACCTTCATTTATCCTAATAATATGTTTATTGGAACATCAAATAACATTAAACCTATATTCATCACCTTTTACTACATTACATTCTACTCAGGTTCCTTTTAGGATATCTGTGAAATTTCTTTTGAGGATAATTATTTCTTTTTATTTATCACATGTTTTTACCATCTTGTGAGTGAGAAAATTTCTCTGTACTTGGATAAGTTACATTTTTCTGTTTTCACTTGCTTTTAATCATTACAATTTGATATTATAGTTAAATTTTAATTACTTAATTTTGCATGTTTTTTAAGACTTTCCAATAAACACTCTTTAAAAATATTCTAAACATTCAAAATGTAGTTGTTTGGGGGAAATTAGCTCCTTGTTAAATTAATTATTACTTAAAATGATATAACTTAAATCACAGTTTATTTAAATAATTAAAATTTAATTAAATTTAATATATTTTTTTAGGATTGCCATATGTATGTAAAAGCAGTGAAAGAGCTGAATTTTATACAGTCTGTCTT
This sequence comes from Galemys pyrenaicus, assembly GCA_019455555.1. NCBI lineage: Eukaryota > Metazoa > Chordata > Mammalia > Eulipotyphla > Talpidae > Galemys > Galemys pyrenaicus. The sequence continues at coordinate 2,267,418 of JAGFMF010011752.1, forward strand.
TTGATTTTCATGTGATTAGAAATGAATTGGTTTTGAACTAATTGAGTCAATACACTGAAATATTTCAACAAAATTATTTGTTATAGGTATGGAATGATGCACATAGCAAATGCATCAATGAGGGAATTGTAGGTGCTTCATGTTGTTAGGGACAATAAATTTGGGCCATGTAGTGGCAGAATATGATTTGAGGATTGGAAAAGTTTAGCTTTTGTTAAATTATAATGAATAATATAAACTTATTTTTTGGAGGAAGATTTATAAACGCCATGTAGACTAGATAGAAGTAAGAAGAGATTAAATTAAGTCTAATTAATTGTAATTAGAGCAGAACAATAAATCAAGAGCTGATTTCATTAGTGCATGTGGGAGGCAATATGCTCCTAAAACAGACTGGACAAGAAGAGTTCAGTGTGTGCTAGAGGAACAATATTTCAAAGTCTTAACATATAGAATTGCTTTGATTTCTGTAAAGTTGAAGATGAATTGGAAGAAAATGTAAATCATAAGTTAATGTTTCTACTTTGCATAGTTATATAAGATACTAAGTTAAATATTCATCTGGTTAGTTATATAAATAAATAAATTTAATTTTAAGTTGTAATTACCTCTCCCCATGGAAAAATATGTACATTAAATAGATTACGCCAAGTAGTTAGCATTTAACATGTGTTTATGGTTTTTGATTTACTTCATGAACTATAAATAAAATGTAATATAAATATAGTAACTACCAGCTCATTTGGACATTTTTGGAGTAAAAATATATACTTATATTGGATATTGACTGAATTCAATGGCACTTCAAGTTGCTAAGTTAATGCCCTCAGGTAATACAAAACTGCAATGACTTAGTTACATTAAAATTCTCAAGCAACTTCTATTTTGTCCTGTTATAATTCATTATTATAGATGATGCAAGGGATCAATTCAGAAGTCTTATGGGCAATAATGAAAAGCAGTTTAGTATCTATGACTAGCATCCTGCTTCTCATGTTCAGTTTTGAAGAGAGTTCTTTGGACATGTACTAATAATTTTGTCACTTCCCCCTATGCAATTATCACCTTTGCTAGTGAAAACAGGCACCACATTATTTAATTGCTCCATCAACAAAGAAGCCTTTGTCCCTGATATCCCAACACTAATCCCTTTGCAATAGTAAGGAAAAATTTAACAGGATAATGTGTATCTAATTTTCATATTGTTTCCCATGTTTTTTAACAGGGAAAATCTATGAGCACATATGTTTTTATTAGTGCCTAAGAGTTTTAATTCTATTTGTTTCAAATTTGTCCAACACTTTCAGAAAAAGGTTAGGCAAGGTTGTATTGTTACTTTGAAACTTGGCATGTTACTTCTATCCATTTATTATGAATGATTCTGCTAATGAACAGCCTTTCTACTAGCAAAAGAGTAATTGTTTTTTCCTTTAACATTTTCCTCCACAATTAGATATAAAATACCTAAGAGAGACTCATAAAGTGATATGAAATGCATCTAAAATAAGTCAGCATAAAATTGGTTCAACTTACAATTCCTAACTGTCTACCTTGTGCTCAGTTTGTTTTTTTGTCATTTGCTGACTATGTCTTAAACTTTGTAGCTTCAGTATATTTACAATTGTCATTCCGTCTGCTAGAATACCCATTTATTAAAAATCCTAGCTTTCTTTAAGTTCAGCATAATGTCTTCCATAAAATCATCTCCAAAAGTTTTAATGAAAATATTTCTCCTAACTCCAATAACATATGTATTTATTAAAAATATAACATATTATATTGAATTTTAATAAATTCTAAACATAGTATGTATTCTACTATATGCTGATTTTTAAATCTTTTTGCTAATAACCTATCTGATGGTAATTTATTAGCAAGTTTCTTCCAAAGATATTAAGATTCTCTCTAAGCACATGTGAAATATGGGATTCACATCACTACCACGTAGGTGAATGTGTTTCTCTACACAGAGACTGAGCCCAGTGCTGAAGAGTAAACAAAGAACAAGATGTGATCTCTTTTTTGTAGTGTTCAGAGGACTGTGCTACCTTGTAGTTATTCTGTCATAATGAGGAACTATGTTCTGATGTCGTAGAATTTTGAGTTAAATCACAGAAAAATATCTTTGTGAGGATGTGTAGTCTGGTATTTCTAGAACACTTGATATTTGCATTAGTTAGAGTTCATTTTATTGCTTTGAAAATAAATAATGATATAACTATCCAATGAACACTACTATGATACAAGCACTACAATAAGCTCTTTGGCTGCAAAATCTCAATGACATTGTGATAGTGTATATGTCATTTTATTATTCTACTTGTTTGATGAGAGGTTGAAAATAGTTATTTGTTCAAGGTCACTGTGTTGCCACCACAAAATTTTTACAGATACATGGTAAATTCGCCTACCATGGTTTGAACCTATAATCTAAACCCAGGCACTGATTTTAGAGACTATAAATGCTTAGGTAGTGTTATACGATATTATCTAAATAATTGTTTTATTGTCTCACTTGCTGTTCCAGTCAGTAGTATATTTCAGTCAATTAGCCAGTTCTGCTTCCCACTATGTCTCTGGTTGAATCCTATCACCACCACCCCTCCCCCCCTCACTCTCTGGTCTATATTCTTGTATACATAAATAAAATTCTTGTATGCATAAATAAAAAATAATCTTTAAAAAATAAAAAAACAAACGTCTCTATAACATGACTGATGTAGCTTTTCATTTTGTTTGCACTTATGTGCAAATATTCATTATTAGAATAGTTTTAGTTTCTTTACTGCTATGTAATTTATTTTTCAAATATTTTCCATCTTTATTCTCTTTAATCATAATTTTTTATATGTTTAAATTTCTCTTATATATGTTTTGTGACTTCTACTCCTACTTGTTATTTCTTTTAGGGATTCTTTCAGATTCTTATATTCTTGTGTCCTTTCTGGGGAAATCGGGAATATTTTTAAATTCTGATCTTTTAATTCATTGCTTTACTTTCCTCAATGGAATCATTTTTGTCTTCTCATCTATTATATTTTATACTTGCTGTCTGCATGCATCCATTTTTGTTTTCTTATTTTTATTTTCTTCATGGATTTTTTAATCTATATTTATAGACTATAATTTAAGTACTTAGTCTATTTCTTCCAATAACTCTTATTTACTGATAAATGTATTTTAGCTGGCTGCCTTATTTAAGAGTAGTTATATTATTCAAGTGTGTCATTACTTTAACTTGTGAGTTTATATTTACCTGTTAGTAGTATATCTTTGAGAAAGTCAAATACCTGAACACAGACTGTGCTTACAGGTAAATTTATGTGGGAGAGTCTAACTTTATGTAGAGCTTGATATAACTTTTTGTTGTCTCTTTACAAGGCAATACCTATAGTAATGATTCAATTTTAAACTATTTTGGAGGAGGAGACTGGAAACTCTAAAAGACCTTAGATAATATGCTTTAACATGCAGGTTTGGAAGGGAAGGTATCAAAGATTATCTCCCCTGATAATACCTAAAATGTCTCCAATTTTATTCACTAGTTCCTCATCTTAGTACATTTCTTAAATTTCCCTGATATTAACTGCAGTCATTAGAAAGACTGAGCTGTTGTTTAAATTTCTGGTGACAGGAAATGTTTATAATTTTCGCTATTCTGAGTGCCTCTAGTGATGAATCAATTATTTCTAAGTGCTGAATCATTTGTGTGTGTGTGTGTAAACCACTTTGCTGCCAAAATAATTTTCTAATATTTAATATAGATATTCATAAATGGACTAAGCTTACTTAATAGATACATTAAATCTGAATTTAAACTTTACCCATCTAGAGTCTGGGAGTGCTGGATGTAAAAATCTTATCAAGTAAGTGTCTAACTATAAGTTTTTGATTTAACTAGCTTTAGATATCTCACACTGTGACATGTGTCAAGCCACACTCACATTCCTCCACTAAATCTCATTTGATCATGGAATATGATCCTTTTAATATACTCTTCAATTCAGTTTGCTAATATTTTGTTTATAATTTTGCATATATTCATGAGGAAGTTTAGGTTGAAATTGTCATTTTTTCATTATCTCTTTATCTGACTTTGGTATCACAATATGTTAGCACAGAAAAATGAGTTAGGAAGTATTCCCTCTTTAAGTTTTTGTAGGAGTTTGAAATGATCAGTGCTAATACTTCAGATTTTGTAGAATTAATCAGTGAAGTCCTCTGATCCTGAAATTTTCTTTGATGGAAAGATTTTTGTCAGTGACTTAATTTCTTTATCATCGTTCTGTTAATATTTTAATATAATTATTGCCTTCTTTTATGTATTAAATTTTATGTTTCTATTTGCTTCTTGCTATCTATGTCAAGTAAATATTATCATTATGTAGAAGACATACATTGTATTTTGAAATCTGGTAAAACACGTTATTTGATTTGTCAAGAAGCAAAATTGTTAATATAGCTCTGTGGTTAAGATGTGAAAATATGGTATAAAACCTTCATGCTGTAAGTGAAGAGTATCTAATGAAGGCGTAGATTCCTTCTGAGGCTCGACTTCACTTTGGCTCCCTTGGTTCTCCCTGGCCTGGTTCCACTGGTCTGGGTGTCCCATTTTATTTCTGTTCCTTTCCTCCTCAATGATCTTTGACAATGAGTTCTAGGGCAAGGTAGGGGTGATTAGGCAGCTTCAGGGACTGTGTAGGCAGAGACTTCAGGAGAGATAAGGAAGGCTCCAGAGATAAGATCAACAAATTCCAAAGGGCACTAATCAAACACCCCCCCAAGTCTAGGGGCAACAGGACAGTCTGGAACAAGGGCGATAAAGAAAAATATGTCCCACTGAGGCACAGAGACTTAGTTCTGGGCACAAAGACATTAAGGCAGTGAGTGAGACCACTGAAAACTAACCAATCATGATGAGACTGGTGGAGCTTTAGAATCATTAGGTAAAGAAGGTCTATATTCCCTGAGGCCCGACTCCACTTTGTGTCCTTGCCCTCCCTGGCCTGATCCACTGGACTGGGAGTCCCAGTTTATTTCTCTTCGATAAACTTTTTCTTTCTCTAAACAAATCTGCCTCTTCTCGCTTGTCTGAATGTCAGGGAAGTTCCTGCTACAGCTTTGTGAGACACCAACCAGTGGTGGTCTAGTGGCTGGGGCTCAGAGTTGCCACTGGGGTCTGGGATCAATTCCTAGATGAGACACTAGGCCTGAAAAGAGTATCAATAGAAAGGAAAACTATATGTACAGTTATAGATAGATAGATAGATAGATAGATAGATAGATAGATAGATAGATAGATAGAAGAAAGAGAGAGAGAGAGAGATAGAGAGACAGAGAGATAGATGGATAGATAGATGATAGATTTTTATCTATTGGTACAGATTTAAATAGATTTTAGTTCTTTGTTTATATATTAAATACTATGGGTTATAATACACGTTTCATTGCTCTCTCAGAAGAGTTCATAGTTTAAAAATTAATTGCATTTAATCCATTGATAATCTGGCTATTTCCAGTATCATTTATCTTCTCCAAAGTACAAAGCAGTAAATTAAACATATAGGAATCATCACCCTATATTTTTAATAGAGATACTGCATTCTTAAAATTTTCTAAGAATACAATATTGCTGTTTCATTGACCAGTGAAAACAACCTTTAAAGTCCTATTCTAATTTTCTTGTATATCTATATCATCTAGGAACATTTTAAATTAATGCATGCAAAAATATATAATTTTTTAAAAGATTTATTTATTTATACACACAAGAGCTAGGGTAAAGGTCAGAATCCAGGGAGGTGAGAGGATTCACCAGAGACAGAGTGGGGATCAGAACAGGCAGATGGACTGAAACACACTGCTGAGGGGAGCAGCCGGTGAGGCAGGAGAGGTTTGCTGCACCATGTGGGTCTCCTCCCTGGCCGGCAGCAGGGATTGAACTTGTGCTGCAGTAGCTGTGGTTTGCTTCATAGTGTGTTGCTTAACCCACTGCACCACCAAGGAGGCCCTATAATTATTTTTATTAATCAAGTCTAATTTAAACATGTGATACACATTATTCAAGATATGTATATAAACATATGCATACACACATATATTACACATTATATAAATTGCAGACAAAATATATAGTAAGTACATATCAAATACTAAATTACAATATAAAATACAGCTACGTTCACGTTGAGTGTTTTTATATACATTCATGCATGTAAATATTGTAAATGCTTTCCGTGTATGTAAATGTTATGGTAGCAGAAACTTACAGGTATGAACTATTATTTTCCCTCAGATGGCAATGTGGTTTTATGTGATTTTAGAAATTTGCCCCCTGTTCTCTTTCATAAATCCAGAGACTTGATAATGTTGTTGCTAAATCAGGAGCTAGACAAGGGGCCCAGACAGGTTTGGCCACTGATTTGAATGTGCTTGGAGAGGCTAGCTTGTGTTTGTGGCACCACAGATACCCTCTTCTCTGGGGTTCCAGAACAAAGACTCCACAATCTATCTGCTGTCAGGGGATTCAGGAGGTGAGTACCAGTTCAAAGGGATGTGGGAGCAACCCATTCTGGCACACAGTTTTTATTCTTTTCACAGGGGACCCATCCTATGAGGAATACCCCAAGCCTTTTGTGTATATTTTTATTCAGTCAAGTGTTTGTGCCTCCACACCATTCCACTCTACCCTTGCAATGGCCACTGCTAGGAATTAGTAAAATAGCATCTGACATAGGTACAATCTCCAAACATTTCTCCCTATTCACCTTTCACTCAGTGAAGCAGTCTGTACTATTTCCTGTATGTTCTGTACTATTTTTCTGTATTTAAGAGGTCTCTAATTTTATTCCAAGCCACAGTACTTCCTGAGGGTAGTGCCTATCGATTGACTTAGATGATGCTCTCTGAAGGGAAACAAAGGACTATCTCTGGTGTCATCTTGGCCCTCCTTCTTGATTATTTTTGGACATCAATACCTTTCTTCCAACAATTGGACAAGTCATTAATTCAGCGAACAAATCTGTGCTAAATGATTGTAAATGGTAATTGATATCCAGTGGCATCTAATGAGTACTGTATATTACTTATCAATAAAATAATTATTTCTTTGACTAATTTATAAATACAAACGAATGTACCAAGATGCATGTATAAAAAATTTGTATATATTGACCCAAAATAAACTGTTTTTAAGAAAATAGTGATAAATCCTAAAACTCTGCCTTAATCCTTAATAGAATAAGCATTTTTCATTCTTCCTGGCCTCTAAACTCTCATTATATTGACAAATTTATTCATATTCCCATACTTAAAAAATAAAATATGCATGTCTTAAAGGCCTATCAAGTGTCTTTTCAGGCCACATAGTTAATTTCTTGAGTGTAAAATTTGTCTCATTTTTGTGGTTGTCTGCTAATTATGAACTTTTAGACAGTTTATATAGTAGTTCTTCATCTAAGTTTTTTCAGCTCAAATTTTGTTCAGTATTCAAACACATAGGGTTATTTGGTTTCTCAGTTAATACAGAAGTTCTTATGTATATTACAGCTCCATAAATATATACTTGATATATATATGCAGATATAAATAGATGCAATTATTGCTTAAAATGAAAATGAAATGTTGTAGCAAATGTATTTTATTTTTAATTTCCTCATGTTAATACCTCTAGTATTCATTAGGTTGGGAGGAGGAAATAAGAGTACAGCAAGGTTGAAACCTTGAACTTTCCAAATAAATACACAATATTTCTGATTTAAGACTACAACAGGAACTTCTTTCAGGTTACAACAGTATCTTCTGAATAATTGCTCAGTTCATTGACATTCAAACCTCCTTTCAGGGTTATTCTCTATGGGGAAAAAGAATAGTCAATAGAAATTTTTCTCTCATAAATCTTATATGTTGGGATTTATAAACAGGTTCTTAAAATAAACTCATTAAAATATTTTCAGTAGGGTCCTAGATATGACCATGGAACAGAAAATGTCACCAGAGAAAATGATAAAATTTCCATTAAATTATTTATTAATATCTCTTTTTTTTTCATTTTTTTATTAAAATATTTTAAAATTTACATATACTTGCCATTAATTGTAATCCCTATGTATTCCCCATCACAATAAAATAATTTTGCTTCTATTTATTTTCTCTATAACGAACCCATTTTGTTACTTTCTACTATGTGTTGTTATTTTTTTTTTCTTCCACACACTTCATGTTTAACTTGTGTTTCTTTTTATAATAGTTAGGTAGCAGTTTAGATCTTTGATTTTATATATCTCTTCTTTCTATATAAATATAAACTTAAAAATTCCTTCCATCATTATATTATAGTTATCTCACATATTTTATCAGTTCTGCTATTATAATTTTAATTTAATCACTCAATTCAGAATATCTCTAATAGAATTTTTTTATATTTTCCTTGATCCATGAATTATTTATAAGTATATAAATTTCATAATTTTTAAGTACTTGGGAATGATCTACATATAATTCATTTATTGCTTATCCATTTGTGTTGGAGATATTAACTAAGTTGCAGCTTCAGTTCTTTTCAATTTAGAAGCACTTGTTTTAAAGTTAGTATGTTATCCTAATCTTTGAATGTTTCACTTTCATTTAAAAATTAAATTCTGTTATCCATGGATTTGTTGCTCTATAAATCAAAATTAAGTAACTGTTGATACATTTGTTCAAGTCTTTCATATAATTAATGAGATCCTCTCTTCTTTTTAATCAGATTGAAAAAAGTTTTTAACCCAAAATATAATTATTACTATGTATATTTCTGTTTTTGTCACATGTTCTTGAATATCTGTTATTTTTTTGTATGTACATTTAGACAATCCTTCCAGTGAGTTGACATCTTCTATAGTGTGGAATGTTCTGTATACTTGCCAATACATTCTTGTTCTATTGTCTATTTTATTATACTTCAGTCACCCCACCTTTCTTGAGATTAGTGTTGAAACGCTGCATCTTTCACTTTGCTTTGTACATTTTGCTTACTTTACCTTTACATATAAGTGAGTTTCTTATTAGTAGCATATAGTTGGATCTTGTTTTTTTTTAATCAAGAATTTTAGAACAATAAGAATAATTTAGTTAGTAACATTGTTTGATTAATACCATCCTTTTTGTTTTTAAAATCTGTCTTAACTTTTCTTTGTTGCAATTTTGCTATTTAACAGAATTTTTCTGGGTGAAGTGAATAGTCCTTAGAATTCCTAGTATAGCTACTATTGTCTTGCAAAAATACTAAAAATAAAAATTCATTTTAAAAGATCAGTACTGGTTTCAATTATATTAAAAAGAAATATTTTATTATAAATTACTTCAAAGATCCGTTTGTACTGCCCATAACAACAAGTTTAAATGATCTTGCCTGAGTGGGCTATTAGCAGTCACACTGTTACATAATGTATGGCATTTGACTATTCATAGAAAAGCAAATGCACTATAATCCATTAGTGGTTTCCTATGAGTGTAAGTCTACAAATTACTGGTGATGTTTAGGCTGATGTGTTGCTCTTTTGCATATTTATGATGCTTCTGTCACATTTATTATTAATATGAGTGTAATATGAGGTACTGAAGAGCGATATGATTTCTATCAATTTCAGATAGTGTGATGGTAATTAAAATACTTTGCAAATATAATAGTGTTGACTAAAAGTGTAAAAGGATAACCCCAAATAAGCTAAAATAAATTTAGTTCTGAAATCAAGAAGTAATGGTATTCTATAGTGACTGGATTTTCATCTGATCCAGAACCACTCAGAGACACTTTGTAGAAAGATCAGCACATAACTTTTTTCCAAAACTGATGAGATATTTTTATGGTGAATATTTTCATAAAAGTACTTACAATAGGATATGGGTTTAAGCAGAATATCCTGGATTCTGAAAAGTCTCTTTTTCTGTATAATATTTGAGTATAAAACTATTTGTGTCACATGATTCTTTATGGCTGATCCCTTAAGGAAATTTAAATTTTTGGCATGGGTAATGACAAAATGTATCTCACTTTGTTACTATTCCCATCATAATAAAGTTTGGAGAATTTAACTTCCTAGTCTAAAGATTCTATTACTTTTCATAAATAAAGTAAATTACTGAATAATTTGTTTTCAACTTTGAAATTGTAGATATAATTAAATCATAAATGGTAGGCAAAAATTTTAATTAAAAGATGTGGGAAAAAAAAGAGAGGGAAAAATTTACCCCATAAACATTTGCTTGAAGACACTGGAAATTAGTCAAGTGAGGTCAAGTGTTAAGAAGAACCAAACACATTGACTTCACCTGCATATTTTCTTTTTTTTTTTCTCTTGGAACTTTTGGGCTTTATTTTATTTATTTATTTTTAATGAGGCAAGGGGTTATAGATATGCTGTGCATAGCATAGACTGATGTTTTTTCCAGAATTTTTATTTCTTTTGATTTTAATTAATCTTTACAGCAAATAAGAATGAAATTATCATGTCATCAAATATTCAGTCACTGCTTTCATAATACATCTCTACTTGTTTTTAGCATATGGTATTAACTTCTAGGTTTACTAAATTTAGGCATCAGAAAATTTGCATTATAAATCTTAATTTGTTCCATCTTTTATGCACTGATCAAATGTGAAGAATTGTAAGGAAACATCACTGTTTTGTTGTGGAAATCTTACAAAGACTTAAAAGTTATGTGTAAAGGAGAAACATGGCATATCTAATGGTATTGCTCTTGCTGGAATCAAAATGTGAGGCACAGATTATCACAACACAAAATGACCCAAATTCCAGTTGCTGAAAAAGCATTTCACTTAGATCAACTGTCTGCCATCAAGCATCCAACACACTTTCACACTGAATGCAGGAAATTGTCATTTTGCTTATTAATTGTGCATGAATTAGAGAAGAGAAAACAAAAATGCATATGCATAGAACACAATAATTTTATTTCTAAAGTGAATCAAAGAGAATAAATAGAATAAATCTCATCAAGCTCATAGACTATAGACTGATGAAAAGCATGTACAGAAAATCTAAATCTGAAGGAATCCCCAAAGTCTAATTTTAGCTGATTATTTTAGTATACTTCCCAACAGAACTATTTAACCAGGAAAAATGGAAATTAATGACTACTGGACAGCACTTCATTTCCAAAGAGCTATAAGAAAGTTAACACACAGTTATATGGACTTAATGGTAACAGACTACTGGGTCACTGTTGAGTCTTTTCAAATATGGATCTACTATGCTGATTAGTCATTTGTGTGTCTGCAGTTATAAGGGTTGTGCTTTGGATATTCTTCAAACACATTGTTATAAAAATCAGCTTTCTATTAAAAGCTTTTATCCAGATTTCTGAGTCAATTCAACAGCAAACACCTTATCTTGTTAAGAAATATACAATAAGCATATGTTGCCTTAATATCTGAATACTTAAAGAGGTGTTTACACTAGTACATTTTAGTAAAATATTTTTGTTTAGGTGTCTTATACTGTCTCAGATGTTTCTAGCACCGTTTCTTTCTAAATTAAAAATAATTTCCTATATCAATTTCAAATTTTTCTATTCATTTTTAAGTAGTTGTTCTTTTCTGGAAAAAACCTTGCTTCCAAATTTGAATAATATCCCCTGACACCTTTTCAGTTTTCACCTACAAGCTCCATTACTTTGAGAAAAAATCTACAGTCTTAGCCAATTTCTAGCAGCCAATAAAACACTATTATGTATGATTATCATGCCTACATTAGAGTTTTAGATTTACTCATTCTCTATAACTGGAACTATGTAATCTTTGACCAAAACATCGCCATCATTCAAATGCTTTCATGTATTCAGCATTTTTAGATTCCATCTTTAAGTCAACATACAGTTTAATTTTAATATATCTCACTTATTTCAGTTAATGTCCTTGATGTTATCACAAATAATAGAATCTCTTGTTTTAATGACATTGCTCTTGCTGGAATCAAAATGTGAGGCACAGATTATCACAACACAAAATGACCCAAATTCCTGTTGGGTCATTTCTAAATGAAAGAAATAGGCAAATACCATATAAACTTCCTCATATGTGAATATTAATGAAATAAAACAAACAAAAGAAAGTGAATAAAATTAAACAAACTCTTATACTCCCACAGTAGAATTGTGGTAATTGGAGGTGAGAGTGGAGTGGGCACAGGTACAAGTTCAAGGGGTCAGCTCTACGTAGGGTGGTGAATGTAAACTAGACCTTTGGTGGTGATCGCACTGAAGTATATGTGGATGCTGAAATATAGTTATACAGTGACAAACCAGCATTTTTATTTTCAGTATTAATTTTATACATCTATTATTTAAAGCTTTAACTTATAACTTCTGTTAATTAACATTATTTTTTCATTACATTCACTTTTCTGAGTTCTTTGTATATCTTTCTGATCAGCTTTTCTGTTTTCTTCTATTTCTTTGAATTTCTTTGTCATGGCTTTTTTTGAACTCTCTATATGACAGGAAGAAAAGCTTTTCCATATTTTTGTGGCTGGAGTCTGGAGATAGTTTCTGTCTGGGCTAGAACAGTCCCTTGAGGATTCAAGGTGCCATGTGTTTATTTTTCAGTTTGTCCAATTTTTAGCTTTCTAGTTTGCTATTTTTTTCGTGTCCCAAGTGTGCAGAACTTCTGCTTTTCCAGAAGATGGCACTGTTTTTTAAATTTTTCCCTAATTTTGTATTTCAATGTGTTGTTTGTAAGTCAGGGAGAACTGATCTGCAGCTGCTGAGTCAGGATAGTAGAGGGGACTTGAGGGGGTCCAGCTACTAATGAAAATCAGGTATAAGAGTGACGTGTTGTGGCACTTCCGAGAGCTCTCCTCTCCAGGTTTGCAAACCAGTCTACGCAGTTTGCTAGCCGAGGTTTCATTGTTGCTTCACTGGATCAACTAAAATCCTTCCTGAAGGGAGCTGGGGTGATGGAGAACAATTCTGAGCCCTGTGCACTTCACTTGGAACCCATTCTGCCTGGATCACCACAGTACCTCCATAATTTTCTCCCCTCATTACTTATCACTCTCCCAACCACTAACCAACCAGCCAAACACTGGGACATAAGTTTGCACAGCAGCTCCTGCCCTTGTCTTATGTCTAGGGTCCCTTTCTGTGCACCCTTTGTTGTCTGGCATTGTGTGTTCTCAGTGTCTCTCTGGGCAAAGTCAGCAGCGGTCCCCAATGTCCAAGAGGTACTCTATTTTGCCCCAAGTCATAGGATCAAGTGACTCCCTGGGTTACCTTCAAATAATCATCTCAGAAGTGAAACAAGGAACTCCTCTGTCACCATCTTTTAAGGTGTACCCTCAAATATTCAAATATCCAATTATAGTTAATAGATGATTGACTTATCAGCAGAATGAGTAAAAATACAGAGTAAACAGCCATTGAACTTGAGGAATCTAGAATAGAAATTATTCAAACTAATAATTATAAAATGATAAACTGGGGTAAGTCTCATGAATATAGAGCTTGAAAGGTTACACGGGTCCCTCACTCAGGCCCCTCACCCAAACCCCTCACCCAGGCCCCCAGGGCAGCAGTTCCGAAAAGCCAGCAGTAACCAAGATAAGATGGTGACAGCAAGTTACTCTCAATGTGAAGCAGGCTGATGTATGACTCATGTAGCTCAATCCCAGTGGAATGTGGCCCAGGAATGCCAGGCGACCTGAAAGCAACCTGGAGGGCTTCCATATGGATCACCACCAGTGGACAACTTCTTCCTGCCACAACCTTCCTGCCAGAAGGAACTTAGAAATTTTCCATTCCAAAGTACCCCGCCTATAACCCCCTTGCCCCCCTCCCCAGCCTGTAACTTGGGTGCGACTTCCCAAACCCCCATTCTGGGCATCGGAGAACCTTGCCCATAAGTACAATAAAAGTTCTTGCTGGTCAGAAACATGGCCTGGCTCTTTCTTTCTCTCTCCCTTTATCTCTTTCTCTCCCTTGCTCTCCCATCCAACCATGCCAAAACCTTTCAGAGATGATCACATATATGAATTTTTTGTTCTCAGGAGTCCTGGAAAATCAGTAAAAAAAATGTAGGGATTGTTTACAAATAAAACAATGGCCTATAACATTTTTCTAGGTGAACAACAGACATAATTGTACATATTTAGATTCTAAACAAAATCCAAATTAGATAAAATCCAGTTTGACACTTCATGATCAAACTTAAAATATGAAGAGAGGGAGATAAATGGAAACATTGAAAGTATTGAGAGTGAAACAAGATCGTCCATATGGAGAGAAATAATTTGAATGATACAACATTTCTCACAAGAAACTGTTGCAATCAGAAGGAACTAGTACACTATTTTTAAAGTGCTGAAAGAAAAAAAGAAGTAAAGCAATCTAAGATCTTATACCAAGAAAATATTCAGGAATGAAAAATAAATCATAGCATTGTCAGAGAAGGGAAACTAGGAGAATAGGTAACCAGCAAACCCAATCTTTCTCTTTAGTATTTATTTCTTAATCAGATAATCACCCTGTTTATTTATCTCCTTCTAGAGGACCAAGTACAGAGGGCCTTTTCATTTCTAAAAAACTCTGGCAATGTAACATAACCTGAAATTCAAGACTATCTTCTCTAGAAGATTTTGCCATCTTCATTGTTAGCATAAATGGCTCTATTCTCAATATTGCTTTTAACTAATTTTCCCTCTGTGGTACACATATAGTTTTGAAAAAGAAAGTAGTATAGATTCACCTGTTTATATATTTAGTAACAATTAAGGTCTAAGTACAGTACTTAAGTAGAAAATATAGTTGAAATGGAGAAAAATATTCTGAACTTTAGGAAATGGGAGAGAAGAGAAAGGAGAATTAGAAAATAACGTTTCAAAATTCAAATGCTTTGCAGTTTTTCTAGACAAAATGCAATAACACTGCAATATATTGCCAGAAAAAGTAACAATTTTTTTCTGTAATTCATAAATGCTCATTAATTAATTGAAATAGAAATAAGTAAGATTAATTAGGCATAGACTACAAAAAGTTTTCACATTTTACTTTTGTCATTCGACTTTTATCCTCGTAATAAATGCTATGTTTTGCTTGAAGCACCAGATCTGAGCCTCTGTTTACCTTCTTTCACAATGTTCCCATTTACTGAATTTAGACTGGAACAGCATAATAGAGATCATATAATCATTTCTTTAAAATATTTAATTAATTAATATATTGTTGAAGATATTTATGATTAGAAGTGTTTCTCAAATATAACAGAATTTTTATAACATGATTCAAAGAAAATAAGAAGTTTGTATTTTCATTTAATTAAAAGCAAAATGTTTATATCATTTAAGAATGTTAAAGTCTTATGTAATAGACAGGTGTCTGATCATTTTTGATTCTGTTAGATGATATAAAAATGAGTCTTGTAGAACCACTTCAGTTTATGGCAAATGCATCTGACCACAAAGAAAAGTTTTAGGTAACATAGTCTCAGTGTTTTTAGTACATGTTATCTCCTGTTAAATGCTTAGTATTCCCAAAGGTAAATAGTAAAGCACTTTCTTCTCTATTTTCAGAAAGCAAACATTTTAGATTGCTAATCTTGTAGTAAGTGAGGATGTTTTAACCTTGAAGCTAAATCCTATATAGAACAAGCATTTGAAAAAATACTTTTTTTTGGTAACTATATCAGGATAGTAGATAGTATGCTTTGTTTTTTGTAATATTTGGAAAATAACTATGTTTTATATAAAAGTCAAGAAAATAAAGTTTACAGATAAGCTATTTGAAAGAATGACTTATATAAATTATTTTTATATGAACAATAGGTTTTATTTTTATTTCATAGGTACTTAGTGGATGAATACCTCAAAACGTAATTCAGATTTTTCAGTTTTTAAACTATCCTACTTTTCCACATAGCTAAATTATCATTCTTACTATCTTACAGAATTAAACTTTACTTATTTAGACCTTTGAAACCAAAATCAACTTGACATTCAAATGTCTGACTGGTAAATTCCTATTTATGTGTTTTCAGGTGACTTAGCACTTTTGTTCACACAAATTAAAAATAAAGAAAAAATATGGGTATTTACATATTCAAAAAAGAATAAACTTTGAATCAACTTTTTTTAAGTCAATGAATTCAATTTAAAAATTATGTTTCCTTAAAAATGTCTATTTCACTTTTATTTATTCAGTTATATTTAATTTTGATTCCTCCATACATGAGTGATATTATGTGTCAATAAGTACTTATAAATAGATAAATTATAAAATTCAAGATAACTAGCAATAATTTGGAGGACTCTAATCTAATAATAATATATTAATATAAATAATATAAATAAATAATATATTAATATAAATTTAATATAATTTATCAATTAACAGGCAAACCTTGGTGGAGAAGAAACTGTGGGAAGCCTCCAAAGAAGTATGTCTGTGAACCTATAAAATGTTTAATTTCTTGGCCGATACAGTGACAAAATCACCTGGGATAAAGGAGGATTAAAATATACTTTTAAAATCCCCAGTTGTGTATAGTCAGGAGGTTTCAGAGTTAGTGAGTAAACTGGGAGCACATGAGGGCAGACAGTGTCTGCTGAGTCTTGAGTAAGGAGAGCTACATACCAGAGACTGACACTTTTCACAGAGAAGTTTGGAAGAAAACATGCTTCTAGTCAAGGAAAGCCAGCTTACAACATCAACAGCAACTGTGTTAATAGCAGAAGTTCTACTGTTATCAAAATAGTGGAAACTTGATGATGAGAAAGTATATTCTGATAGCACATGCCAATCCATTAATTAATTGCATTAGTGCTGTTCTGCTTAATCTAATGCATTACTATATTTCTAGGCAACTGAGTACATGAAAGAAATGGAATAGTACAGAAATGTGCAAATTTTAGGCATATCAGACAATGCAATTTATTATTTTTTTTAAAGATTTATTTTTATTTATACCTATAAGAGCTTTGGTGTAGGCCATAGTTGCAGGGGTTGGGAAGATTCATCAGAGACAGGGGAGGTAGCAGAACAGGAAAATCTCCAGAAATACACTGCTGCAGGAGCAGCAGGGGAGACAGGAGAGGTCTGCTGGGCCATGTGGGTTAACTCTCAGATCAGGGATGGAAATCATTGCCATAGCAGTTTGAGAAAGCTTGATAGTGCTGAGACTTTAACCCCTGCATCACCAGGAAGACTCCCAGATGTTGTATTTTAAATTCTACTCTTGGTGTTAGTTATCTGCTTCAACAGACACCAAGTTAAACTCTAAATCAGGTAAGGTATAAGAGATTAACTATTTCATTCATTTTTTAGTTACACTATTTTGGGTATGTTACTAAACATCTTTGGAGCTCAGTTTCCCACATGGAATAAATATTATTATAATATTTATTTTACAAGGTTGTTTTAATAATGTTTTATTAAAGCTAATCTAACATTTATACTTGGGAAAAGTAGGAAGAAGTTGGCATATGGTTATTAGATATACTATTTCAAAAGTAGAAATCAAGTAGAATAAAAGTCTAGAAATATAAATGATTCATGCACAAAATTCTCTTTTTCATACATGCTCCTGATTCTTTGGATAAATTTCAGTCTCAAATTTTTGCTACATGCATATTTATTCTGATTTTTTAAATAATAACTTCTAAAAAGCTAATGTATTTTATTTCCATATTATAATGCTTCCTTGCCTGTTTTATGACAAAACTTTATCTCAACTTAATTTGTAAATTATTTCCTATTCTAATAATGATTTCCTATTCTTATTTGAGAATGTTCTATAGAAAAACTAATATGTGTAATCCATGCTAAATTCTGATTCTTCTCTATGATTTCAGTGGAGTGAATTCTGTTTAATGGATGCATCTGACAGTAGCAATCCATTATAAGTGCTTTAAAAGCAGACATAAGTAAAACAACCTAAACCACATCCACTGTTAATAATTGATGTTTATTCATCATTGGCAACTATTGATTATAGGCTTAAAAGGAAGTTCTCTGATACTGACTTTGGAAGCATGTTGCCTGCAAAGTGAACTTAATGGAACAGTGTCACAATTCTTTTAAAAAAAACTAAGTAAAATTAAGAAACAAGATGCTGATGAGGTCATGGCTTTTTGTGGAATAGAAACAGATTGTCCTGGAAGAGATATCACAAAATAATTTCCTTGAGTTTTTTTTTTTTTCTTTAAATAGTTGACTGTTATTACTCTAGTGCAGTTGTAATTGAGCTAGCTTTATTCCAAAGAGTTTAAGAATTCATCTACATTTCAGATAAACATAAGTTGAACCTGAATTTTATCAATTATTTAAGCTACCAATTATGCTGTTCTAAATATGTTTAATTCAGCTATTTTTTCCATAACTCCAAACAACACATCGTGCTCTGATATAACAGCAGCCTGGAAATACACTAATGGAATAGAAAAAAATACCTTGAGGTATTATCCATGCTTGCTCTGGCTACTTGATGTAAGAAATTATACAGATAATGGAAGAAGAGGGATGTATAAGGAGAATAAACAAAAACAAATAGTTCTTCTGTGATATGAGTATACATCAGGACACAATTTCAACAATTATAATTATGTTCTAGTATTGGAACTACTTTTAACTCACTTAAAACACTTGATTTTTCACAATGCTATGTTTCCTACATGAGTGAAGGTAAAACAATTTGTCTTAACTCTTTAACAGGAATGTCATGAATAATAAGTAATTTATATGTGGTGTATGTGTATAATGTGTATGCATAGGCATAATCAAAAAGAATAGAAAAGTAATAAGAAAAGAGTGGGGCCCTTTCATTATTTCTTTATACCTAAGTTAGGATATGATAGACAAGGACAAATATAGGGAAACTGGTAGAAGGCAATTAGAAAAGGGGTTTTAATATCATGTAAATACATCCATCATTTTTTTTCAGTCTGAGAAAATCTATTTGTTTATTTATTTTTGTATATTTTACATCATCATTTTTGTGCAGTGTATACTTTCTCCTCTCAGGTGTAGTCCCAGTGAAATTCCCACCACCAATTTGCCTATGTTCCATCACCATAGTCCCTTTTGTCTCATTTTGATTCTTACTAACAGTTTTAGTTTGTTTTTTTTATCATTAGTTAATTGAGATCTAATTAATGGAGTGTTAAAAATATAAAATAATGATGGCAGTGAAAACATTTGGCATAATGTCTGGAAAACACTAATGCTCAGTAAAGATTTGTTCTCTTAACAAGTTAGCTGTCTTTTTCTGAAGATTTTCCTATATATGTACCCAGGTATATATATATGTATCTAGCTACCCTGGATCCTTGCAACATGCAGGGGCCAAAGGCAAGGTAATTTTGTTGGCGCTGAGGCAGACCAGCCTTAGCTTGATACCTGTAGGCACTCTGCCTCTTTTGGTTTAGCATTTAATACAGGAGCTCAGAGTAGGTTAAATTCTATTCAAACAAAATGATTGCTTCATAATTAAATGATAATGGTGTAATAATTAAAGTGGGCAAATGAGACCTTGTGGAACATGTGGGAAAAGATTTTTCTAATTCTTTATGTAGATATTTGGGTACTATCAATGTAGTGATAAAATGGATAACTGCAGATTATCAGCTGATCTTTCAATTCAAAGCTTAAGAAATATATGCTTAAGAAGTTTGAATACCTTCAAGATAATATAAAAATATTTCTAAAACTTATTCTGGATTCTGACTCCAAGGAGTTTCAAAATATCAGTGATTCCTTATCTATTGAACCCACAACTACAGTTAATGGGAATTATGGAGTTCTTTACGATATACATCAATTTATCTGAATACTAAAAAAATTATATGCTTAAAAATAATAACTATTATCACATAAATTATTGCTATTAAAATATCTTGGAAAAAAGCTGGAAAATATTTAGGAAGCATTTTTAAAAAATCCTTTCTCATAACAACTTTTCACTAGTGAAAAGTTATATAAATTCAATTTTCAAATTACGATATCCTTATTTGTACTATAATTGTTAGTTATATTGACAAGTACAAACCTATATGTATGATATCCATATATCACAGAGCTTAAATAGCATTAAAATATTTTATTACATTCATGTCTAACAATATCAGAGCACTATTAAAATTTGTTATTTAATGTCAAGAGAGATATAATTTATCATATATCAAAATCCTTAGCCTAAAATTGTGGAAGATTATTCTTACAATAATGTTTAAAAGAGACTTGTTATCAGAACGAAAATTAGTAATCATTGCATTTACTACATGCCAGTTCATTTATGGTGAGCACTATTATGTCTGTCTTATTTCCCCGTCATTAATGATGATTTTTACTTTCTAAACCAGTGGGAATAAAATATCAAATTAGTGGTCTGTTATTGCTTAATACATTACTTCAAACTTTAATAGCTTACATAATAAACATTTATTATTTCATAGTGTCTGACAGACTGTGTTCCACAGGCGAAGTTCTGTCATGAAAATGCATTTGAGTTGTCCAAAGAGTGTGCAGTTGCCTCACAAGGCTTAACTTATAGGCTCCGCCTCCAAATTTATTTACATCCTTCATCCCCTTTATATCGCTCTCTCTGCAGGATTGGAAACTCGCATCTCCTGAACAAGTGACCTGCGAGAGGGAGAGAGAAAAAAAAAAATCAGAAAACGAAAGAGAATCTAGGAAGCAGGAGCCCGCTGGGGCTGGCATGGCGACAAGTGCAGTCTACCAGCAGGCCAGCTTCTGCGGCATCCGCCTGGCTCAGGGTGTGCACCCAACCCTGGCCGGCCACAGTTTCCCTGCATGCAAGCCAGGCAGCCTGCCCAGCTCACCGCAGGTCACATTTGGACAAAGGCAGAGTTCCCTTTGCCGTGGCACCGGACTGAAAATGGAGCGAGCTGATTGGTGCTTAACCCGCACCAATCAGACAGAGGGAACCGCAAGGGTCAAGGAGGCTTTAAAGGCAGGGCACACCTGTGGAGGTGCCAGAGGGTTGAGGTGCTGTCAAGCCTGGGAAGTCAGACCTTGGGATGTGGACGACTAGGGAACACTAGTCAGGGCCACGGAGGAAGAACTTGGGAGACCTTTGTAGACCTCAGAGAACTCTGTTGTCTGCTCTCCCCTCAAACGGTAGCCTAAACGCTGCTCCTGCCTCCTGTCCTGCTCCCCAGGTCCTGCTGACAGACGCTGTAGCCTGTGCCCAGTGTCTCTACAAGGCTGTCTGTCAGCTCACGAAGGGCTGGACACTAGTGCCTGTGCACTGACACCCTTGGTGCGGCTGCCGCCACTGAGAGCCCGCTACCTCCGCTTGTGGTCTTCATGGTCCTCAGGCACCGCCACCTGGTGCTGTGGTCTGGTGCTGTCTGGTCCTGTGGCTGGTCAGCCCCGCCTTCGAATAGGTGATGCTGGCTGGTTGGTGCTACCTAAACAGCGTGGCCTCTGAGCATCTCCAGCTGCCCCGGACATTAATATTGGTACACTGCTTGCCGGTGTGCCCCTGACTGCCGGCCCTCGTGGAAGGGACAGGCACCATTTTGAACAGGTGGCCCTTGTTTGGGACTACCGGACCCTGAAGACACTGTCTGAGGTAAGACAGCTGCCATTCGTGACCTTAGACAATCTCCTTTCCACAATCTCCCACTCGTTAATAGACCCCATTATTGTTGCACGCTGAGCCTGAGTGAGGTCTTGCTAGTGTAAGCACACGGGTGAGAAGCAACAGATGGTGGCCTGTCCCCCATCTTGGCACTTGTTTATACTGCTTCATCTACGTTATTTTTATAAACTAATATCAAAAGGCAAATGCCATCTTTTTTGCTGTATTCTATTGGTTTATGTGAGTCAATAGTTCTAACCCATCAATTAGAAGAAGAAATATATAGGATCTGAAGATCAGGAAGTGGACATATTTGAGGATCTTCTTAGAAGATCCTACGGTATAATTTGTCCTCTGACCCACAATGATTCACATTGCTGCCAAATATAAAATACACTCATATTTTTCCAAAGGTCTTCCAATCTTACCTTTTTACGTTAGCTCCAAATATAGAATCTCCTCATGTAATTTGGTTCAGGTATATGAAACTCCTCTTGTAAGGCACCCTAAGAACAACTTATGTACCTTTGCTTTTTATATGAAGACCTACAAGAATGAATAGATACATTATCTCTGTTCTTTATACAATGTCTATAATATATATACAAACTAGGCATTCCTGTTTAAAAAAAAAAAAAAAAGACAAAGTACAGGTAAGGGAAGAAAGACCCAAAGAAATCTCTGGTTTACAGCAATTCTGAAATCCAATATACATCCAATTCTTTTATCCATTTTGAGTTGATTTTTGTCTGTGCTATGAAAGAATGGTTTGTTTTCATTCTTTTGCTTGTGGCTGTCCATTTTTCCCAGCACCACTTATTAAAGAGGTTTTCCTTGCTCGAGTTTATACTCTTGGCTCCATTGCCAATGAATAACTATTCATATATATGTGGGTTTGTTTCTGGGTCTCAATTCTATTGCATTGGTTTGTGTGTTTTGTTCCAGCACAATAATGTTTTAATTATTATAGCTTTATAGTTTTGTTTGGAATATAGAAATGTGATACCACCATTATTCCCCTTTTGTAGGATTAATTTGGCTTTCTGAGGCCTTTTATGGTTCTGTATGAATTTTAGTAATATTGGTTCCATTTCTTTGAAGAATGCCATTGAAATTTTTATTGGGATTGCATTGAAATTTCCCTATATTGTTTTGGGAAGGATGGTCATTTTTACAATATTGAATCATCTGATCCATTAGCTGGAATATGTTTACACTTCTTTGTGTCTTCTATTTATTTTAACAATGTGTTATGTTGAATTATTTCTGTGTTAGAATTATTCCTAGGTATTTTTTTTTCTTTTGGTGTGACTGAATGGGATTATTTTTTTAAAATTTGCTAATGCTAAATCTTCTCATATAGTTCGTTGTTTTTGCTGATTGATTTCAATAATTTTTGTTTACTGATTTTATAACCTGACATTTTGCTGAACTGATTTATTGTTTTGATTAGTTTTCCATGATGTCTTGAGAATTACTGATGTGTATTATCATGTTGTCAGCAAATAGTGAATTTTACTTCATTCCCACTGTGGATTCATTTTATATTTTTCTCTTGCCTGGTTGCTAAAAGAATGACTTCTGAAACTATTTTGAATTGTAGTGTTGAAAGTGGACATACTTGTCTTGCATCTGATCTTTGAGGAAAGCTTACAGTTTTTCAGCATTAAATATTATGGTAGCTGTGGAATTCCATATGTTTTGTATTATATTTACATATGTTATTCTCATCACATTTTTTGAGGATTTGTATCATAAATGGTTGTTAAATTTTATCAGATTTACTCTCAGCATCCACTGATTTAATTATATGCCATTTATCATTCATTTTAAGTAGTGAATTTCAACAATTGATTTGCTAATGCTAAATCATCCTTGTTTCCTCAGAAAAAAAAGAAAATCTCACTTGGTCATGATGTACTATCCTTTTTATTTATTGTTGAATTCAGTTTGCTAGGATCTTGTTGACCAATTTGTTAGCATAATGGTCTATAATTTTTTTCTTTTGTTATGTCTATATCAGTTTGCTGTCAGAATAATGTTGGTCTCATAAAATGTGTTTGGAACCACCCCCTCATTTTCAATTTTTGGAAACAGTTTCAGAAGGATATATATTAGTTTGTCTTTGAAGCTTTTGTAGAATTCACTGGTGATACTATTTGGTCTTGGACTTCTGTTTTTTGGAGGTTTTTTATTTATTGTTTCAATTTCCTGGTTTGAATTGGTCTTTTTCAGGTTTTCCAGTTCATTCTCATTCAGTCCCAAAAGGTTGTGGACCTCTAAGAAATTTTCCGTTTCTTCTAGGTCATGCAATTTATTGGCATATAGCTGTTTGTAGTAGTCTTTTATAATTCTCTATATTCTGAGTTTTTCTTGTTATTGCTCATCTTTCATTTTTGACTATTTACTAGAGTTTTCCTGTTTTTATTTCTTTGCAAACCTCTCTAGACATAGGCATATTTTATTTATGTTTCTGAAAGAATGATTTATCGGTCTCATTGATTTTTTTTTTGAACTGTTCTTGATTTGTGTTTATTTTTTCTCTAATTTTTATAATTTCCTTCTACTGGCTTTGGTTTTGTTTATTCTTCCTTTCTGATTCCT
Source organism: Galemys pyrenaicus (assembly GCA_019455555.1). Lineage (NCBI taxonomy): Eukaryota > Metazoa > Chordata > Mammalia > Eulipotyphla > Talpidae > Galemys > Galemys pyrenaicus. Next base: position 2,291,614 of record JAGFMF010011752.1, read on the forward strand.
TAAAGTATTAGGTTAGATTATATTTTTGAGTTCTTTCTTATTTTTTGATATGCTCCTATATACTTCCCTTTTGGTTTTTTTTTTTTTTTTTTTTTACTTCCAATAGGTTGTGGTAGTTTGTGTGTTTATTTTCATTTTTCTCCAAGTATTTTTAAAATTTAATTGATTTCCTTATTAATCTAGTAGTCAGAATTATAATAAAGGCTTATTAAGGGGATGTTATATATTCTCTAGAAGGAAAATAGGTATAATATGATCTCAAAGATAACCTGCCTGTACTGAAAGTTAATTAGTATTCTCTCTTCTCTGTCTCTTTTACTTGTTCATATCAAAATATTGCCTTAGCCTCCCCCCCACTCCTTATTTTTTGTTTGCTTTTATTAATGGAGCCCTCCTGCACTACCAGCTCCTCGCTGGTGCCATTGGGATCAGGTAAAAGGAGCAACATTTCCTTCCCACTGATGTGGGCCAGTAGGCAGGAAGGCATCGTTCCTATTGGGGCAGGAAGATGTATAGTTACTGAGGGCCCCTTATTTTTGCTCCTTTATCAGCTAGTTATTGCTGTATAACAAGTTATACAAATTTAGTGTGATTAAAATGCTAATGACATGCTTTAAGTTTTAGAAAACTTTTTTGCAAAGTGGTATGTAGTAATTATTTTACACTTTATGGGCCATTAAGACTTTGTTGCAACTAATAAACGCCATTGTCATAGTGTTGAAGCAGTCATAGATAATACATAAATAATGTACTGTGTTTCAATAACATTTATTTACAGATTTAGGAGGTAAACTTGATTTGATCTGTAGTCCATAAATTTGCCAACCACTGTTCTATTGATGTTTATTTTATGATTCTAATCATCAGCAATGTCTTTGCTAGATATAGTTGAGTTCCTTTGGTTCTTCTAATCTCAGTTTATCATCATGCACTGTTAGTGAACTGGAGGTCAACTAAGGAACTTCTGAACTCTGCTTCCAATACCTTGTTTAATTGGCTGTGCTTATCATCTACATGCTCTTTCATCATCCAGTAGGCTCTTTAGGTCTACTTACATGAATGGAGGACTTTGATATAGAGAATGAAAATGTGCAAGACCTCTTTAGTCTTAGGATCATAATTGTATTATTTATTTCTACACATTTTATTTGCTAAAGCGAGTAATAACTTTACCCTACATTCAGTGCTGGTAAACTACTTTCCTTTTGTGATTAAAAAGTCATGTTGCTAAAAAAAAGAAAAAAAAGTGTGATTATAGATTGGAGCTTTTTTTTTAACTTGCATCAGCTGATTCCGATTTTATTTTTTTCTTAATTTATATATATTTGACATCAGTTGTAGTCCCCATGGAATTCTCATCACCATTTCAACAGTGCACCATCACCTTAAACTTCTGTGTTCTTTCTGCCTTCTTCCCAGCCCCGCTCCCTCTGTCCTCCCACCCCCCATAAAGTGCCTCTGATTTGTCTTTCTTTTGTTCTTGTTGTGTTGTGATTTTAAAAAAAATTTTACTATTGTTCTTTCCCTTGAGCCTTTTTTTTGGTTCCTTTATATTTCTTCTAAAAGTGAAACCATCTGATATTTTTCTTTTGCCTTCTGACTTATTTCACTGTGCTAATCCCATCTAGCTCCATCCATGTTTCTTCAAATGATTCTAGTTTATCTTTTTGATTGCTGACTATTATTCCATCGTGTATATATACCACATGTTCTTGATTCAGTCATGTATTTTTGGACATTTGGGTTGTTTCCAGGTCTTACCAATTATAAGTAGTGTTGTAATAAACATAGGGCTACAGGTATACTTTTGGATTGGTGTTTTTTTGTCCTTTGGGTCGATCCCTAGGGATGGAATTGTTGTCATATGGTCACTCTATTTTTAGTAGAATGAGGAACCGCCATACGGCTTTCCATAGTGGTTGGACCAACTTGTATTCCCACCAGCAGTGTAGTAGAGTTCGTTTTTCACCACATCCTCACCAACATTTGCTGTTGCTGGATTTTTTAATATGTGCCAATCTTACTGGCAGTATGTACTCATTTGTGGTTTTAATTTTCATTTCCCTTAGAAAGGGACTATGTTTTCTGGCAATTTTTAGAATTAATATATCTTATCACCTATGGCTCTCATCATCACTAGAATAGGAATAACTATTTTTATCATTGGTTCTTTTTAAAAATGTGTTGGACAAAAAAAAAAACCCTGAAATTCATAAAATTAAAAAAGATCTGAAGTGTTTAACCTTTAAAAAAAAAAAAAAGAAATGCAGTATATTCAGAGTATTACTGAGTCATAAAAAGGAATGAAGTGGGGCCTCCCTGGTGGAGCAGCGGGTTAAGCAACGCACTATGAAGCAAACCGCAGCCACTGCAGCACGAGTTCAATCCCTGCCGCCGGCCAGGAAGAGGCCCCACATGGCGCAGCAGACCTCTTCTGCTGTGCCCACTGCTCCCCTCAGCAGTGTACTTCAGTTGATCTGCCTGTTCTGCTCCCCACTCTCTGTGGTGAATCCTCTCACCTCTCTGCACACCTCTGGCCTGTACCCCAGTGCTTGTATGCATAAATAAATAAATCTTTAAAAAAAAAAAAGGAATGAAGTACTGATACTTGCTATCACATAGATGAACAATGAACATATTTTGTTAAGTGAAGAATGACACAAAGGCTGCATACTATATGATTCCACTTGTATAAATGTCCACAGTAGAAAAATTCATAGAGACAGAAATCAGATCAGTGATTACAGGAGCCAGGTGGGAGGGACTAATGAGTGGCTGCTTGGCAGGCAAAGTGCTTCCTTGTAAGACAATGAATAAAAATGGTAAACTATGAAAAAATAAATAAGTAAATAAAAATGTGTTGAGAGATAACTATTAAATTGAACTTAGTTCATATACTTATCCTGATCAGCAAAGTTCAATGTTTGATCTACAGATTGTTTAAAATCTAATGAAGTATTCTTTCTTTGATGAATATATATTGCCAATTTGTAATTATAGATTACAACACATATATCTTATTTTAGCAATATCAGCTTTCAGCTTAAAATTGTGAAAGCCAAATTTTAGTCTTTATCTTATTAAACTTCTTAACCATTTGACATTCATCTCCTCTCTATTTCATTCAGTACTCTTGGTGTCATATATTTGTTATCTTTTCTTTTTTGTAATCATTCTATCTCTCTACTCAAATATTTATTAGTACTTTTTAGAGTGTCTTGATCAATTCCCTCTTTCTGACATCCTAAATATACACTTTGCTGGGAACTATTCCCCTATTCTAATTTCAAGTACTATCTATATGCTAATATACCAAATTTTAATTTCCAACTCAGCATCATATTTATGTAGTAGGTATTCAGTAAATGCATGCTGAATGCATGAATAAACTGTTGAGTAATATATATGTATTAAAGTGTCTTATGAATCCCAAGGCTTTAAGAAGTACCAGTTGTTTTGTTATAATTATGAAACCATGATTACAGTTCCACATGCCTCTTGAAGTTATTAAACAAAGAGTGCCCTTCATACCTGTGCAGGCCTGTCTTTCCAATCTAAATGACTCAATCACTTAATGTTCTTATATATGCTTTCATGTTTTTTTTCAATGCAATAACTGAATACTCTATAATTAAGGAATCACTTCTTTCTCTTTTGTGTATTACCAAAATTTTGAAATTTGAACTTTGAAAGTGAGATAGCAGAACATTTATTTGAATGTTCTTACAGCATCATATCATTTTTGCTTCTCTTAATAAACTTTAGAAAATACCTGCCCGGGAATATATTCGGTTGCTTTTTGTTTGTTTTGGAATTTGGCACTTGTTATGTATGACATTAATTTTCAATAGTTTACTAAGTGATTTTAGTGAATTCAGCCCCAATCAAAATAATTAAAATTGCTGTTTCTCAGAGTAAGTAGATTTAAAATCTGTTGCTTCTGTTTGCCATATTTTGATATATCAAAGTGTTACCAGTCAGTAGCACCACTTACTATATTTTGGAAACTTTATTTATACATATATCATTTATAATCCACTTGAGAAACGTGAACCAATTTTAAATGGGTCATCATGCCATTTTTATATATTGGTGTGAACTCTTTCGTTGGCAAGACAAATAACACCTAAAGATAATTTTTAATATCTTTGAAAATATAACACAAAGAATCCATTTACAGCCAAGATTGCCAGATTAAATATTTTAGTCATTCTATTAGTAGTAAGGAAATTAAATTCATAGGCTAGTAACTTGTGATACTGCATTTTCAGTGTATACAAAATGTTCCTGTAGCTTCTGGTATATTGTAAAGAGAGTTAGATCTTTAAAAATGAGCATCTGTGTGCAGAAAACAGAAAAAATAAGAATATTCCATTCACTTTAACTTTTCATTAAAACCAAATGTTTGTTATGATATTAAATTTTAAGACAGAATTCCACAGATTATATTCTTCACATTGTGAAAAGATAATGATAATTAACTATAAAACATTTCCAGTGTCTCACAAGATACTATGAAAATGGATTTTAGTTTGAAAACTAGAGATAGATGACAGCTAATAGGTTTTAAAAGTACTCATTTTGCTTGCAGTTCTCTTAATCAAAATTAATGGGCCTAAACTGTAGGAATATTTCACAACATGATGTATAAACACATTTTTTTTGGCAAGGAAAAGTATTTAGTAAAAAAATTATATTTTAAAAAGATTATAGCTTTGTGATATGACTCATAATTGGTATTTGGTTTCATAGTTTTACTAAACAGAAATCTCAGTGGACATTGTAATAAAATATTATAGCATTAGGCAATCATCCCTCAAACAATGAACCATTTGTCCCAAAACTGCATTAATTGATTTAGTATTAAATTTTACATGATAGAAGGCAGAGTTATTAATAGATGCATCAAAAGTAATGGTTTATTTTTGGTCACATTTCAAGTACTTTCTATGTTTGACATATTAAATATGTTAGCTTATTTAATCCTTACAGTAAATTGACAAGTCTATATGTAGGAGGAAACATGAACTTTAGAGATGAAATCACTTTATTATCATTATATAGCTAGAAAGTTACAGAACAAAATGTAAATCCAGATACCATGACTACACTGTCTTGAGTCACAGGACAGTATGAGTCCTTCCTTTCTGGAAGACAGCACTTGTCATCAGGGCAAATTGTTCTAGAAACATAGAGTTGTAATACTAGTTTTAAAGATTGGGGGAAATGCCCAGCAACTCATTAAGTACTCCCTTTGATGTCAGGCTGTGAAGAATGACTCAGTAAACATTAACAAACTGAATGAATTTTAATAAGAAAAACTTCAAAATATTATATATAACTGCATTTTCAAACTTAACATTTCTATCCAGATATCTAGTAGTCATTTCAAACCGTAGCTGCCCAATCCAAAATGCCTTGATTCACTCACCCTCTTTACTACAATTTTTCTCAACTATGCTTTCTCTTCTTAGTAAATGGTTACATTATTCATGTAGGTTCATAAAACTGTAGAAAAAGTGATCTCTTTCTGGGAAGCTGTACCCCAGCAATGAAGAAAGATTATGCATCCTTGGTGAACAACAAACTATCTTTAGAAATTTCTCGCTTTGGTCAACAAAAATAAATTGCAGATATTTCCCATATTCAGGTCACCCTCACAATCTTCCCCAGACAAGAAATTCACAGTCCCATTTAGTTACCTTATTCAACTCAAAGTCCACAAATGCTGAGTTATGTGCACTTCACATACAGTTGTCTGTATTCTGATACCCTGTAAATGAAAAGTCATTTAATCTATGCCTGCAACAAATACATATATGCTAGTGCTCCTTGGTGGCACAAAGAAACCACAATTACAGCAAACACTTGAAGATAAATAGAATGAGAAAGAAGGTGCATATATTCAGAACTTATTTATTATTTATTTTTATAAATGCTTTTTAATAAATAAAATTATTTATTATTTATTTTAAAGATTTATTTATTTTTGCGTAAAAGATTCACCAGAGACAGAGTGAAGAGCAAACAGGTGGATTGATTGAAATACACTGCTGAGGGGAGCAATGGGTGAAGAAGGAGAGGTCTGCTGTGCCACATGGCTTAATTCCCTGGCCAGGGATTCCACTTGTGCTGCTGATATTTTTATAGTTCTGAGACTTAACCCCTTATGCCACCATAGAGGCCCTGTTCTTGTCATTTAAATATGAACAAATAAGTTTAAGAAGCTTCATGATACAATAAGCTTATATATGTTATGCTAAACATTGTCTTGAGCACTTTGCCCATCTTGTTTAGATTTGTTTTTAGGATCATCATGTGAAATTGACATTATTATCATACTATCAGAGTTGCTGTTTATTTCTAGTTAAATATGAAGGTTCTACCACATAAAAGTTGGTTGCATATTCTTATATAAACCAGTAACATATAGTTAAAACTAAATGATTTAATATGGAAACAGGAACACTCTTTTTATGTGTATGAAGAACTTTTGCATCATTCTTTTTAATCAAGAGAATATATTGTATATACCAACTAATATTCTGAACTTATAAAATAATTATTGCAATATTGTTGGATTAAGCTTTAGTACTGACTCATGTTTTGAAGGACTTAACCTGAAAATCATGTTTATTTTCTGCTCAACATCCCTCTTAGTCAGGGAAATGCAAATCAAGACCACAATGAGGTACCATCTCACACCGGTAAGAATGGCACACATTGAAAAAAGC